>JANSJP010000050.1:0-401464 GCA_024734325.1 Lactarius hatsudake | reverse complement strand
AACCAGTGCTGTCGGTGCAGCACGGCGTTAAAAAGGGGATACTGTCACGAACCTAAGAGTTTGGGTTGTGACTCAGGCGTCTAAGACCGGTCCGCGCCGGCCCGGTCTTATGTAATCTCCTTCCTAAAGGGGAAATCCGAAATCGGAGTTTGAATTTCGTACTCCGACGATCACATGATCGGTCACGTGATCTCTCATCGTTTATCAAGTCACCTGACGACTCCAAGTCGTACCACTCCTTGGATTTATCTGATTGGACTGCGGAGCGCAGTCGTACCACTTCTACGGTTATTCCCATTGGACTGCGGAGCAGTCACACCACTATGGCACAATCGACTGCGGGACAGTCGTACGATACAATACTGATTTCTCATTGGACGTTATATTTAGATGTCTCTGGAACGTTCCATTCCGCAGTATTCCGCAGCACCTGTGGGCGGCCCTAAGCCTGCCCTAAACCTACGCACAGACCATCCCTGTAGGTATATAAGCTAGCGCAATAGAACGGACAGTCCCTCAGACTGTCCACTTGTGACATCCTCCACTTGCCTCTTCCCCTGCACTAGCGCCCCTTCAGCTAGAAGACACGATCTTCTACTTAGCGACGCCTCCTCGATTCGAGTTCTGTTAAGTCGAGCCAAGTGTTCCCTTCGCGTTTTTCCCCTTCCGAGTTCTCCACCACCCCCGGTCTTCCGCACCTGTTGTGATTCCCTGTCGAGTGACAGTGAGTCATCACACAGGGAGCACCTCTTGCAAGTGCTGGTTAGATGGCATGGTGAATGCATCATGAGGAGGGAGGCATCCAAGACAAACCCATTCTTCCAGATGCCCAAAAAGTAAATTTTTTTTAAGGATTTTCAGCTGACCCCCACCCCTGGCCTTGGGTCATGGAACCATGGCCTGGCCCCCCCTTGCAAATGTCCATGGTAGACATTACATGATCTGGGTGATTGTAACATATATAAACCATAATTTAGGGTTTATACAGCTCATTGGGAAATCTACACAATGTGGGGTCATATACAGCAGCTTTTGAATATATGAATGTACCTTTCATCATGATCTGCAGGTCTTCCTCTGATCACCCTGTCTGCAGTTAATAGTTCATGTGACCTAAGAGTGTAACACAGTGTATGATTTCTATCATGTAGTAGTGTAATTTTAAGTTGAAGAGCTGTACTGTACAGCATGGGTCGCTCGCAACCAGAAATTCCTGTAGTGATGGTAGAGACTGTAGATGTCATAGACATCACAGTTATTTGGTAGTAGATTGGTAGAGACTTGGTAGAGACTTGGTAGCAAACCCTGAAATACCTGATAGACATGGTAGAGACTGTAGATACTGTAGATACCATAGTTATTGGTAGTAGATTGGTAGAGACTTGGTAGTATGACTAGCAAACCCTGGAAATCAAGCTTGAAATCAAGATTTCAATCTGGTAGACATGGTAGAGTGTCACGATCATGTGACACCTTCCCGTTTTGGACTACTGACTTGTGGCTTGGTGACTCACAGGGCAGAGGGCTGCCAGCTCAGCAGTGCCCAGTGCCCTATGCGCTGGCACTTATGCATTCCTAGAAAATAGTATGAAAATACATAGTTTGTAAGATATATAAACAGTCAGTAGTGTACCATGTAGCCTCATCTTGGTCTCTTCAATAACATAGCCCACACTTCCCAGTTGTAACGCCACCACAGGGGCGTTAGGTATGACATGTACCGTGCTAAGTCAACGGGATCGGAAGAGCGTGAGTCGGTTAAGACTCAGTTTGGATGCACAAGTATCGCTCGGTTTCCCTGGAACCGAGGATAATAGTAGAAGAGCAGAGCTCAAGCGCAAAGGGCGAGCGAAAACGTAGACTCAAGCGCAAGGGCGAGTCGAGGGTCGTTCGTGAGGCAAAGACGTTGTGGTATTACACAAGAAGTCAAGTCTACCATACAAGCTAGGTAGGGCGTGACTTATATACCGTTACAAGATGTTTGCGATGAGCAAACATATGGCGCAATCATGAGTCAAGAGTACCGAAGCGTAAACAAAGGGAACGGCCGTAAGTAGTACAAGGGAATCCCGCGGGGTCACGCGCGCCTCAGAAATAGTCAGCGGACGAAAAGAAGTGTAAATCGACCAACCCTATCGCCGAGGCGCAAAGTGCGAGATAAGGGTCACGAGGCGCGAGTCATCGGATCGTATCGTAATCGTACAACCAAGTCAGCAGGCAAAAATCGTAACATTACCCCCCCGTCAGAATTGAAGTTGCCTCGACTTCAACTAATCGCTCATGTAAGCGTAGTCCTCTTCAGCGGGGATGTTCGCAGGAACAGGAGAGGGAGTGCGGGGGCAGGTATGTCGGCGCAAAAACATGAAGCGCCCCCTCTCTCCACAGTCCCAACACATCTCATACATGGGACACTTTATCTCCTCATGTGTGGCGTCGTACCTCAGGCACTTCCCGCACCACCGTGGGCGAGAGTCTGGGTCCACGTGCGCGGGGGTCATGGGGGATAGACGACGGATGAGACAAACGTCGAGCCTGTGAGCTTGACTCCCACACCACTGGCACGGCTCCCTGGCCCGTCGCTCCGGGCATTGAGCCACCAAGTGTTCGGTCGACTTACACTGGAAACATTTGCGCTTGCACCCACCACCCTCCCCATGGAGGCGGGGCATCTCGCTAGGCCCAGCGTCCCGAAGGGAGAGGGGGGCAGGCTCAGGCGAGCCTCGGGGGCATACGGGCTTCGCGTGAAGCTCAGCGTACTTGTCGGCGATAAGAGGAATAGCCCGAGTGTATTGAAGACGCTTCCGGACCGAGGAAAAGTCCATATCGAGATGAAATTGATCTCGTGTCAACTCAGTCTCCAGTCACCGAATGTCCGACTGACGGACCCGGATCGCGTCACGACGCACGAGGCATTCGCGCAGCCGAGACACTTCCACGTGAAGGCGGGGGTAGCGGAGCTCGACGAGGACTTCATTTAGGACAATAGTACAGGGGTCGTGAGGGTGGAACATGTTTAGTTGATTGTCGGTGATATGCTGCGCGAGTTGCCCGGTGTAGACTTCGTTGAGGAAGACCTGCGAAGCATAACAGGGATGGCCTTTCCCCATGGTCCCGACAACCTCCTGATAGTTGTGGCGATAATAAATATATCGCGCTGTTTGTTTGACAGTACCCGTCTCGCCAATTAGGAGCGGGAAAAAACGTGGGGAGGGCTGGGTCGTTAATGAAGAATGGGATGCCGGGGTTATCGTTCTCCTTGTCCTCCTCGTCATCCAGGAGGGCAAGGGTGGGGTCGGGCTCAACGACGCGAATTCGGGGGGTTGGCGTAAAGGTATGATCCATTCCCGTGGGGAATGGCGGAACTGGGATGTGGGCGGCGAGGACGGCAGGGGGTGACAACGGCGGCGGTGGGGTCAAGGCAACGGGGGTTTCGAGTGGGTATGTGGGCGTGGCGGGCACGTGGATGGTGACCGGTGTATTGACGGAGTGTGAGACGATAAGGGGAGGTTTGGACGTTTCAGCGGGCAGTGTGGGTTCCTCCGTCAACGATGCGAGGACAGAAGTAGCAAGTGCGAGTACGGGAAGGGGGGGCGAGTCAGGAATCACAGAATACGGCGTACAACCCTCTGGTTCCGAGGGGACACCAAGATCCTGTGAAGGAACGGTTAGGTTTTCGAGAATAATCTCGACTGGGCGGCGGGTCTGAATGGTGGAGATGATTGGGGGTAGTAGTCATGATGAGATAGAGGGTGGGGAACGGAGCAGGTGTCGATGTGGTGCGCTTTATATCTTTCGTCCAGCCCCTTCGGCGGTAGGATTTAGGCGATAGAAGTCGGTGATGAGGTCTGGGGCGTGTCGAACATTCTCAAGGGGCTCCCACGTGCTGTCACTTATTGGGAAGCCCTTCCATTGGACAAGGAATTGAAGTTTGCGCCCTCGTCCATGTGATCGGGACTGAAGGATACGCTCCACTTCGAATTCTTCCTCTCCATCAATCAGATCCAGGGGTGGGCACGTGAAGTTTACGCCATGCAGTTCCGTCTCCTTATATGGTGTCAGGAGATTTGCATGGAAGACTGGGTGTATCTTCCACGTGTTCGGAAGCTCTAGTTCGTACGAGACATCGGAAAGGACCCGTTTCACTCGGAACGGGCCGTGGCATTTCGGGGCCAGTTTTGCGATGGGGTAGAAGGTCCGAAGGTTTGTACCCTCCAACCAGACCATTGCGCCTTCTTGATAAGGGATAAAGCGTGTCTTGCCCCTTTTTGCCATCAGTTCCTGCGCATGTTTAATACAGTCTTGCGCGTGCTGTTGTCTGATGACCATCTCTTCTAACCGCTGTTCGACGGATGGGGATGACGTGGGTTTTGGTGTCCACATGGTGCACGGCTCCCAACCCATAATGAGCGAGGAGGGCGATTCCTTTGTGGTCGCATTGGGCCAGGCGTTGTGCGCGAATTGAGCAACCGGTAAGGCCTCCACCCAGTTGTCCTGCTGTACATTACTCCAGTGTCGAAGATACTGTTCCAACCATTGGTTCATTCGCTCTGACTGTCCGTCCGTCTGGGGGTGATAGGCAGACGATATGTTTTGGCGGATTCCGAGGACTTTGCAAAGATTGGTCATGAATGCCGATGTGAATCGGGGGTCTCGGTCGGTGATAATCTTTCGGGGGATACCGTAGTGGGGATATACGTGGTTGAGATAGAGGTGTGCCACTCCTTCTGCTGTGATCGACTCGTTGCACGGGATGAAGATCGAGGCTTTCGAGCAGTCATGGTCCGTGATAGTGAGTATGGAGTCGTATCCATTTGATGGAGGGAGTTTGGTAATGAAGTCCATCGCGACGACTTCAAATGGTTCAGCGTTCGGGTCTGTGGTGATGGGAAATAGGTGTGGTTTTTGACGGTGGGGGTTGATTTTGTTTGCTTGGCATGTCGCGCACCCTTTGACATAGTCCTCTACGTCTTTGCGCATGTTGGGCCACCAGTAGTCACGTCGTAGTAACTCGTAAGTGTTTGCAATTCCCGGGTGTCCCATGGCAGGTGTGTCGTGGAAAAAGGTGATTACCCCCCGTTTAAGGTCGTTGTCGCCCACGACAACTAACGCGTCGTTCTTCCACCACAGCCCCCCTACCTTCTTCAGGTTATGGGGCTCGACCCACCGCAATACATCCTTCTCGTCAAGGTTTTGCGATATCTGGGTCCAAATGTCCATATCATGCATGGACATTTCCGTCGCTCGAAGAAAGTGTTCTGCAGGGAGGACAATAATGTCATTGTTGTCCTCCTCGTGTGCTGCGTAGTCCGCTCTTCGCGATAAGGCATCCGCGCGACTGTTCCTAACTCCGGAAATGTGTTTCAGGAGGAAATTGTATTCTGAGAGTTCTAGGAACTCGCGTGCGACTTGTCTAACTGATTTTTCTTGGTTCCTTCCAGTACTGGAGATTGGCGTGGTCGGTGTGGATGATGATTTTATGGGGGGATCCAACGAGGTAGGTGCGCCATGTTCGGAGGGCTTTAACCACTGCCAATAACTCTCTATCGTAAATGTCATAGTTGCGTTCTGCTTGGCTGAAGGATTCAGAGTGGAACGCGATGGGGTGTAGCTTTTGATCCGAGCCAAGTTGGTTAAGCACGGCCCCGATGGCGACGTTAGACGCATCGACCTCTAGTTCGAATGGTTTCGTGAGGTCGGGGAATAACAACGTGGGTTTGCGTTCGATGCTTTGTTTGACATTATTGAACGCGTCTTGTTCTCGTTGTCCCCAATGCCATGGGGTATCCTTGCGTGTCAGGTCGTGTAGTGGTCATGCGAGTGCGGAAAAACTCCGGATGAATCGCCGATAGAAGTTACAGAAGCCAAGGAATGCCCGTACTTCTTGAAGGTTTTTTGGGGCTGGCCATTCTCGGATGCCTCGTACTTTTACGGGGTCCATCCATAGATTTCCGTGGCCTATGATTAGTCTGAGATATTCGACTTCGAGTACCTCGAATTCGCACTTTTCTGGTTTGATGTAGAGGTCGTGTTCTTCGCACAAACGGAGAACCTCGTGTACTACGGCGCGGTGGTGGGGATAATCGAGGGGCGTGGCGATTAGAATGTCATCCATGTAGACAATCACTTCATTTGTAAGGGTGAGAGGGCGGAATGTATCGTCCATCATTGCTTGGAATGTGGATGGGGAATTGGTGAGCCCGAAGTACATGACGAGAGGTTCATATAACCCCTGGTTGGTTTTGAAGGCGGCTTTCCACTCGTCCCCTAACTTAATCCGCACATTGTTATACCCCCATTTAACGTCGAGTTTCGTGTATAGACGCGCATTGCGTATTCGATCGACGAGTTCTGGGATCAGGGGAAGGGGATAGTGGTTATGGACTGTAAGTTCATTCAACCGCCTATAATCTTGGACAGGGCGTAGTTTGCCGTCTTTCTTCTTGATGAAGAAGAAAGGGGATGCGTACGGTGATTTTGACGGACGGATATACCCTTTTGTGAGTTGTTCGCCAAGGAAGGTGGTGAGTGCTTCCTGTTCGTTTTGTGCGAGCGGGTAGACCTTGCAGTCCAGCGAAGCGGGAGCGTTGGGGAGGAGGTCTATGGCATGGTCCCACGGGCGAGAAGGGGGAAATCGGTGAGATGCCTCCTTGTCGAATATTTTGCGATGACATTGGTATTCTTCTGGGATCATCTCTTCAAAAGTACGCTCCTTCTTCTTCACTGCCTCCTGCTGTGCCAGCTCGGAAGCGGTTGTAGTTTTCCGCAAAAAGGCGATCTGGGGTTCCCGCTCGTCATCCATGAGCTGCTCCCATGCTTCCTCGTCAAGTTCATACGTCTCCAACGCCCGAATGGAAGCTTCTATGGGCGTGGCTTCGTCTGACAAGTGAAGACTCGAGACTACAACCGGCTGGAACTCTTTGTTCAGCATTGCGTCTCCCCACTTGATCGTAGGCTCAAAGGCCGTGAACCAAGGATACCCCAGGATTACTTTGTCCCTTCCCAGGTTCGTAACCAGGAAGTGAAGCGTCCTTTCTTCCTTTCCTGTTCGCACGGTGAGGTCCGTGTACTGTGTGATCGCACCATCTTGATTGTGGGTGCCATCTACATTCCAAATACGGATAGGGTGAGTGACGTCCCTCGTCCCGATTTGGAGTCGTTTTAAAAGTGAGGAGCATATACAGTTGTCGGTGGCTCCCGAGTCGATAAGGACTTGTCGTTCGGCTGTTGCGTGTGCAGATTTAAAGAGAACTGGGATTCGCATAGATCGGTATCTGCTAGTGTACACGTTTAAATTTCTACCATGAGGTCTCGCACCTCCTGGGTTTGTGCCTTCATCGCTGCGATCTGTAGATCCGCCTGCTCTTCATTCGATAGTATGCGACTAGATTGTATGGCGAAAGAAGAGACGGCAGGAGCTGATAAACTTGAACCCGAGGGAGTCGGGGCTGGTGATCGCGGGGGCATGGAGGGTGGCGCCATGGCAGACGTAGTGGCAGCCAGTCGCATGCCCTTTTGAGGACAGTTACGCGAGATATGTCCTTGCGCTTGGCATCTAAAACATCTTCCCTCCTTCTGAAGGCGGGCTTTGTCGGTATCGGTGAGGGCCACGGAGGCTCTGGCGCGTCCAACATCCATGGCGTTGGGGTCGCGTGTTCCTTTGAGGGCTTGCACCCACTGCTCTCGGCTTTGGCCGCCCTTCTTCCGCTGGGGTTTTCCTTTGCCAAGGTGATCCTTAAGAATAAGGTATTCAGCCTGCTGCAATCGGGCTGCCGCTTTCCACTGCTCCCAATTGACAGGGTGCTGGAAGCGGACGGCGTTAACTACTAACTGGTTTGGTAGCCCGTCTTGGAACAACTCCAATGTCGTGGCTTCGTCAGGGTTGTACCCTGCCTTTGTGACGAGGTTCTGAAAGGTTGCGACGTATGTGTCGATGTCTCCTCCCTTCATCGTGAGATTCTGAAGTGCCTTGCGCGCGTTGGCTTGTTCTGACGTGTCGGTATAAGCTTGTACGAATCGATCTCTAACTGTGGCCCATAGGACCTCGTTGTTGCAGTTAACTCCTGCCGCAATCTGGTCGTCTAACCACTGCGCCTGTTCGTCGACCCAATCGTCTACGAGTGGGCCTTGGATATATGACAGAAATGTCATTGCTCTTGAGGCCGGGATGGAGAGCTGGTCGACAGTGGGGTTCATTCCTTTGTAGAGGAAGAACACGCGCAAGAATGCCTTGCTCTCGTCCCTTTTTCCCGTGAACTCGGGAGGTGGGTTCCCTCCCAGTTGTCCATTCCCCCAGGGACTAGCGCTGCAGGTGCGGCTGCTCCTGGCGCGGCGCCACCGCCCGCGCCACCGCCACCGCCACTGCCACCGCCACCGCCTGACGGTGGTAGCGATGCGCCGCCACTAGGCGGGTTCGGTGCTCCTCCTCCTGAGCCTGATGCTCCAGAAGATCCTCCCGCTCCACTGGTGAGGGTTGTGCTAGCCGAAGCTTGCAGAGTTTGGGACATAATGTGAGTTTGGAAGTGGGTCGTTGGGTCGATAATGGGTAAGTTTGTCGTTGGTATGGAGACACTGGGTGATGAAGAGTCGTCGTCGATGGCGATGCCAGGGGTGGTCTGAGTCGTGAGGGGTCCAACTCCGAGTGCCTGAGGTACTATACTGATAGTGTACCACTGGCCTTTCTTTGCGGAGTAGTCAATATACACCCACTGTCGTAGTTCTTCAAGGTAATGAACCTGTCGGTACTTCTGGGTGTTGGGGTGGAAGAGAAAATATCCTTCCACTCCTTCGTGTTCCTTCCAAACGACGGCTCCTTTGATTTTATCAGAAAGCTCGTTGTCACTATATCTGTCGATGTATTCTGCCTGAAACTGGGATCTGGCGCGACTATGAAGATTTGCCACTGTGAGAGACTTGACTTAATGTAACGCCACCACAGGGGCGTTAGGTACGACGTGTACCGTGCTAAGTCAACGGGATTGGAAGAGCGTGAGTCGGTTAAGACTCAGTTTGGGGATGCACAAGTATTGCTCGGTTTCCCTGGAACCGAGGATAATAGTAGAAGAGCAGAGCTCAAGCGCAAAGGGCGAGTGAAAACGTAGTGTTACGTTCCTTCGGGACGTAGTAATCCGACTTGGATTTGGAACCGGTTTGCTGAATCCAACCGAGGCCCAGTTGAACACGAAGTCGATTGTGATAACGAGAAGTCGAACGACTTATAGCAGGGAGCGATGAACGACAAGAGGGCAACACGCAATAGAGGGAGCTAAGGCGAACAAGGGAAGGAGTTCTTCAAGATATCAAAGCTGCCGTCTAAGGGACGGGCAGCGTCCACTACTTATACTACAAGGGATGGAGCTTTGAAGCCCAGCAACCCTAATACACAGCCGCTAATCCTAATATCACAAGGTAGTCGCAAGCCAATCAAAGTCCATACGAGTCAGCGGTCACATCAGTCACAAACACGAGGCCGATCTGGGCTCAAGCTCATCCGGATCCTTCTGGACTCTTCTAGCAGGTTCTAGGGCAGGTCACGTGCCAGGGTCACGTGACGGCCATCTTCGATCTTCAGTTCTACACGTCAGGGAGGAAGCATGCCTCGATGTGTCTCCACGCGCGCCAATGCTCCTCGGTTCCGGCACCGAACGCACGGACTTCGTCTCCATCGCAGAACTCTTCGGGCATCTCGTGTCCGAACGCAACACGTAGACTCAAGCGCAAGGGCGAGTCGAGGGTCGTTTGTGAGGCAAAGACGTTGTGGTATTACACAAGAAGTCAAGTCTACCATACAAGCTAGGTAGGGCGTGACTTATATACCGTTACAAGATGTTTGCGACGAGCAAACATATGGCACAATCATGAGTCAAGAGTACCGAAGCGTAAACAAAGGGAACGGCCGTAAGTAGTACAAGGGAATCCCACGGGGTCACGTGCACCTCAGAAATAGTCAGCGGACGAAAAGAAGTGTAAATCGACCAACCCTATCGCCGAGGTGCAAAGTGCGAGATAAGGGTCACGAGGCGCGAGTCATCGGATCGTATCGTAATCGTACAACCAAGTCAGCAGGCAAAAATCATAACACCAGTCCTTTCCTCTGCTGTGCCAGAGCCACCACTTTTGCACTTAGTCAGCACCTGGCCCATATTGGCCCAACCCTCTGAGTTGCAACTCATGGAAAAGTCCCTTGAGACTATAAACAATACCACAGAGGAGCTGCCACCCATGGACTCTGTATGGATGAATAAATGTACGTTTCTGGAATGATCTGGGTGATTGTAACATAGAGACTATAGGTGTTGTAGACATCATAGCTATTCAAGTTTGGTAGTTGATTGGGACACTTGGCAGCAAACCTGTAGATCCTATAGTTATAGATATAGCAGATGTCAGTAGTAATTGCAGACTTGGAGCAGTTGTACACCTGGTAGTGGTGGTAGATATGGTAGCTGTTGCAGTTACAGTAGATATTATAGTGTCTAGACATGTAGTGATTTCTAGGGAGCATGTCTAAGATAGCATTTTGGGGGTGTGATCATAGAGATCAGCACAGCCTGAGGTAACTCAGGTAACCCCCAGAAATGTTTTGCTCAAACTGTACCTATACTCATCAAAACACTTATCCCTCCACAAGGGTTCAGGTATCAGCAGTGATACCCTAAACTGTCCCTGAATGCTAGGAAACAGTCTAAGATTGAGCACAGGGTCTAGGGGGTGTGAAGCATCACAAGCAGTTGTGCAGGCCTCTGCAGGGTGCAAACTGTCATAGGTAGGTCCACAGCAGTTGCGGGCATGTTGGTGTCAAAGGGCTAGAGCCACATGTAAGTGCAGCAATATCAGGAGAGGGAATGGGGTTGGCTGGTCACAGGTGGTTGGAAACAGTCACACACACATCAGCATGGTATGAAACTGTGTATGGGTGGCCACCAGGGTTGGGAACATGTTATGCCTGAGTCACTAAGGCTACACACAAGTGTGGCATGCTGGGGAGCACAAAGGATGAGCTTCACTGAGCTCAAAGTCTAAGGGGAGAAGTCTACTATTAGAAGTCTAAGGTGTAAGGTTGTAAATACATGGCCTATATATTGGATTGGTAACCTGTCATGTGACCTGGTGTGTGCTGCTCTGATAGATTGTTGCATTTGTGCCTGAGATGCCCGAGGAGTTCCTTGAAGAGGATGATGTCCACATGTTCAGCGTGATAACTAAGGAACATTCTTGGAGACATATTGAGGCAAGCTTCCCTTTGTCCTGAGGAGTTAGGAGTGGGCCGTCATGTGACCCTGGCATGTGACCTGCCTAGAAGCGACCAGAAGGGTCCAGATGAGCTTGTGCCCAGACTGGACTTGTGACTTGTGACTGATGTGACTGCTGACTTGAACGGCCTTTGATTGGTTTGTGATATTAGGATTCACAGCTGTGTATTAGGGTTGCTGAGCTTCAAAGCTCCATCCCTTGTAGTATAAGTAGAGGGGCATTCACATACAAACCCCTTAGCTTTGATATATTGAGGAATCCCTTCGCTTATCCCTATCTTTGCTCTCTCTGCCCTGTGTGTGGGCCTGCCTCCTTGTCATTCAATGCTCCCTGCTATAAGTTGTATGCCGACTTCTCCTTCACCATTCTCGACCTTGGCATTCTTGTTCTTTGCCTTGCCTACATCAGCCATTTGCTGCGTATCGCCCTAGCTGTTGCCTATGGGATACTGAAGACTTATGATGCTTATACCCGGCAAACTGGTTCCAAATCCAAGTCAGATTGATACGTCCAGAAGGAACGTAACATAGATTATCTGGTTGGCCCTATGGCCAGCACCAGTTTGAATGAGAGAGACACCTAGCTTATACATCATCTAGTTAACCCTATGGTTGGCACCAGTATGAGTCAAGTATTACAATCCAGCTCAGTAACCCATGGCCAGATAGCTCAGTTGGTAGAGTGCCTGGTATATATCCAGTAGGCCTGGGTTCAAACCCCAGTCTGGTCACTTTTATGCATCCCAACACTATATACTGGAGAATGTAAGCTAGGAAGAGGGTGAATTAGATAAACAGGGGAAAGGGGAATGCTAAAACACAAAGGGGAGAGTCTAGAGTAAGGGGGAGGCCGAATGTGTGCACAGAGAGTGCTCAGGAAAGTGGTGCTTATAAAGTGCAAGAGAGTGGGAAAGCATGAGAAAGTGGAAGTGTAGAATGGGTACTGCTAGAAACTGCAAAAAGTGTGATTTTACTGGCCAGGGAGAGCACTGGCATGTTTAATACATTACTGTACTACATGTAAACTACAAAGACTATTGTGTCCCTCACCTTGCCACTTGCCTTGCTGCTGTTGGTATTGTGGTGACATGGTGGGGCTTGCTGTTGATAAGTGACCTGTGCGCACTTAGCGGCTCAATGGACACGCAGATAACGGACTGCTTTAGATAAGATATATTGGACTTATGTAGATTAGATTATTATGATCTTTACAATCTCGGACTTTCTTATCTATGACATCACTGTACAATGACATCATGGACTCCTCTGGACCCCTATTGTATTTTGTCCTTGTACTCACTTCCTTTGTTTTATCTTTATTGTGATGTCACTATGATATCATAGTCTAGCCTTCTCTTGTTCTTTGCGCTCTTGTTCTCCTTCTAGAACAACGCTCCTTGTATTGTGTGACTCTGTGTTACCTCTGTTGTACTAGCGTCACCCTGTATTTTGTATAAGTAGTGCAGCTTGTACGCTCCTGGTCCACATCAGTTCTCATCTGTTGTGTGCCAGGTATGTCTCCTCTCTCATGTATAAACATCAGTTCTCATCTGTTGTGTGCCAGACACCACCTCTGCTTCACTTGCAAGTCTACTCTGTTGCTGCTCTCCAGTCACCCTACATATCTCACCACAGTCCTCTTGTCCACTGTGAGTATGTTCTCCATGTGCACTGTTCATCACTTGCATGCCACTATGTTAGTGTTGTAGAGATGTGGCAGAACTTGCAGGCCATGTTGATGTCAGAGCAACATGATGGGGCTTGTGTGCTGCTATATTGGTGTTGTAGCAACATGGTAGGGGGCTTGCAGGCTGCATCAGTTGTTGTGGTGTTGTGGTTGTGTGAACCTCAGGCTGTTTGAAATCTAGAAGAGAAAAACATTGTAGTTAGTTGATTTAAAGGATAAAAAGAACACCTAGTTGGGCTCCTGGGCCAAAGAAATACAGCCAACAAGCTGAATGTTGGACGTCAATGACATGATGGCAATGCTCTCAAGAAATGATCAAAAAGAAAACAGAAAAAAGAAAAACACATACCTTGATGCACTATGATTTGACCATGAGTGTCATCATGGTCACAGTCATGCTTGCAAATGGAGTGGGGCCATAGTTAGAACAGAGGCCATTGAGGCAACATGGTGAGGATGAGAAAGAGTGTTGTGCTAACATGTTAAGCACCTGGTTGGCAGTTGAGCAGGGGCTTAATCTGTGGCGTGGGAAGGTGTCACTGCATGTAGGCTGATGTTTGACTCCCACATAAACACCTCCCATGAGGGTTTTTTTTTTTCTTCTTCAAATCTTCAAAGACCACCCACATACTCCCACAGGCAACCAACCACCCCCATGGCCTATGCAAAGAGGGATGACCACAGCCTGTCTGTGGGCACAAAGATGGAACTGATGACTGGCAGACAATGATCTGGGCTTCAGCCCTGTGTAAGTTTTGTTTTGTTTTGTTTTGCTCCATGTCTCACTAATGTTGCAACCCTAGACCCTCACCTCTGCTACAGCTACATCCTCAAATTACCCCCACCTTCTGATGTGTGCCTGAAGTGCCTTTATACCTCATGACAAACTAAGTTGAGTGATGTTTTTTTTTCTCTGCTCCACCATGAACTAACACATTACAGGACAACAGTAAAAACACATGCAAGCTCCTTCTTGCACTCACCCTCACTCACCCACCATACCGACACCATGGCCACACTGTACCCACCAACACATGTACATACTTGATAAGTTTTTCTTTTTCTTTTCCCACTCACCTTTAACTGTTGCAGGACATTACCATCCCCTTGAGCCACTGCTGTGGTGCAACACTGCAACCCCGATACTGCCACAGCTGTAACCTTATCACCACCCCAACCATTTTGCCACCACAATGTTTCACCATGTACTAGCCCTGTTGTGACACCATCCCCCAACACAGCACAGAAGACCCTGTGAATGGCAACTCACTGCCACACCATGACCCTGGCCTTGCGACCAACATTGTGACTCCTTCACCGCAATTTTCCACCACCATGCCCACCTACCATGCTCAAGTCTCCCTGTTGTGGCATGCCATCTCCATCACAGTGTGGAAAACCCTGTCACACCACATTGTACAGAGGCCCTACCACTGCATTCTGACCCTGGCCCTGCAACTGCAACCCTGTCACCACCACCACCACCACCACCACAGCTGTGCCTTGCTTACAGTAGTACTAGCTCCCATTGTAAATTAATGTCACAAATTTGTAGTACTACAGACTCTATGTATACTATGGCTGATTATGAGAGGGCTATGATAGCTACAATAAGGCTATGATAGACTATGGTGGCAATATGGTAGACTATTAAAGGCTATAATAAGGCAATGGTAGACTACAGCAGGCTACTGTGGTAGTGCTGCTGCAGACTTCCACAGACTACTGTAGAGGCCCAGGCCAGCCTACAGTCAATGGTAGACTGTGGTAGTAGGCCTGGATATGGCAGACTGTGGGTAGACTACAGCAGACTACAGCAGTGCTGCACAGAACATAAATGTCACTACCAGTGCTACAAGAAATGTGGGTTACTATGGCCTCTATGTAGTGCTGCTGCAGACTCCTGTAGAGGCCCAGGGTTTGGTGATGCAACAATCAGTTGAGATTGGGCCACCCTTGTATGTCTCACTTGTGAGATAGTGCAAGACTGATTCATTGCAATTTACAGTCAGTGTGATTGATCAATTGCACATTGTGGTTACATCTGGTCTCATTATCTGAGCTCCTGCAGTGCAATTGATTGGGGTTAGATTGTGTCTTTATCTCTTACCAGTGAAATCAATTATTGCTTTGTGAAGTTGGGGTTTATGTAATGATTATGTAAAGTAAAAAGGTGCAATGTCATGTTGACAGCCTTTATAACTTGCAAGGCCTGGTAGTAATAAGATTGGTGATAGTCTATGTTCTATTAGGGAATCATATCTGTGAGATGCAGCATCTCACAGATATGATTCCCTAATAGAACATAGACTATCACCAATCTTATTACTACCAGGCCTTGCAAGTTATAAAGGCTGTCAACATGACATTGCACCTTTTTACTTTACATAATCATTACATAAACCCCAACTTCACAAAGCAATAATTGATTTCACTGGTAAGAGATAAAGACACAATCTAACCCCAATCAATTGCACTGCAGGAGCTCAGATAATGAGACCAGAGAGGCTCATATATAACCACACTTCAAAGTGCAAATGACAGCCCGCGTTTATCCACTGTGGACAAATGCGGGCCATATTTGTACTCGAAATATATGTTTTATTGTATTTCGAGTTGAATGGCATGTTCGGCATGTCAATACGGGCCCGCGTTTATCCATGATGGACAAACGCGGGTCAAGAAATGGTCCCGCGTTTATCCACTGTGGACAAACGCGGGCCGTGGTTGTACTCGAAATATAGGTTTTATTGTATTTCGAGTTGAATGGCATGTTCGGCATGCCACTACGGGCCCACGTTTGTCCATCGTGGATAAACGCGGGACCATTTCTTGACCCGCGTTTGTCCATCATGGATAAATGCGGGTCATGATTTGGATATATGTGGTAACCCTAAGTCAAAATACGGTACAGAACCCATACCAAACCATGAACCTAGTTATCATTAGCCCATATATAATATAATGTCCTCCTTTCTTTGTGCGTCCTGGCTTCCCCTTGTTAAGGCAATCCTTTAAAACGAGGTACTCAGCCTGCTGTAAATGGGCAGCCACCTTCCACTGCTCCCAATTGATAGGGTGCTGGAAGCGGACAGTGTTGATTACTAACTGGTTCGGTAAGCCATCCTGGAACAATTCCAGAGTCATGGCTTCGTCGGGATTGTATCCTGCTTTATTGACGAGGTTGGAGAATGTAGTGATATATGTATCAATGTCTTCTCCCTTCATAGTGAGTGTTTGAAGGGTTTTGCAGGCATTGGTATGTTTTCCCATGTCGGTATAACTTTGGTTGAAGCGATCCCAGACCGTTTCCCACAACGCTTCATTGGTGGGGAGAACTCCGGCTACTGTCTGCTCTTCGAGCCACTGGGCCTGTTCAGCTACCCAGTCCTCGACAAGGGGGCCTCGCATGTAGGATAGGAAGGTCATTGCGCGGGCCTTCGGGTTCTGAAGTTGTTCGACTGTCAGGTTCATGCCTTTATATAACATGAACGCAAGCATAAATGGCTTGCTTTTGTCCCTTGCTCCACTGAACTCGGGGGGTGGATTTCCCCCAAGTCATCCTCCTCCTCCAGGTGCATGGGGGGCTCCTGGTGCGAGGCCTGCAGGTGGGGTGCCTCCACCACCACCACCACCACCACCACCGCCACCACCAGGGGCAGCACCGCTAGGTGGGTTTGGAGCTCCTCCTCCCGAGCCCAAAGCTCCTGAGGGTCCACCCCCACCACCGCTGGTGAGGGTAGTGCTGACTGTTGCGGTTGTTTGTTGGGCCATCGCGTAAGAAGGAAAAGCTGTGATGGGTAGGTTCGTGGTGGGGACTGAGATGCTTGGTGAGGTATCGTCTGGTTTATCAATGTCGATGCCTGAGGGGTTTCGACTTTTATGGGTCCCACATTGAGTATAAGGGGGACCAGTGCGATCGTATACCACTGCCCTTCAGAGGGGGAGTAGTCAATGAAGGCCCACAGGCGTAAGTCTTCGAGGTAATGGATCTGTCGGTAAGATTTTGTAGAGGGGTCAAAGATAAAGTATCCTTCGACACCCTTGTGTTCTGCCCAGACCGCGGCTCATTTGACTTTATCGGGAGTTCATCGGTA
Organism: Lactarius hatsudake; assembly: GCA_024734325.1. Taxonomy (NCBI): domain Eukaryota; kingdom Fungi; phylum Basidiomycota; class Agaricomycetes; order Russulales; family Russulaceae; genus Lactarius; species Lactarius hatsudake. The sequence goes on along the minus strand of JANSJP010000050.1, from coordinate 384,431 downwards.
CTGAGCCGTTCAATGTATTCAGGCTGGAACTTGGTTCGACTGCGACTGGATGTCGCCATGGTGAGAGACTTGACTTAATGTAATGCCACCACAGGGGCATTAAGTATGACGTGTACTTCGTAAGTCAACTCGGGATCGGAAGGACGCAAGTCGGTTAAGACTCAGTATCGTGGTGAACAAGTAACACTTGGCCTCCCAGGGACACAAGGTTAATAGCGGGAAGGTAAGGCTCAAGTGCAAAGGCAAGCAAAGGTCAGGACTCAAGCGCAAAGGCAAGTCAAACAGGAGTTGTGAGGCGAAGACAATGTGGTATTACACAAGAAGTCAAGTCTACCATACAAGCTAGGTAGGGCGTGACTTATATACTGTTACAGGATGTTTGTGTAGTGCAAACATATGGTGCGAGTCTGATGCAATCGTACAAGAAGGGAAACAAAGGGAATAGCTATATGTAGTACAAGGGAATCCTGCGGAAGGACGCATGCCTCAGAAATGGTCAGCAGACAAAACGGAGCGTAAAACTGGCCATCCTATCGCCAAGGCGCAAGGTGTGGAATGGAAGTTGAGAAGCGCAGACAATGGCAACATGTTGTAAAAGTACAGTAATCAGAGAATGTGAACCAGAGAGTGAGGCAAATCGTAACAAGTAGGACGAGGTCCTCCTGGGTGAATGGGGATGGGAGCCTGCATGGGTGACGATGGAGGGGCTTCCTGAACGATGACTGTGGGCTGGATGGAGATGGGGAGTAGATCGTCAAGGACATAGTGCACTTGAACTGGGGACGAGGGCATGAGTAGATGGAAGTGGGGATGTCTCTTGGGAGAGGGTCACGCTTATATGCACTTCCCAAGCGGGGTTTGAACATTTGAATTCCCAAATTGCTTCATCAGCGAAGACGTCATCCTTCGAGATCCACTGATTATTGGAATCAGGGTATCCGCGCCACTTAACCAAATACTGCAGTTTCTTTGTCCTGCCGAATCGCTGAGAGTCTAGAATCTTCTCGACCTCATATTCTTCTTCTCCATCGACCAAATCCGGTGGTGGGCGCTGATAGTTGAGGCCATGTGTGGGAGTTTTGCGATAAGGAGTTAGGAGGTCCGTATGGAACACTGGGTGGATCTGCCACTGTGTGGGAAGTTCTAGACAGTAGTTGACTGCAGACATCACCTGAGTGACCTTAAATGGGCCATGTCTTCTGGGCGCAAGCTTGGCAGTGGGTTGATTGGTGCGTAGGTGGCGTCCTTCTAGCCATACCAGGTTGCCCACCTGATACTTGGGCGTATCTTTGTGTTTGATCCACCCCTGCTGTGCTTTCTTCATCAGTTCCTGGGCATGCATTCTAGCCTCTTTAAACTGTTTGACGCGAAGTGCCACCTGTGGGATCAGTGATGGCCTATCAATCCAATCAGCGTGTGGATTATATCCCATGAGGATGTTAAAGGGGGACTCCCACGTGGATTCATTTGGCCAATTGTTATGCATGAATTCTGCCATAGGGAGATAGTGGATCCAGTTGTCTTGTCGCTCATTAACCCAAAAGCGGAGGTATTGTTCTAGCCACTGATTGGTTCATTCTGATTGGCCATTGGTCCTTGGGTGATATGCCGTGGAGATGTTTTGTTTTATTCCCAGTATTTTGCATAGTTCGTGTGTGAACTTGGATGCAAACTGGGGGTCTCGGTCACTGATGATGTGTGCTGGTAGTCCAAATCGGGGGAAGACGTGGGTCACGTACAGGGCCGCAGTTCCCTCTGTGCTTATCTCTTCCAGGCATGGGATGAATTTTGCTGCTTTTGAACAGTCATGATCCATTATCATTAGGATCAAGTCGCAGCCACCTGCTTTGGGTAGCTTGGTGATGAAGTCCAGAGCAATGGTCTTGAATGGAGTTGCTTCCGGTTTAGGGAATATTGGTTGCAGAGGGGCGTGTGTTGGGCAGTTGTTGACCTTGATTCTTTGACAGTCAGCGCAGCCCTTGACGTAGTCCTGTACCTCAGTTCTGAGTCCAGGCCACCAGTAATATCTTTTGATCATCTTGATAGTATGGCTGATCTGTAACGTCTACCACGAATGTATGCCTGACTTAGGCTTCAGCTGATGTGGCGATCCTAAACGATCTGTAGAATAGGCGATTGGTAATGGCGTCAGGATACTCAGCTGGATGAGGGGCTAGATCCCCATTTAATGCGATGAAGGCGTGGAGGTCCTCCTCTTGAGGGACGTTGGTTGGTGGCTCGTCAAGTGGGACGATGGTTCTCCAAGAAGGGTGATCGACGATGTAAATGTAGCCGTACGGTTTGGCGACTCGTTCGTTGTGATAGAGGAATACGCGATGGTACACTGATCCAAGAGGATATACGTCCACTGCCCACGACGGGGAACTCGGGATAAGCTCACGGGGATCCCTGGTCTAAGGGGATATACTGGAGGCGACTCACTTCAAGAGAAGAAGAGTCTCTGAGACACGAAGAGATAGAGAAGATGGTGGTATTGAAGAAGACCAAGATGGCGATCCTGGTCTTCAGCCTCAACTACTTATACAGATACTCGCGGGCTTTCAAGCGCCGCTTCAAGCTAGACAAGCCAATAGCGTAAGTAGAGCAAACCCTAATACGGCTATCCTAGTATGAGTCACTTCAAGTCATGATCCGATCCATTATCGTACACAATCACAAGCTCCGGAGCTTACCCGGATGACTGATCCAACAAGTCCATGACGATATACTGCTGACGTGGTGCCATTCCCGAGCGTCAGTGTCCACTTCCAGGCTGAAATGTAACATGATCCCAGGGTGTCTGTGTACTGGTGATCTGTGATGTGCCTGTATCAGGTGTCTTCGCTCATATCGATCTCCTGTGACTACGCGTCAGCCTTCCTGGTACCAGGTCCCCTTGATCTTTTTGAGTTTGTGGGGGTCTACCCATTTCTTGGTCAGTTCTTTGTCTTGGGTGTATACTGGTTTCACAAGTTGTCATCTCCGTGATCCCGATGATGCTTTCAGTACGTGTGGGGTCGTCTGTTGTATCAACCTCTGCGGCTCTGACAAATATGTGATCAGGTAGGACAGTGACTTATTCATTGTCGTGTTCCCCTTGATCATAATCTGGTCGTCTAGAGAGTGCGTCTGCTCACCCGTTGGCCATCCCCTTGATGTGGTGAATCTCTATGTCATATTTGGAGAGTTTGAGGACTTCCCTGGCTATGCATCTGCTAATCTTCTGCGGTGACCTCCAGTATTGGAGGTTCATATGGTCTGAGAATACCTTGATCTTGTGTGGTGATCCTGCGAGGTACTGTCTCCAGTTTCGCAGTGCTTTCACAATGGCTAGTAGCTCTAGGTCGTAGATGTTGTAGTTTCGTTCCACTGCATTGAGGGTGTTGGAGTAGTAGGCAATCGGGTGTCATTTGTTGTCTGCCGCTCATTGGAGGAGTACCGCTCCTACTGCGAACCCTGATGCGTCTACCTCTAGTTCGAATGGTTTGTCCAGTTCTGGGTGCTTGAGTACAGGTTCTTGTGTTACTAGTTCCTTGAGCTTGTCAAATGCCTGTTGTTGTTCGGTTCCCCATGTCCATTCTGTGTCTTTGCACATGAGTTTGTTGAGTGGTCGTGCGTGTGTGGCAAAATTTCGAATGAAAGCGCAGTAGAAGTTGCAGAAGCCTAGGAATGATCGCACCTGTTTGACGTTTTTGGGTGTGGGCCAGTCCCATATGCCCAAAATTTTGACGGGGTCCATGCGAATCACCCCCTTTTCAATGATTACCCCCAGGTAATTGAGGGATGAGGAGTGAAAGGTGCACTTTTCCAGCTTCAGGTATAGGTCGTGTTGTTCCAGCAAGTCCAAGACTGTGTGTACTGTGTCGGTATGGTCTTGTTCTGTAGTAGAGGTTGCGATGCCGATGTCATCCATATAGGCACATATGATGGTACCCTTCTGCTTGTAATATTCAATAAGTGGTCACAGGATCCAGTTCATCATTGCTTGGAAGGTGGATGGGGAGTTTGTCATGCTGAAGTACATTACCAGTGGTTCGTAAAGTCCGTATTTGGTTTTTAAGGCCCCTTTTTCTTTGTCTCCATCTTTGATGCAGATGTTGTTGTATCCCCATTTGATGTCAAACTTGGAGAATATCCATCCTCCACTAAGGTCTGCGATGAGTTCCGGGATTAGGGGGAGCGGGTACTGGTTGCATATAGTCCATTTTTTGAGCACTTGATAGTCCTGTACCAGGCGTAGTTTTCCATCCTTCTTTTTGACAAAGAAGAAGGGTGATGCGTATGGGGATTTAGAGGGTCGAATATATCCTTTTGCCAGTTGCTCTTTCACAAATTCCTTGAGGGCTTTGTCTTCGGCTGGGCTCATTGGATAGATCTTGCAATCAAATGCATCTGGTGCGTCCGGTTTGAGTTCTACTGCGTGGTCCCATGGTCTGGAAGGGGGAAAATGTTGTGATTCTTCCTCACTGAATATTTTGGCATGGCATTTATATTCCTCTGGGAGTTCCTTCTTCTCCGTGTACTGTTGTGCTGAGATTGCTAGTTCCATTGCCGTGGTTCATAGGTGGATAGGGTAGGACACTTCTTCCAATTCTTGGATGATTTGCTCCCTGTTTTCCTGTTCCAGTTGTGTTATCATTTGCCATAGTTCCACTACTGCAGTTGTTACGTTTTCGCCTTCAACCAACCCTCGAACACCCCTGGCCAAGACCCCGAACACCGTAGGACAACATATTCAAGTACGATTCGGACAAGATGGATGCACAACTATGGAAGTTATGGGAACTTCCCTATCCACTAAGTCACATGACTCTGATCACGTGATCATCCGTGGTAACAAGATTGTACAGTTGCGCACGTGATCTTAGCGCCTGCCCATCACGTGACCCTGGCACGTGACCTGGCTAGACCTGCACCAGATGGGTCCAGATGAGCTTGTGCCTGGACTGGCCTGGACTGCCTCATGTTTCATGACTTGTACATTCCGATTGATTGTGCCTTGATTCTGATACGATACTGCGACCCCATTGGCTCCTCATCCCCTGACTGTATGCCTCGTTCCCTTATCTCTGACTCATACTACCTTTGCGCCTTACTGCCATTGGTTGACTCTTATCTCTGACTCGTTCTGACTCACTATGACTCATTCTTACTTAGAGTTTGCTGACTTCCAAGCTGGGGTTCAAACCTCCTTGGACTTGTATAAGTAGATGGGCTTATGGTCGCTGAAGACCTAAGCTTGACTTCTTGGACTATACCACCCATTGTACTTGCCTTTACTTGGCTGTCTGCCAATAGAGTGCTGTTTGTGCCTTTGGTGCCTATCATCCTCGCTTGTCCTTAGCTGGTCTGTGCTGTCTGCCAGACATCCTCTCCCTTCTCTCCTCATCTCTCCTGTCTAAGTGTGCTGTTCGCCTCTTAGCCTTGTATCATTCTCCTTGCGCCGTGTTGTCTACCGACGCCTTCCTTCAATACATCGCCTTTCTCTCTGTCCATATCCTCTGGGCAACCTTGTTACGCATAACTTGTGAGCTGATTGCCACCCGTGTGAGTAACTTCAACATCTCCCGTGATCGTTAGGTCGTCCCAAATCCCTAGAGCCCGACAAGGACTGCGCTGCTAGAAGAACGTCTGGTGGAACGTTACAGCGGTCGTGATGTTGAAGGGTTGAGTGGGGTTGGTAGTTCGGATGATAATGGGGTACTGCTTGGTGTCCATAGTTGCGGTAGCCCAGTGGATTTGGGGTTGAAAGATTGCAAGCCATGGGTATCCGAGGATTATGTCCTCCCCCCCTATGTCCGTTATTAGGAATCTGACGGTTTTGACCTTCCCGTCAGTTTGGATGTTTAGATCCGTGTAATGAGTGATTTTCCCCCCTTTATTTTGGGTGCCATCTATATTCCAGATGTTTCAGGGGCGTTCTAGTTCCTTGGATCCCAGCCCCATGCTTCTGACGAAGCTGGGGTGTAGGAAGTTGTCGGTGGCTCCTGAGTCCACCAGTGCTTTCTTGTCAGCCTTTGTGTAACTTGTGCAAATCAAAACTGGGACATGCATAGATCGATAGCTGCGAGTCATAAACACAGAGTTACAAGTGAATGCCCTCACCCAGGCTGTTGGGTTCAGGCATTCTGAAAATCCTGATCCTTCATGATCTTCCCTGCCTCCTGCAGTTCTGCAATTCTCCCCATAATATCCTCCACTTGAGACGTGGTTCCCCGATTGGCTTGGACCAGTTCATCTAGGTCGATGAGCGGTTCCCCCGCTATGCTTTGTGGTGCAGTCGGGATGTCTTCTATGAAGGCACCTCTCCCTTGAAATGGAGGGCCTTGTCATTGCTGTTGAGGCTGGAAGCATTCTTGTGAGAAGTGGCCTTTTCATCCACAGTTATAGCAAGTGACATCCTTAGCATTGAATATTCCGCGTCCTCCCTGTCCCCTCTGAATAAACCCTCCTTGGGCTGGGAATGGGGGGCGATTGTCGTTGTGGTTGAGTTCCGGGCAATTTGCATCACCAACTTCTGCTACTCGGGCTCTGATTCTGCCTGGGGTGGTGTCCATTGCATCTGGGTGGTTGTGATACTGCTGCCAGCCAGGTTGGTTGGTCCTCTGGGGAGGTTGGAAGCGCATTTGTTGAGGCTTGGGTCTCCCTTGTTGCGGCTGTTGGTTTGGTCCTTCTTGCCTTGCCCACATGTGCAGGTACTTCTTTTGTTGCTTGATGACCGCAACCTTCCATTGGGAGTAGGTGCGGAGATCGTGGAATTGGTATGCATTGCAGTATAGGTTGAAGGGTATTCCCCTGGTGAATTTGTTGAGGACAAGTGGTTCATTCAAACTGTACCCTGCTAGTTGGATCAGCTTCTCAAAGCAGGTTACATAGCCATCAATGTTGCCGGCTATCATCTTGACTCCCTTGTCGAGCTCAAGCCGCACAGTTTCCTGTTCCAGGTTGTCATGGAACTGCTTCTTGAAGGCGATTTCTAGCCCGCTCCAGAGCCATGAATCATTTGGGTTGGCTTGCTTGTCAAGCCATTCCTGGGACTTGGTGGCCCATTCGTCGACTAGGTCCCCCTGTATGTATGTGAGGAACATCATGGCCTTTATATAGGGGTGCCGCAGACTCCTGTTGAATGCATTGACCTTCGTAAATCGATTCCATTGGGATAGGAAGGCCTCTGCTTTGTCTTGCTCTCCTTTGAAGATGGGTGGTTCCCTGCCTACAAATGTGTTGGTCAGGCCTTCGGTGCCTGGTGTGGTGGGAGGAGCTCCTCCGCTGTCACCACCTCCTCCGCCTCTGTCCTCTGGGTCTCCTCCTGGAGGTGGGTCGCTGGGATGTTTTGGGTATTGCTCTGCAAAGAGAGCCGTTTGGATCTGCATTTCTTCCTGGGTGATTGTGATGCTCATAGTGGGGATAGACTTAGCAATGAGTTCGAGTTCCTCTTCTTCCTGTTCATCTTTCAGGATACAAATTTCTTTGGGGTTGCTAGCGAGCGATGGGGATGGTGCTGGTGTCTTGGGAGTTGGGGATCTGGCCAGTTCTTCTGTTTCTCTGTCTAGTGTTCCCCACTGATCACGGGTAACTACGTCGCTTGTGAGGATGTCTAGTCCTAGATTTGAGGCTGCTGGCCTAGTTACTTGGTATTTGTTGTTTGATTCGCTCCACCTGACTTCCGTCCAACAGATGTAGTCAAAGTTGAACTTGATGGGGATGATGTATTGTCTTTCCTGGGCGTCGTAGTAGTAGGTGACGTAGCTGGGATGTTCTGCGTCGTCTTTCCAAAATGCTGAGTTGAGATATCTCTTGGGTACGTTGCGATCTCCTCTTCTGTCAATGTAGTGTGGGCAGAAGGGTACCCAATGGTCTTTGGTTGTTTTAGGATTGGCCATGGTGGGATCTTGGTCTTAATGTAATGTCTACTGCGGACGTTTGCCTGACTTAGGCTTCGTTGGGTGTGGCGATCCTAAGCGGTCGATAGTACAGGGGATTGGTGAGGACCTCAGGGTACTCAGCTGGGTGCAGGGCTAGATGTTGCGTTAGGCCCGTCCTAACGTGCTTGACTTGAGCGTGGGTACAGTGGCAGCGTCAACGAGGCGTGACTTAGCGATAGTAGATATACGTCCGTAGCAGGAACGCAATCGTCCACAGCACTGGGGCGAGTTCCACCAGGCGTATACGTTCTCTTGCTACCTGCCAAACAAAGGCCAGGCGCACCAAGAGGCTCAGAGAAAGGGATAGAGAGGCCGCTAAGAGGAGCCAGAGAATAGCGACTAAGTGATTCAAGAAGACCAAGCTGAGGAGCTCAGTCTTCGCATGCGACGGTAGATATACAATTGACGAGGAGCTTTGAAGCTCCTCCTGAATGTAAAGTACCCAGTAGCAGTAGTAGCTCGAACCCTACTACGACTGTCCTAGGTATGAGTCAAGTCCGATACATGTGATACTCCTACTCGACGCTGACTGATACGACTGTCCCTGACTAATGCTAAGGTAGTCAGAACCCTGTGAGTCCGTAATTCGTACCGATGAGTCCGATCGTGACATCACCCCTCTCTCAGGTGCGACGCCCCGACGCTCCAAAACCCTTCCTCCTCGTACAAGATCCGAGTGCGCGTCGCCTGCGCTGCCCCCCTCCGTCCTCTGCGTGTCTTCTTCTTCGTCAGCTCGTAGTCCACCATGGTCCGGGCCTCGTCTTCGATGCGCTCCAGCGCGTTGGCCATCTCCAACCTACGCCGGCTCGCCGACACCTTACCCTGGATCTCCCCTACCGCGGCGATGAGGTTGTCGATCCGCTGGTTGAGGCGTTGCAGCTCTCTGTCCGCGGCGCGGTATCGAGCAATCTCACCGGTGAGCGAGATGTCGTGGAGGGAGGAGAGGCAGCGGTCTACGTGCGCCCGGTCTTCGAAGCCTTCGGTGAAGAGGACCATGTCCTCGTTTTGATAGATGGGCTTGCCGCCGTAGTTGTAGCGGGGGGCGGCGTAGAGGGGGTGAGCATAGACCTTGTCGGACTCGTCGATGATGCCGACCACCATGGGGTCCGGGCCCATGATGACCTGGTGGTAATGGGCTTCGCGCTCTACCCCGTCGGGGGAGACGATGCGAAATGGTAGGTAGTCCCCCCCGGCGTTGCGCGTAAAGCCGGCGGGGGTGCGTGTGTTGACGACAGCCAGAGGCTGGTGTGTTGATCCTCCCATTACTCCGAGGTCTCGTTTGTACATGGGAGATCCGTCAGTGTTGAGGGAGTATGGGGTTTCGCGGGGGTCGTCAGTATCGGTGGTCGAAAGAATGTGGGGGTGCGCAACTGCATAGTCTCCATCTGCGTCCTCCCCGAGCCCCCATTCATCCTCGCCAGCGTCTGTCGGTGTCGCAGCTGCTGCATTCGCAGCTGCGCCCTCCGAAGTTGCTCGTCCCTCCACTCCCGGACGATCTCCTTCCACGGCCGTACTGGCCCGAACTCGGTGTGGTATCGGGACAGGTCCAGAGTTACCGTGTCCGTCAGCGTATTGAATGAGGCGATTTGATGCCGGGCCTTCGAGTACGGCGCAGTCTGCTTCCGCGCCGCCTCCCTCCTCGTAGGTGCCAGGCTGCGCCTCGGGGGAGTCGGCGGTTCCTCCAACGGTGGGGTCAGGGAAGGAGTTGAGTACTGCGATGGCGTCTTCGCGGGTGACGGGTCCGCGGGGAGTGATGAGGCTCTGGACCACCGTGTCGATGGTGGACTGCGAGGGAAGAGAGCAGGAGGACATTGTGCGAAGGAAGACAGGGTGAGTGTGGTTAGCAGGGGTTGCTGTGGGACTTAGCTCGTCTTGGGCCCTCTTTATATGTGTTTCCCGTAGAGGGTTGAGCGCCTTGAAGTCTCGAATTGCCTGGTCGGCGAATACTTCGCTCCGGTCGACCCACTGGTTCTCCGAGTCCGGATATCCCTTCCATTTCACCAGGTATTGGAGTTTCCGGGTTCTCCCGAATCTACGCGAGTCCAGAATCTTCTCGACCTCGTATTCTTCTTCTCCATCGACTAGATCCGGGGGTGGGCGCTGGAAATTTTCCCCATGCGTGGCGGTCTCTTGATATCTGGTGAGAAGATCTGTGTGGAATACCGGGTGGATGCTCCACTGCGTGGGGAGTTCAAGGCGGTAATTAACTGGGGACATCACCTGTGTTACCCTGAAAGGGCCGTGTCTCTTGGGCGCAAGCTTTGCGGTTGGTTGGTTAGTACGCAGGTGGCGTCCTTCCAGCCATACGAGGTCTCCTTCCTTGTATCTGGGCGTATCTTTGTGCTTGACCCATGACCTTTGTGCCTTGATAAGGAGCGCCTTGGCTTTGGCCCTTGCTTCTCGAAATTGGTCGATTCGTAATGCCACTTGTGGGATGGGTGATGGCCTATCGATCCAATCAGCGCGAGGGTTGTACCCCATTAAGAGGTAGAAGGGGGACTTCCTTGTGGTCTCGTGAGGCCAGTTGTTGTGTGTGAATTCCGCGATAGGGAGATACGCCGCCCAGTTGTCCTGTCGCTCGTTGGCCCAGAACCGGAGATATTGTTCCAGCCACTGATTGGTCCGTTCCGACTGCCCATCCGTTCGTGGGTGATAGGCCGTGGAGACGTTCTGTGAGATGCCGAGGATGTTACACAGCTCGCGCGAGAACTTGGATGCGAAGCGCGGGTCCCTGTCGCTTATCACCTTGGTGGGTAGTCCGAACCGTAAGAAAACGTGCTTAGCGTATAGCGCGGCGGTTCCTTCTGCCGTGATTTCTTCGTTGCACGGGATGAAGATGGCTGCTTTCGAGCAGTCGTGGTCGGTGACGGTGAGGATAGAGTCAAACCCTTGCGAGAGTGGCAACTTGGTAATGAAGTCGAGTGCGATAGTTTCGAAGGGCAGTGCCTCGGGGTTTGGGTATATCGGGGAGAGCGGTGCCCTGGTAGGTCGGTTGTTCGTCTTGTGTCTCTGACACTCGGCGCACCCCTTAATGTAGTCCAGTACGTCTTGGCGGAGGTTCGGCCACCAGTAGAAGCGTCCTACTAGCTGTGCGGTCTTGTTGATGCCTGGGTGGCCGTAAACCGGGGGAACATGGTGTGCGGAAATAATACTTCTCTTGTCGTATAGTCCGCCTGTGACTACTCGTCTCCCGTCCTTGTACCAGGTGCCCTCGATCTTCTTTAATCGGTGTGCGTCCACCCAGGGGCGGAGGTGGTCTTCGTCTTGGTGATAAGTGGCATCGGGTCGTTCCATTTCTTCGGGTTCGATGGTTGCAGTAGTTGGCATTAAGGTCTCGACTTGAGTGGCCCGTACAAAGAGTGCGTCGGAAGGACTACGATATCCTTGTTATCGTCATCCCCGTGGTCGTAGTCCGGTCTTCGCAAGAGTGCGTCTGCCCTTCCGTTTGCGGTACCCTTGATGTGGTGGATCTCGAAGTCGTACTCGGAGAGTTCCAGAACTTCCCTTGTGATGCGCCGACTTATTCGTTGTGGGGATCTCCAGTATTGTAGATTGAGGTGGTCTGAGAACACCTTGATCTTGTGGGGGGAGCCCGCTAGTAGGGGGCGCCAGTGGCGGAATGCTTTGACGATGGCTAGTAACTCAAGGTCGTAGATGTCGTAGTTTCGCTCGGCCTCGTTGAGTGTGGCTGAGTAGTACCCTATGGGGTGTCGTTTACCGTCCTCTTTGCGCTGTAAGAGTACGGCACCCACCGCGAATCCTGATGCGTCTACCTCCAGTTCGAATTGTTCCCGGGTGTCCGGGTGTGCCAGTACTGGCTCGCTCGTCACCAGACTCTTGAGCTTTGTGAATGCGTTCTCTTCGTCTGGACCCCAGTGCCACTCCGTGTCTTTTCGTGTTAGACGGTTTAAGGGACGTGCGTGGGTGGCGAAGCCTTTGATGAAGAGGCGGTAGAAGTTGCAAAAGCCGAGAAAAGATCGGACCTGTTTGACAGTGGTGGGCGTGGGCCAGTCGCGGATGCTGGCGACCTTGATGGGGTCCATGCGGGTCACCCCCTTTTCAAGGATTACCCCCAGGTAATCGATCAAGGTCGCACCAAAGATACATTTCTCCGGTTTGAAGTACAGGTCGAGGTCCTTGGCGACCCGGAGTGTGTCGCGTACCGCTGCGATGTGGCCCTCCCTGCCGTTGCGCGAGGCTATGGCGACGTTGTCGATGTAGACCCGGATTGTGGTGCCCAGAGCTTCGTGTTTCAAAATAGTGGGTCCGCAGGCGAAGTCCATCATTGCCTGGAAGGTTGCAGGTGCGTTGGTGAGACCGAAGGGCATGACCAGTGGCTCGAAGAAGCCGTAGCGTGTTTTAAAGGCAGCCTTTTCTTCGTCGCCTTCTTTCATGCGGACGTTGTTGTATCCCCAGCGGACGTCCAGTTTGGTGTAGATGTCCGCATTTCCGAGGTCCGTAATGAGATCCTGTATGAGAGGTAGAGGGTACTGGTTACGCACGGTGAACGAGTTGATCTTCCGGTAGTCCTGTACTGGCCGCAGCTTCCCGTCCTTCTTCTTTACGAAAAAGAAGGATGAAGCATAAGGGGATTTCGACGGGCGGATATAGCCTTTCTGTAGCTGTTCGTCGAGGAATGTCCGGAGTGCCTCGTCTTCTTCGCGGGACATAGGATAGATCTTGCATTCTATGGCAGTTGGGGCGTTCTTGGTGAATTCTATGGCGTGGTCCCAGGGTCGTCTGGGTGGGAACCGGTGTGATTCCTTCTCGCTAAATACGTCGGCGAAATCTGCGTATTCTTCTGGGATGGCGGTGACGGTGGTGTGTTGTTGTGCTTGTATGGCTAGATCGGTGGCGAGGGTGCGCGCCTTGACCTCCTCCCATTCCTTGTTGAGTTCGTACACTGCCTGCTGCTTTTCGTCGTCTGTGAACTCGGTGGGTTCAGTCGGGGAGAATGCGATGGTGACTTCCCGTTCTGTAGGGTGTGTAGTCCGGAGGACCACCGGATATGCGTCTTCCTTGATGACGGCGTGTTGCCAGCTGATTTGGGGTTCGTAGGTTGCTAGCCAGGGGTATCCGAGGATGATGTCTTCGTCGCCTGTGTCGGTGATGAGGAAGCGCATTACTTTTCTGGTTCCCTTTGTCTCTACTTCGAGATCTGCACAGTGGGTGATTAGTCCCGCTCTGTTCTCGGATTTATCAATGTTCCATATCTTTTTTGGAGTGTCCAGCTCCTTTAACCCGATCCCCATTCGTTTCGCGAATGCGGGTTTAATGAAGCTGTCCGTGGCTCCGCTGTCTACTAAAGCTTTTACTTCGGCCATGTTGTAACTTGTTCGGATGGATACTGGAATTCTCAACGATCGGTAGCGTGTGATTATTACAGAGTTACAACGGAGTGCCCTCACCCAGGCCGTTGGGTTCAGGCGTTTGGAAAATCCTCTCTCCCCCACAGTTCTTGAAGGACTAGGTCCTTTACCTCGTCCGGTGCTCCGGCCACTCCCTGCAGCCAGTCCTTGGCTTGTTGTTGCGGTGTGGCTGTGGCGCGTGCCTCCACTCGTGGCTCTTGGGCGTAGTAGTCGGTTTCGGACCTCCGACTGCTGCTTCCTTGTGCGTTGTTACGGTGCTGTGGACAATCACGACTGAAGTGCCCTTTTTGGCTACAGGTATAGCAGATGACTTCCCTTGCGTCTCGGGGAAAGCCCCTTCCCCTGCCGCGTCCCCTCGGTCCGCCGCGCGGCGGGTACGGAGGTCTTTGCTGGTTGAGTACGAATTCCGCTCCCGCGAGTCTGGTCTGGGAGTCTTCGGCTTGTGCTCCTCTGGCTCTTGCCCGGTCTGCGGAGGTGTCCATTGCGTTCGGGTTGCGGTACGGGAGGTTTCGGGGTGCCCAGCCGCTTTGGGGAGTTCCCCATTGGCTGGGACGTGGGGTAGTCTTTGCAGTGGGTGGTTTGAGCGAGTTAAGACGTGCCTGTAGATGCATATACTGCTGTTGCTTCTTCATTGCCGCTTGCTTCCATGCCTCGAAGGTAGCGGGCTCGTACTGTTCGTAGACCTTGGTGAACAGTGCTCTGGGCAGTCCTGCTGTGAATAGGTCCAGCGTTTGAGGGGCGTCGAGGTGGTAGTCAGCCTGGCGAGCTAGTCGTTCGAAGGTTGCTACGTAGCTATCGATGTCCCCATCCTTCATGTGGATGCCTTTGCGCAGTTCCATTTGCGCTTGTTCCTTTTCCATAGTGTTGGCGAAGCGCCTGGTGAATGCGCGAATAGTTTCTTCCCAAAGACGTCGAGTGTGTTCGGGGAAGCCGGTGTCGATCTGGCGTATGAGCCAGTCGGTCATGTACATTACCCACTCGTTAACTTGTTCCCCTTGGATGTATCCGAGGAAGAGGAGTGAGCGTCGATAGTAGTTGCGCATGATGTCGCTTGTACTGTTGATTCCTTGGTAGAGGTTCCACTGTGCCCTAAATTGCAGGGCCTTGGTGCAGTCGCCGTTGAAGACCTGGGGTGGATTTCCTTGTAGTCTGTCGGAGGATCGAGGTTGGTTACCTATGGGGAGTGCTCCAGGGAGTCCCCCTCCTCCAGGCGGGTCCCTCCGCCTCCGTGCGGTCCTCCTCCTCCTCCGGGTGGTCCTCCTCCGTGAGGGTGGCTTCTTCCGCCGCCTCCTCCTCCGGGTGGGTCTGGTTCGTCGGGGCCTATGGCCCTCATGAGAGCTGCGTCGTCAGCGTTCATGCGGTGTCCGGTGCTGGGGTCGATCGGGAGTAGGTCTTCTGGGACTCCGTCTTACGGTCGTTGTATGGGGTCCAGTTGGAGTGTGTATGTTGGTTCTAGTTGGGTGGTAGTCATCTCGCTAGGGGGGTGAACGACGATCTGCTCAGCTTGTGTTTCTTCGTTTAAGGTATTCCCCTTGCTAGGTTGGCCAATTCTTCTTCCTCCTCCGCGTTTACTTGCGAAAGGTGGTCTTCTTCTTCACTGTTTTGTTCCGACTCGGAGTCCTCCTCTTCTTCTGTGGTGCTGGCGGTTGGTGCACCGTCGATTGGTCCGGCTCGTGCGAGGGGGACCACTTCGCTTTCCAAGATGTCGCAGCGGTATTCGCTTGTGGTGGTCGAACTACCGTGCGCACTCCTGCATCGTTTGTTGCGAGTGTGCACCAGCAAGTATGTTCGAAATTGAACTCAACTGGGTAATAGCGACTGGGTCGATTTGGGAAGTCGACGAAATATCCGGTTTCTCCCCTGTGCGTCCTCCACCTGGCGGCCTTTAGGTAGCGTGTAGGGACGTTCCGTTCTCCTCGTTCCGGGATGGTGTATGCTTGGACTTGGTTCCAGCCCCACCGGTCTGCTGTTGTGGGCGCCACTGTGGTGTTAAGTATAGCTTGGTCTTAATGTTGCGTTAGGCCCGTCCTAATGTGCTCGACTTGAGCGTGGGTACAGTGGCAGCGTCAACGAGGCGTGACTTAGCGATAGTAGATATACGTCCGTAGCAGGAATGCAATCGTCCACAGCACTGGGGCGAGTTCCACCAGGCGTATACGTTCTCTTGCTACCTGCCAAACAAAGGCCAGGCGCACCAAGAGGCTCAGAGAAAGGGATAGAGAGGCCGCTAAGAGGAGCCAGAGAATAGCGACTAAGTGATTCAAGAAGACCAAGCTGAGGAGCTCGGTCTTCGCGTGCGACGGTAGATATACAATTGACGAGGAGCTTTGAAGCTCCTCCTGAATGTAAAGTACCCAGTAGCAGTAGTAGCTCGAACCCTACTACGACTGTCCTAGGTATGAGTCAAGTCCGATACATGTGATACTCCTACTCGACGCTGACTGATACGACTGTCCCTGACTAATGCTAAGGTAGTCAGAACCCTGTGAGTCCGTAATTCGTACCGAGTTCCGCAAGGAAGCTCTGATACCAAGCGGCCTGGTTGGCCGCATCGGTCATGGCCATGTATTCCGCCTCTGTAGTGTTTTGGGCCACTGTCTTTTGCTTTCGCGAAGACCAGCTTATTGCACCATTGGCTAAAAGGAACACATAACCCGAAGTGGAGTGTCTGTCATCAACCTGGTCACCCAGGGAAGAATCAGAGTAGCCATGAAGGCCGTCTCCACTGGCGCCATCATAGAATATCCGCATGTCCACAGTGCCTACTAAGTATGCCAGAACATATTGCGCAAGCCGCAGATGTTGTGGTGAAGGATTCGCTGCATACTGCGCCAGACGTGACACAGCAAAGGAAATGTCTGGTCTAGTACCAATCTGAACGTACAGCAGACTACCAATGAGTGACTGGTAGTGCGTAATGTCAGAGGCAGTAGCCTGACCCATATATTTATGAAGGTGCTCGTCAGCACCAGCGGGCAAGGGTGTGGAGTGTGGAGTGGCATCAGACATGCCAAAGCGTTCAAGGACATCCTTGACATAGCCAGACTGATCTATTTTGATGCATCTGAGGGAGCGGTCGCGCACAATGCGCATACCAAGATAGGACTGTATCTCCCCGAGATCTGTCATCTCATAGCGTTCAGAGAGATCTGACTTCAAACGCTTAATCCTTTCCAAGGAAGCACCCAATATAGTGATGTTGTCAACGTAAACGATAATGAAGAGTGGTCCATCCCCCTCTCGTTGAGGCAACACATATACGCCGGCATCAGCAAATGTCCGCTTAAAGCCGAGTGCAAGTAACACTCCATGGAATTGCAAGTTCCATGCACGGGAGGCTTGTTTGAGACCATATATCGCCTTGACTAGGCGACACACCTTTGTCTCTGCACCAGTGGTGATGAACCCTTGTGGTTGCTCCATGTAAATCTCCTCGTCAAGCACGTCATTGAGGAATGCAGACTTGACATCCATCTGATGGATGTGCCAGTCCTCCAGCGCGGCCAACGCCAGAAGTAATCTCAGCGACTCGAATCGTGCGACGGGGGAGAGGGTTTCATCAAAATCTATGCCAGGGATTTGCGGTAAACCCCTTAGCCACCAAGCGAGCTCTGTAGTGGCCATCCGCCTTGAGCTTGAAGACCCATTTGGATTTTACTGCCTTGCGATTAGGCGGGAGATCTACTAACTCCCAGGTGCCATTATGGGCAAGAGCATCCATTTCATACTGACACGCCTTAGTCCACTGATCTGCATCCACAGACCGCATGGCCTCTGCATAAGATGCAGGATCTCTTCCTATGTAAGCTGCAGCCAACAGCTCCGCATATCCCAACCGTCTGCTGCGCATGGCCACATTGTCCGCTGAGAAATAGCGGGGGATTGGGCACAGGTGCACGGGCAGAGCGTCTAGGCGCATTGTCCATCTCGCGCAACAGCTGACTACACTGTGCATGGTCCTCAAAACCTCCCGGCATATCTGGGGAGGGAGGAGGGACATGGCGCATAATGTGCGTTGCGCTTTGACGCGGCGGTGGCGAAGTGGGAGTGGGCTGCTCACGCTTAGGTGTAACAGGAGAGTGGGTGGTGCAGGTGGTGGTGGCGTGTGGGGACGCTCTTGTTTAGGGTCTAGTATGTCTTCAACATCCTCCTCCTCACTACTGTCTGAGTGTGCAGGGGAGGGTGCTCGCTGTGGTGGTAACGCCGACGTGCTAGGTACGGCAATCACTGGTGGAGGTAGTGGCTGTGAGGCCACTTGAGAAGGTTGTGGGTGTGGCTCAACACCCTGGAGGGACGGGAAGCTACTCTTGTCGAATGTCACATCCCTGGACAAACGGACAGAGCGGGTTTGGCGGTCCCAAAGTTTATAGCCCTTAGATTCGGGCTCAAACCCAATAAGCGTGACTTCAATAGCCTTCGCATCCAATTTGCGACGCTTATCAGCGGGTACGTGCATGTACCCCTTGCATCCAAAGACGCGTAAATGAGAGACATCTGGTACCTTGCCAGAGTACCAGAGCTCATAAGGTGTGCGCCACTTGAGCGTACGGGTGGGAGAGCGGTTATAGATGTGTACCGCAGTGCTCATAGCATGCTCCCAAAAACCTT
Organism: Lactarius hatsudake; assembly: GCA_024734325.1. Taxonomy (NCBI): domain Eukaryota; kingdom Fungi; phylum Basidiomycota; class Agaricomycetes; order Russulales; family Russulaceae; genus Lactarius; species Lactarius hatsudake. Next base: position 366,529 of record JANSJP010000050.1, on the reverse strand, counting down.
TAGACATGCCTGCTGTGTGTAGCATGGCCATTGCCTTATCCGTAATGGTGCGGTTAAACCGCTCGGCTTTCCCGTCGATTGTGGTGAACCTGGCATCATAAGGTGATGCTCTATCCCTCTCTGTTTGAGAATGTCCTGTACTTGGCTCGCCATGTACTCGCCTCCGCGGTCAGAGTGGAGTGCGCGCAGTTTATGGGACGTCTGGGTTTCACCCCAGGCCAAATACATCTGCAGTGCCTTCACAAACTGATCCTTCAACTTAATAAAGTATACCACTGCATGTTTGGAGTGGTCGTCTATGAAGGTGGCGGTGTACGCGGAGCCTTGTAGGGACTGAGTTTGCATTGGACCGGCGAGGTCACTATGTACAATCTCAAAGATACGGGTTGTCCTTTTGGTGGAGGATGCAGAGAAGGGTTGGCGAGTGGACTTGCCTAACTCGCACCCACGACACACAGCAGTGTGCGCAGTAGAGCTGTCAATGTCCATGCCAGTAGTGGCAGAGGGACCGTACGACTTGAGAGCAGCAGGGGAGATGTGTCCCATGCGCTGATTGCCAGATATCAAGAGTGGTGGCCAGCACTTTTGACGTGAGCATTGAGGCCAATGCTTGAAGCATCCAACCAGTAAAGGTTGTCCTCCAAGTAGCCAACAGCTACACATTGTTTTCTGACAGATATTTTAAACGAGCCACTGTCAAAGGCCACTTCTGCACCCTTTTGTGCTAGAGCATGCGTCGACAAGAAGCGTGTCTTCACCTGTGGAAGGTGTAGCACATTACTTAGGGTAATAGGAATGCCTTGGCTTGTAGTGAAGACGACGGAGCCTACACCAACTTGGTCGATTGTGGACTTATCACCCAGGCGCACAGCACCTTTACACGGGGTGTAGTCCTTGAAGTCAGACCGATGTGGTGTGATGTGGTGTGTGCACCACTGTCCATCATCCAACGCACACGCGAGGGCAGCATACAAGGCAACACCAACTGCATTGTCTGCCCAGTTAATGGCGGGCTCGTCATCGACCTCCTTAATGGAGGCGGTGGTAGGTACTAGTACATGGGAGTTGGCAGCCTGTTGCCGGTGTCCTTAAGCTTCCCCGCAGCTTCATCCTTATTTCCTCTGCTGCAGTCAGGCTTGATATGCCCCTTCCTGTTACAGTAGTGGCAAGTAAGTTGGGAGTGATCCTTCTTTTACGTGGGCCACTGCTAGGCTTGATGGGGGCAGCCTTGTTGAGGGAGAACCAGAGGGGCCAGAGCGACGTGCTTCCTCCGAACACGATGCGCGCAATTATTTCAGCGTGCTTGAGTTTGGAGGGGGCGCCACTGGCAAGGATGGTGGAGGCCAGAACCTCGTAAGAGGCTGGCAGGGCGTGGAGAAGTATGAGACAGAATTGGGTGTCAGTGACACCCATCTGTGCGTTGGAAAGGCCGACCCGCAGCTCATTGAGCTTGGCCAACTGAGAGGCCATGGGAGCGGAGTCGTCGAGGCGGGCTTGGGTTAACTGGATCCACAAGGTTAAATATGGTGGTGCTGCCTGAGGCACCAGCATAGACGTCCTTCAGCTTGTCCCACTTCGATTTGAAGGTGGGGTAGGCTAGTGGGTCGGCAACAAGAGAGTAGACGTCAGGCTTAAGGTAGAGGCGGAGGTACGCCTTAGCCCGACGCTGGACGGAGTCCCACTCATCAGCGGTGACTCCAGAGGGTGGGACTTGGAGGTAGAACACATCCTCTGCTTCATTCAGCGTGAGGATGGCCTCCAGAGTTCCAGACCACTCATTCCAATTGGACCCATCGAACCGAGTAAGATTAATGCCCGAAGGCATGCCGAAGGAATTGCCATAGGCATTCGCAATACGCGAGGAGGGTGTGGACCCAGAAGCAGGTGGAAGTGAACCACCTGCTGTGGCGCCTGCAGCCGCACTGGTGGCACCAGTGGGCGAGGCAGCGCGGGAGGAGTGTGCAGAAGACATTGGGATGATTTATCTATCGCCGAGGAGCAGTCAGCGATAGTGCTTCGAAACAGTTGCAAGATAGGATGGGGGTAACCACTCCTGTCTGTGAATCTGTAAGGCCAGAACGCTAACGCGTCCTGCCTCCTGATGGTATGCCAGTGATACAAGGGCTAGGCCCAGGATGGAAGAATCCCTTTGCCATACTGGAAGCTAGCTGCCAGCCAGGATGTGTCTAAGACACAGCTTCACCAGTTTGCATCAGGGGGAAATGAAGTGGATGCTTTCAGAGCCCAAGGCTGTCTACCTCAGCCTCCTCGGCCTATTGGTTGCCTCATCGCCACAAGTGGCTTTACTGAATCCTTTCCCATTGCCGCTACAAGGCAGGTATCTGGCTGCAGAACACCACAGTGGTGAACACCCCCCAGAGTCTGAACCAGGTTTTACACTCCCATGGTGAGGAGATCCTGCGCCCAGTGTGGAGCACCAGAGACAGCTGGCGCTAAGCTCCACAATACACAGCCCAGTGGGCCATGCACACCTGGATATGGATTATGGGGCTGCCAGATCCAATCTCCTTGCGCATAGCGCAGGGGCTAGGAAAACAGTAGGGATGAAAGTAGGACTACTGGGCAGTACATGATACAGGAGGTTGCTCAGCAGTGACCACTGGCGCCCCAGTGTCAACTGCCTTGGGCAAGGCTGGTGAGGCCCCAGACAGACCTTGACCTGGTGTGTGATCCTAAGAACACAGTGACCAGCCAAGTGGAGTGGCTTGGGCACCAGGGCCCATAACCTGATGAACAGTGCACATAGAGGATATACTCACAGTGACAAGGAGACTGTGGTGAGATATATGGGTGACTGGAAAGCAGCAACAGAGTAAACTTGCAGTGGAAGCAGATGGAGTGTCTGGCACACAACAGATGAGAACTGATGTTACATTAGAGAAGTGGAGACATACCTGGCACACAACAGATGAGAACTGATGTGGACCAGGAGCGTACAAGCTGTACTACTTATACAAAATACAGGAGTGACACTAGTACAACAGAAGTAACACAGAGTCACATAATACAAGGAGCGTTGTTCTACAGAGGGACACAAAGGAGTGTGCAGAAGGAGAACAAGAGCGTAAAGAACAAGAGAAGGCTAGACTATGATATCATAGTGACATCACAATAAAGATAAAACAAAGGAAGTGAGTACAAGGACGAAATACAATAGGAGTCCAGAGGAGTCCATGATGTCATTGTACAGTGATGTCATAGATAAGAAAGTCCGAGATTGTAAAGATCATAATAATCTAATCTACATAAGTCCAATATATCTTATCTAAAGCAGTCCGTTATCTGCATGTCCATTTGAGCCGCTAAGTGCGCACAGGTCACTTATCAACAAGTTTTTGATCCGGGCCGAGTTGGTTAAGCATGGCTCCGATGGCGACATTTGACGCATCGACTTCTAGCTCGAATGGCTTTGTGAGGTCAGGGAATAACAATGTGGGTTCGTGCTCAATACTGCATTTGACGTTGTCGAAAGCGTCTTGTTCTCGTTGTCCCCAATGCTATGGGGTGTCCTTACGGGTTAGGTCATGTAGTGGTCGTGCGAGTGTGGAGAAGCCTCGGATGAATCTCCGGTAAAAGTTGCAGAATCCCAGGAAGGCGCGTACTTCACGGAGATTCTTTGGAGCTGGCCACTCCCGGATTCCCCGTACTTTAACGGGGTCCATCTGCAGATTCCCACAGCCTATGATCAATCCCAGATACTCGACTTCGAGCACTTCGAACTCACACTTTTCTGGCTTGATATAGAGGTCGTGTTCTTCGCACAAGCGGAGAACTTCATGGACTACGGCGTGGTGATGGGGGTAGTTGAGCGGTGTGGCGATTAGGATGTCATCCATGTAGCGATTACTTCATTGGTCAGGGTGAGAGGTCGAAAAATGTTGTCCATCATTGCTTGGAACGTCGAGGGGGAGTTGGTGAGCCCGAAGTACATGATGAGGGGTTCATACAACCCTTGGTTGGTTTTGAACGCGGCTTTCCATTCATCCTCCGGTCTAACTCGTACATTGTTATACCCCCACTTGATGTCGAGCTTCGTGTACAGGTGTGCCTCTCATATTCGATCAACGAGTTCGGGGATCAAGGGTAGTGGGTAGTGATTGCGGACTGTAAGCTCGTTCAGTTGTCTGTAGTCTTGGACAGGACATAGTTTGCCATCCTTCTTTTTGATGAAGAAAAAGGGGGATGCGTAGGGTGACTTGGACAGGCGAATGTATCCTTTTGCGAGCTGCTCGCTGAGGAAGGTGGTTAACGCCTCCTGTTCATTTTGTGCAAGCGGGTAGACCTTGCAGTCTAGTGAAGCGGGGGCATTGGGGAGGAGATCTATGGCATGGTCCCAGGGGCGAGAAGGGGGAAATCAATGAGACGCCTCCTCGTCAAAGATTTTGCGATGGCGTCTGTATTCCTCCGGTATCATCTCCTCAAATGTATGCTCCTTCTTCTTCACTGCTTCCTGCTGCGCCAACTCGGAAGCTGTGGTGGTCTTCTGTAAGAATGTGATCTGGGGTTCCCGCTCGTCATCCATGAGCTGTTCCCACGCCTCCTCGTCAAGTTCATACGTCTCCAATGCCCGAATGGAGGCTTCCATGGGCACGGCTTCGTCTGACAAGTGAAGGCTCGAGACCACGACTGGCTGAAACTCTTCATTCAGCGTCGCGTCTCCCCACTTGATTGTGGGCTCAAAGGCCGTGAACCAAGGGTATCCCAGGATTACTTTGTCCCTTCCTAGGTTGGTGACTAGGAAGCGAAGCGTCCTCTCCTCTTTTCCTGTGTGCACGGTGAGGTCCATGTATTGCGTGATTGCACCGTCCTGGTTATGGGTGCCATCTACGTTCCAGATGTGGATAGGGTGTGTGACATCCCATGTTCCAATCTGCAGTCGTTTCAGAAGTGAGGAGCATATAAAGTTATCGGTAGCTCCCAAGTCGATAAGGACTTGTCGTTTGGCCGTTGTGTGTGCAGATTTGAATAAGACTGGAATTCGCATGGATCGATATCTGCTAGTGTACACGTTTAGGTTTAATGCTCTAGCCCAGGCCACTGGGTTCAAGTGTCGAGAAAATCCTCTCTTCCGAACAACTTTTCTACCATAAGGTCTCGCACCTCCTGGGTTTGTGCCTTCATCGCTGCGATTTGTAGATCCACCTGCTCTTCATTCGATAGTACGCGACTAGATTGTATGGCGAAAGAAGAGATGGCGGGAGCTGGTAAACCTGAACCTGAGGAAGTCGGGGCTGATGATCGCAGGGGCACAGAGGTTGGCGCCATGGCAGACGTAGTGGCAGCCACTCGCATGCCCTTTTGAGGGCAGTTACATGAGATGTGCCCTTGTGCTTGGCATCTAAAACATTGTCCCTCCTTTTGAAGTCTGGTTTTGTTGGCATCGGTGAGGGCCACGGAGGCTCTGGCGCGTCCAACATCCATGGCGTTGGGGTCGCGAGTTCCCTTAAGGGCTTGAACCCACTGCTCCCGGCTTTGGCCACCCTTCTTTCACTGAGGTTTACCCTTGCCGAGGCGGTCCTTGAGAACAAGATATTCAGCCTGTTGTAATCGGGCAGCCGCCTTCCACTGCTCCCATGTGACAGGGTGTTGGAAGCAAACAGCGTTAACTACTAACTGGTTTGGTAATCCATCCTGGAACAATTCCAGGGTCATGGCTTCATCAGGGTTATACCCTGCTTTGGTAACGAGGTTCTGGAACATTGCGACATATGTGTCAATGTCTCCTCCCTTCATGGTGAGGTTTTGGAGTGCCTTCCGTGCATTGGCTTGCTCGGAAGTATCAGTGTAAGCTTGGACGAACCGGTCTCTGACAGTAGTCCATAGGACTTCGTTGTTACGGTTGACTCCTGCTGTTACTTGATCATCCAGCCATTGCGCCTGTTCTGCTACCCAATCGTTCACCAATGGTCTGCGGATGTAGGATAGGAATGTCATGGCTCATGAGGCCGGGACTGTGAGCTGGTCGACAGTGGGGTTCATCCCTTTGTAGAGTTGGAATGCGAGCAGGAAGGCCTTGCTCTCATCCCTTACTCCCGTGAATTCGGGAGGGGGATTTCCTCCTAGTCATCCGTTTCCCCCGGGGGCTGGCACTGCGGGTGCGGCTCCTCCTGGCGCACTGCCTGCGCCACCGCCACCGCCACTGCCACCGCCACCGGATGGTAGTACTGGCGCACCACCACCGGGCAGATTCAGTGCTCCTCCCCCTGGGCCAGCTGTTCCAGAGGTTCCTCCTCCACCACTGGTGAGGGTTGTACTAGCCGAAGCTTGTTGGGTTTGGGACTTGGCGTGAGTTAGGAAGTGTGTTGTAGGGTTGGGTAAATTTGTCGTGGGTACAGAGACGCTGGGTGATGCAGGTTCGTCGTCAATGGCGATGCCTTGCGTAGTACAGGTTGTAAGAGGTCCAACTCCGAGCGCCTGGGGTACTATGCTAATAGTGTACCACTGGCCTTGCTTTGCTGTCACGGTACGAACGAAGTGGACTCTTACTTACGGACATGACCTCGTTAGTAAGCAGTAATGTGTCATGGACAGCGTCGTATCAGTCAGCGGACAGTAGTACAATCACATGCCGATGTGGCATGACTCACAACTAGGATAGCGATAGTAGGGTTCGAGCTACTTTAGCTATTCGTCGTACGGATTGGAGAGGAGCTTTAAAGCGTCCTCGCATATGTATAAATAGTGGCTCGATAAGACCAAGATACGCCATCTTGGTCTTCTTTAAATCACCACTATCTTCCTGTCTCTTCCTCGCGCATTTCGCTTGCTTCATCGCAAGTCGACCTCATCGATTATCGGGTTACCTAGTGGCACGACTTGCCCTAGTGTACGAAGTCAGATCACGTGCCTCATACCGAAGCGCCGTGTATCTCGTGATTACAGGTCACGTGACCTCGAGGAATATATTTCGCTAAGTCGTGAACGCCCTTTCGCAGTCCAAGTCGGACTAACGCCAGTGGTGGCGTTACATTTGCGGAGTAGTCAATGTACGCCCACTGTCGGATGTCTTCGAGATAGTGGACCTGTCGGTACTTTTGAGTATTGGGATGGAAGAGAAAGTATCCTTCTGCTCCTTCGTGTTCCTTCCAGACAATGGCTCCTTTAACTTTATCGGAAAGCTCGTCGTCACTGTATCGGTCGATGTACCCAGCTTGAAACTGAGATCGGCTGCGACTATGGGTCGCCACTGTGAGAGACTTGACTTAATGTAACGCCACCACAGGGGCGTTAGGCACGATGTGTGCTATGCTAAGTCAATCGGGATTGGAAGTGCATGAGTCGATCGAGACTCAGTTCGATGATGCACAAGTATCACTCGGTTTCCCTGGAACTGAGGATAATAGTGGAAGGGCAAAGCTCAAGCGCAACAGGTGAGCGAAGATATTGACTCAAGCGCAAAGGCGAGTCGAGGTTCGTTCGTGAGGCAAAGACAAGTGTGGTATTACACAAGAAGTCAAGTCTACCGTACAAGCTAGGTAAGGCGTGACTTATATACTAGTACAGGATGTTTGCGATGAGCAAACATATGGCCCGATCATGAGTCAAGAGTCTCAAAATGTGAACAAGGGGAAATATTGTATATAGTACAAGTGGATTCCGCGGAGTCATGCGCACCTCAGAAATGATCGGCAGATGGAAAGAAGCGCGAAACGACCAACCCTATCGCCGAGGCACACAGCGCAAAATAAGAAATAAGGGGCGCGAGTCATGGGAACGTATCATAATTGTACAGCCAAGTCAGCAAGCAGAATCGTAACAAATGTGGTATTACACAAGAAGTCAAGTCTACCGTACAAGCTAGGTAAGGCATGACTTATATACTATTACAGGATGTTTGCACAGTGCAAACATATGGTGCGAGTCTGATGCAATCGTACAAAAGGGGAGACAAGGGGAATAGTCATATCCAGTACAAGGGAATTCCGTGGAAGGGTGTGTGCCTCAGAAATGGTCAGTGAATGAAATGGAGCGTAAAACTGGCCATCCTATTGCTGAGGCGCAAGGTGCAGAATGAAAGCCAAGAAGCATGGACAATTGGAACATGTCATAAAAGTACAGTAGGTAGAGAACGCGAACCAGAAAGTAAGGCAAATCGTAACAGTACGTGTCCTCAGCAGGAACACGACTTTGAGTAGCACTGGGGCTAGTTCCACCAGGCATCCAAGTTGATCGACCACCTCCCTGATGAAGGTGAGGCAGGTATAGAGGGAGAGAAGGTGACTTAGGATTATCAAGCAGAGGAGTAGATCTGAGATGCAAATGATTCAAGAAGACCAAGCTGAGAAGCTTGGTCTTCACGAAGGTGGGTAGTTATACAGTTGATGAGGAGCTTTGAAGCTCCTCCCAAAAGTAAGACTACTAGTAGCATAAGTAGCTCGAACCCTACAACGACTGTCCTAGTAATGAGTCACTCATCCGTACTACTAGACATGTGATACTCTGTGAGATAAGAAACCTTGTCCGACATGACGAATGTCCCTGACTAATAGTAGGGTAGTCAGAACCCCACAAACTACTCCATGTGTACTGTGAGTCCGATCGTAACATCACCCCCTTTTCAGGTGCGACATCCCAACACTCTGAAACCCTCCTCTGCATACAAAATTCTAGTGCGCGTCGCCTCCTGCGCAATCTTCCGCCCCCTGCATGTCTTCTTCTTCGTCAGCTTGTAGTCGACCATGGTCTTGGCCTCATCCTCAATGTGCTCCATTGCATTGGCCATCTCCAACTGACACTGGCTCGCAGCCACCTTACCCTGCACTTCCCCCACCATGGGAATGAGGTCATCGATGTGCTGATTGAGGTGCTGCAGCTCCCGGTCAGCATGATGATAGCGGGCGACTTCCCCCAACAGGGAGATGTTGTGGAGCCCCTCGAGGCAGCGGTTGACACGTGCCCAGTCCTTGAAGCCCTCTGTAAAGAGGACCATGTCAGCGTTTTGGTAGATGGGCTTGCCACCGTAGTTGTAGCACGGCATGGTGTAAAGGGGATGGGCGTAGACCTTGTCCGACTCCTCGATGATCCCCACCACGATGGGGTCAGGTCCCATGATGACCTGGTGATAGCGAGCTTCGCGCTCAACCCCATCGGGGGAGACGATGCGAAACAGAATGTAGTCTGCCCCAGCATTGCGTTTGAAGCCCACCGGGACACATATGTTGATGGTGGTGGTGGATTGGTGAGTTGCTGCTCCCATCACTCCGAGCTCCCACTTGTACATGGGGGATCCGTCGGTGTTGAGGGAGTATGGGGTCTCCTGCAGGTCGTCAGTGTCTGTAGTGGAGAAATGAGGGGGTGTGCAGCTATGTAGTTGTCGTTTGCATCCTCCCTGAGCCCCCATTCATCATCACCAGCAGCCTCCTGTGCCTCATCTGCTGCATCTGCAGCTGTGCCCTCCATATCTGCTCATCCCGCCATTCCTTCACAATCTCTTTCCAGGGCCGCATGGGCCCGAATTTGGTGTGGTACTTGGACAGGTTCAAGGTCACTGTGTCTGTGAGTGTGTTGAACAAGGCGATTTGGTGCCTTGCCCTTGAGTAGGGCACACTCTGCCTCTTCAATGAGCCCCATCTCGTCAGCACAAGGTTGCGCGCTGAGGGAGTCAGCGACTCCTCAGATCGTGGGGTTGGGGAAGGAGAGGAGAACCATGGCGGCGTCCTTGTGAGTGATGCCAACATTTTGTATGGCTCTGTCAATGGTCGAGAAGGAGAGGATGGGAGAAGACATCGAGTGGGGTGAGACAGGATGGCGATGGTTAGCAGGAATTGCTGGGGTACTCAGCTTGTTATCCATGCTCCTTATATGCATTTCTCTGTCTGGGTTTAGCGCCTTGAATTCCCTCACAGCTTCGTCGGCAAACACTTCACTCCAGTCAACCCACTGATTCTCTGAGTCTGGATACCCTTTCCATTTGACTAGGTATTGTAGCTTCTGGCCTCGTCCAAACTTTCTCAAATCTAGAATCTTCTCGACCTTGTATTCCTCTTCGCTGTCCACCAAATCAGGTGGTGGGCACAAGTAGTTGGGTCCATGCGTGGGTGTCTCATGATATCTGGTGAGAAGGTCGGTGTAAAACACTGGGTGGATGCTCCACTGCGTGGGAAGTTCTAGGTGGTAATTGATGGGGGACATCACCTCCATGATCTGAAAAGGGCTGTGTCTTTTGGGCGCAAGCTTCGCAGTTGGCTGGTTGGTTCGCAGGTGACGTCCTTCCAGCCACACAAGGTCTCCTTCCTTGTATTTGGGTGTATCCTTGTGTTTAACCCATGACTTTTGTGCCTTGATAAGGAGCGCTTTTGCCTCCACCCTTGCTTCTTTGAATTGGTCCGCTCTTAACACTACTTGGGGAATGGGGGATGGCCTATTGATCCAATCAGCACATGGGTTGTACCCCATTAGAAGGTAGAAGGGGGACTTCCTTGTGACTTCATGGGGCCAATTGTTATGTGTGAATTCTGCTATAGGGAGATAGGCAGCCCAGTTATCTTGCCATTTGTTGGTCCAGAAGTGGAGGTATTGTTCTAGCCATTGGTTGGTCCGTTCGGACTGTCCATCCATTCGGGGGTGATAGGCAGTTGACACATTCTGCAAGATTCCCAGGATTTGCATAACTCCTGTGTAAACTTGGATGCGAAGTGCGGGTCTCTGTCGCTGATCACCTTGGAGGGGAGTCCAAATTGTAGGAAGATGTGCTTAGCATATAGGGTGGCTGTTCCTTCTGCCGTGATCTCTTCTCGGCAGGGGATAAATACCGCAGCCTTGGTGCAGTCATGGTCTGTGATGGTGAGGATTGAGTCATATCCTTGCGATGTGGGCAACTTGGTGATGAAGTCGAGCACGATAGTTTCAAAGGGAAGTGCTTTGGGATTTGGGTAAATTGGCGACAGTGGCGCCCAAGTTGGTTGGTTGTTTGCTTTGTGTCTTTGGCACTTGGCGCATCCCTTGATGTAGTCTAATACGTCTTGTACGAGGTTGGGCCACCAATATGATCGTTTCACCAGCTGCACGGTCTTGTTAATACCTGGATGTCTGTAGACTGCCAGTGTGTGGTGAGTGGAAATGATACTTCTCTTGTTGTATAATCTGCCAGTTACTACTCATTTTCCATCCTTATACCAAGTCCCTTCGATCTTCTTCAGTCAGTGCGGGTCTATCCATGGTCTGAGGTAGTCTTCGTCTTGATGGTACGCAGCATCTGGCTGCTCCATTTTGTTGGGTTCAATGGTTAGGGTGTTGGGCATGGTCATTTCCACTCTCATGGCTTGTACGAACAGTGCATCCAGGAGGATGGTCTCGTTCTGGTTGTCGCTGTCTCTGTGATCATAGTCAGGTTGCCTGGATAAGGCATCTGCTCTCCCATTGGCAGTACCTTTGATGTGGTGAATCTCAAAGTCGTATTCTGAGAGTTCAAGTACTTCCCTTGCGATGCGCCTGCTTATGCGTTGTGGGGACCTCCAGTATTGTAGATTGAGGTGGTCCAAGAATACTCTTGTTTTATGTGGTGATCCAGCAAGTAGGGGTCGCCAGTGGCGGAAGGCTTTAACTATGGCCAGTAATTTGAGGTCGTAGATGTTGTAGTTTCGTTCTGCTTCATTCAGTGTTGCTGAGTAGTAATCTATGGGGTGTTGTTTGCCATCCTCTTTTCATTGTAGGAGTATGGCACCCACCACAAAACCGGATGCATCCACCTCTAGGTCAAATGGTTTTGTGAGGTCTGGGTGTGCAAGTACTGGTTCGCTTGTGACTAGGTCTTTGAGTTTGGCAAAGGCAGTGTCTTCCTCTGGGCCCCAGCGCCATTCAGTGTCCTTTCTTGTTAATCAGTTGAGTGGTTGCACATGCATGGCAAAGCCTTTGATGAAGAGGCAATAAAAATTGCAGAAGCCAAGGAAGGATTGGACTTGTTTAACCATGGTGGGTGTAGGCCAATCACGAATGCTGGCGACTTTGACGGGGTCCATGTGAGTTACCCCCTTTTCAAGGATTACCCCCAGGTAATCGATGGATGGTGCCCCAAAAATGCACTTCTCCAGTTTGAAGTAGAGGTCGTGGTCCAGGGCAATTTGGAGGATATCCTGTATGACCGTGATGTGCCCCTTCTTACCATTGCATGAGGCGATGCCTATGTCATCCATGTAGACCCAGATCGTTGTGCCTAGTGCTTTGTGTTTGAGGATGGTCAGGCCGCAGACGTAGTCCATCATGGCCTGGAACATTGTGGGTGCGTTTGTCAGTCCAAATGGCATAACGAGTGGTTCAAAAAAGCCATAGCGCATCTTGAAGGCAGCTTTTTCTTCGTTGCCTTCTTTGATGTGGATGTTGTTGTACCCCCATTGGACGTCGAGTTTGGTATAGATGTCCGCGTTCCCCAGGTCAGTAATAAGGTCCTGTATCAATGGTAAGGGGTATTGGTTGTGTACAGTGAAGGAGTTTATTTTGCGATAGTCTTGGACCAGTCTTAACTTTCCATCTTTCTTTTTGACAAAAAAGAAGGAGGATGCGTAAGGGGATTTCAATGGACAGATATAATCCTTTTTAAGTTGTTCATCTAGGAATTCCCAAAGGGAGTCGTCTTCTTCCCTTGACATTGGGTAGATTTTGCAGTTGATTGCAGCTGGCACGTCCTTTGTGAACTGGATGGCATGGTCCCAGGGTCACGCAGGGGAAAGCAGTGAGATTCTTCTTCACTAAATACCTTTGCAAAGTCCGTATATTCCTCCAGTATTGCAGTGTTGTGCGTATACAGGCCCAGATCCATGGCCATTGTGCATGCCTTGACTTCTTCCCACTCCTTGTAGAGTTCTTGCATGGTTAGTCACTTTTCTTCATCTGTGAGCTCCACCATTTCTGTTGGAGTGAAGGCAATGGTTACTTCCCTTTCTTGTGGGTGCATGGTTCGCAGTACTACTGGGTAGGCATCTTCCTTGATAACAGCGTGTTGCCAGCTGATCTGTGGTTCATAAGCAGCGAGCCAGGGGTAGCCTAGAACTATGTCCTCATCTCCAGTATCCGTGATGAGGAACCTCATGGTTTTGTGAGTTCCCTTCATTTGGATGTCAAGATCTGCATAGTGTGTGATGAGTCCTGCTTTTTTTCTGATTTATTGATGTTCCATATCTTTTTGGGAACATCCAGCATTTGTAGCCCAATCCCATTCATTTTGCAAACACAGGCCTAATAAAGCTGTCTGTAGCTCCCGAGTCTACAAGTGCTCTTACTTTGGCCTAGTGCTCTCCACGGGTAACCCTCGGGTAAAATTTGTTTGACCCATACCTGTACCCGTCAAAACCTGCCACCTGCTGCCACAGGGGTACGGGTATTGGCGGGTTAGGGTACGGGTACCCCAGGGTTCAGCGGGTACAGAAAACCCGTAGGGGTTCATAGAAGGGTTTTCATTTTTACTTAGCCCATTGTATACAGCTACAGAGCTACCGTACTACTTGTAGGCTACAAAATTGTATACCTCTCTGAACCTCACTGCTTGCCTCGCTGCCGTGGGTGTGTAGTGACACGGTGCCGGACTGTCTTGGGGTTGTGGCGGTGTTGAAGCTTTGCCATGCCGTGTCGTAGCGTCGCCACACTGCATTGCATCAGTGTCGTAGTGCTGCTGTGCTGCATCGGTGTCATAGTGCTGCCGTGCTGCGTCGGTGTCGTCACGTCGCCACACTGCGTCGGTGTCATAGCGTTACCGCGCTGTGTCAGTGTTGTAGCGTTACCACACTGCATTGGTGTCATAGCGCTGCTGCGCTGCGTTGCCATCGTGGCATCGCCATGCTCCGTTTCTGTTGTAGTGTCGCCGTGCTGTGTCGGTGTTGTAGCGTCGCTGTGCTGCGTTGGTGTCGTAGCGTTGCCATGCTGCGTTGGTGTCATAGCATTGCCATGCTGCATCGGTGTCGTAGCGTCGCTGTGCTGCATCACTATCATAGTGTTGCCATGCTGCGTCGCTGTCTAGCATTGCCATGCTGCGTTGCCATTGTAGTGTCGCCATGCTGCATTGCTGTTGTAGCGTTGCCGTGCCACGTCACTGTTGTAGCGTTGCCGTGCTGCGTCGTTGTCATAGCGTCGCTGTGCTGCGTCACTGTCGTAGCGTCGCCATACTGCGTCGCTGTCGTAGCGTCGCCATACTGCGTCACTGTCGTAGCGTCACCATACTGCATCGCTGTCGTAGCGTCTCTGTACTGCGTCGCTGTCGTAGCGTCTCCGTACTGCGTCGCTGTTGTAGCGTCGCAGTACTGCGTCGCTGTCATAGTGTCACTACGCTGCATCACCACACTGCGTTGCTGTTGTGGTGTCACCGTGCCCCATCTCTGTTGAGGTGGCGTCGCGCTGCGTCACTGTTGTAGCATCGCCATGCCGTGTCACCGTCGTAGTGTCACCATGCCTTGTCGCTGTTGTAGCATTGCCACGCCGCAGCAACAGTATGCCAAGGTGATAGGTGGAGGTGGTGGCAGTGACAGGCTTGCGTGTGGTACTGAGGCAGCGCTGAGAACCTAGAAAGGAAAAAAGAAAGAAATTGTAATTAGTTAGTAAAAAGGAAGAAAGGAAAAGAACTACTTAGCTTGAGGGTTCAGTACTTCAGTACTTCTGTCGTCGTGTTGGATGTTGTCATGTTGGCGTGATAGCGGTCAGTGTTGACATGCTGACAATGTCTGGCCCGGCAGCCTGTACCCACAAAAAACCCGTGAACCTGTGACAAGGGTACGGGTTTCGTGAGGGTCACAAAATCTGAACCCGTACTGTTACGATCTCCGACCACGCCGACTGCTGGGGACCAGGCGCAGGGCCCGGAGAGCCTGCAGGATGCCGGCAGTGGCACTCTGAGGCGTGCTAGGGAGAAGTTCCGGAAGGCTCTGGACTTTGACATCACTGATCACGTGACTGGAGGCCAGACCGACCTAGACTAATGACGATAGATGGCGCAATCGACCGCGTGACCTTTCTAGAAGGTTCCGCGTCTGCGCACGGACCACAGAACCCAAGAGAGCGGACTTAGCTGGGTACGAACCTTATGTACCAGCTTGTATATATACCTGTACTGTTTCGTCCTCAAGTCCTCAGACTTGAGTTACTTAGCAATACCAGCTAGTATCTTGGGAACCCTGCTCTGCCTCGCTTTAAGCTCCTTTCCGCTTATCTTGTGCACCACCGTTCTCGCCTCGCCTCTTCGAGCATGTGCCTTTGACCGATCTCAGTCTCCGTTGTCATCGTTGTCGATAATGCCAAAGTCGTCTTCTGCTAAGCCTGCCATGGGTGCCTTGAACCCTGGACGTCACCCCGCTGGTGGCATTACACGTACCCGTACCTGCCCATACCCTTGGGCTGTACCCATGCGGGTTCAGAAACCCTTGGTATACACTACTTTGGCCATGTTGTAACTTGTGCGGACTGACACTGGAATTTGCAGCGATTGATAGCATGTTATTATTACAGAGTTACAACAAAGCACCCTCACCCAGGCCAATGGGTTCAGGTGTTTGGAAAACCCTCCTTTCCCCATAATTCTTGGAGCACCAAGTCTTTTACTTCATCTGGTGCTCTGGCTACTCCTTGGAGCCAGTCCTGCACCTGCTGTTGAGGGGTTGTTGCGGCACATGCTTCTGTTTGTGGTTGCGGCGTGTAGTAGCTTGCCTTGAGTCTCCTTCCACTACTCCCTTGGTTTCCGTGGTTCTGCGGACAGTCACGACTGAAGTGTCCCTTTTGATTACAAGTGTAACAAGTGACTTCCCTTGGGTCTCACAGTGGTCTGCGTCCTCGCCCCTGGAATCCTCCCCTGGGGGGGTATGGTGGTCTCTGTCTATCACGGTCCAGAATGTAGCGGTGCGACTGCCGCACTACGTCAAGTCAAGTGAAGGTTGGCTGAACTGAACCAGTAAGCACACTCAACCTGACGCGGAGACAAGTCACGCGCCAAACGTACAGTCACAGTGGAGGAAGTAGAACAGTGAGGTCTTTATACAAGACGCAATCTACAGGTGATCACACTGTGGCACGCTGAGTGGAGAACCAAGAGGACAAGTTGGTTCCACTCAGGACGCTACAGGAGGGTTTATATACACTACTACAGCTGAGCTTGAACTGAGTCTAAACACTATTACTAAGTGTACAGTAAGACTCCTTGACTCAGGAGCTGATGCGTCGTGTCTATTAATAGCACATCTTATTGTGCTGACTGATGCACATGTCATCGCGCTTACGAGCGGCTCCACTTGCTGAGTAAAACCTAATACAGTGAGTAAGCGTATACTACTAATCATGACATATGTACGCTCTAGATCCTTCTAGAGTCTTCCATCTCCTTCCATCCAATCAGAACTTAACTAGACGTATGAGGGACCTCTGTCCCACGATCACGTGCACATGGGTGGCAGCCTGTGTGACTAACTCGTATCAGTACTTCAGCCCTTTATATCTTCGCCAAATAAATGCGTAAGAATACACAAAAATAAGGGAAAATAATATGCGTCCGTGACACAGAACGTTGTAGCGGTGCAACTGCCGCGCTACGTCAAGCCAAGTGAAGGTTTGAAGAGAACTGAACAGGTGGCACACTCAGCCTAACGCGGAGACAAGTCACGCACCAAGAGTGAGTGGAGAACCAAGAGGACAAGTTGGTTCCACTCAGGACGCTACAGGAGGGTTTATATACACTACTACAGCTGAGCTTGAACTGAGTCTAAACACTATTACTAAGTGTACAGTAAGACTCCTTGACTCAGGAGCTGACGCGTCGTATCTATTAATAGCGCTTCTTATTGTGCTGACTGATGCACATGTCTCGCGCTTACAAGCGGCTCCACTTGCTGAGTAAAACCTAATACAGCGAGTAAGCGTATATTACTAAACGTGATGTATGTATGTTCTAGATCTTTCTAGAGTCTTCCATCTCCTTCCATCCAATCCGAACTATTAGAACGTATAAGGGACTCTTGTCCCACGATCACGTGCACATGGGTGGCAGCCTGTGTGACTAACTTATATCGGTACTTCAGCCCTTATATCTTCGTCAAATAAATGCGTAAAAATACGCAAAAATAAGGAAAATAATACGCGTCCATGACAAACGTAGTCTGTGTTTGCCAGTCTGGTTTGCGTGTCTTCTGCCAGTGCTCCCCTTGCCCTTGCGTGATCTGCAGAGGTGTCCATTGCATTGGGATTGTGGTATTGAAGGTTCTGTGGTGCCCATCTGCCGGGTGTGGGGGTCCATTGACTGGTGTGTGGAGTAGCTTTTGTAATGGGTGGTTTCAGTGAGTTAAGACGTGCTTGTAGGTGTAGGTACTGCTGCTGCTTCTTCATGGCAGCCTGCTTCCATGCTTCGAAAGTGGCAGGCTTGTATTGTTCATATACCTTTGTGAACAGAGGCCTGGGTAATCCCGAGGTGAAGAGGTCCAGTGTTTGTGGCACGTCGAGGTGATAGTTAGCTTGTCATGCGAGGCGTTCAAAGGTGGCTATGTAGCTGTCAATGTCCCTGTCTTTCATGTGCACTCCCTTTTGTAGTTCCACCTGGGCTTGCTCTTTCTCCATGGTGATGGTGAAGCGTCTGGTAAAGGCTCTGAGCATCTCATCCCAAAGGCATCTGGTGTGCTCGGGGAACCCAGCTTCTATCTGCCGCATGAACCAGTCCGTCATGTACATTACCCATTCGTTCACCAGCTCTCCTTGGATATACCCTAGGAACAGGAGTGACCATCAGTAGTGGTTGCACATTAGGTCGCTGGTGCTGTTGATTCCTTGATACAAGTTCCATTGGGTGCAGAACTGCAGGGTTTTGGTCCTGTCACTGTTGAAGATCATTGGCGGGTTACCCTGAAGTTTGTCTGACAGCCACACGGGGTTAGGTGCTGGTCCTACCATAGGGAGCCCTCCAATCGGTCCTCCTCCTCCAGGTGGTCCTCCTCCATGCAGTCCTCCTGGTGGGCCTCTTCTGAAAGATCCATTTCTTTCCAGGGGGTCTGGTTTGTCTGGTCCGATTGCCCTCATGATCGCAGCGTTGTCTGCCATCATTCTGTGTCCAGTTACTGGGTTGATTGGAAGTAGGTCTTCTGGGATTCCGTCATTGGTGTAACGTTCCACCGGACGTTCTTCTAGTGGCATGGTCCTTATCGGGCCCTAGGCAACAACAGACAACCTAACGATCACAGAGGATGTCGAAGTCACATACACAATCACCTATTAGCTCACAAGTGAGATGTAATAGGGTAGCCCAGAGGATACAGAGGGAGATGAGGGCTTGTAGTTGTAGATGGTCCTCGGCAGACAGCACAAGGGTAGGAGAATGGTACAAGCCTGGCGGCATCACAGCACACTCAGACAGGAGAGATGAGGGATGCGAGAAAGGAAGGGATAGACTCGGATAACTCAATGAGCTCACTAAGGACGATTCAAGAGATGTATTGCACCAAAGGCACTATCAGCGTGTCACTGGCAAGGCAGCCTAGTGATGGCAGTACAATGGGTGGTATAATCCAAGAAGTCAAGCTTAGGTCTTCAGCAACCATAAGCCCCTCTACTTATACAAGTCCAAGGAGGTTTGAACCCCAGCTTGGAACTCCAAAACACTAATACAGGGATCCTAGGAATGAGTCACAACGAGTCAGAGATAAGCAATCGGCCAATGGCAGTAGGGCGCAAAGGCATGAGTCAGAGATAAGGAGACACAAGTCATACAGTCAGGCACAAACCAATCAGGAGACAGTATCATATCAGAATCAAGGCACAATCGATGGGAACGTACAAGTCACAAACACGAGGCAGGCACGAGGCAGTCTGGGCCGTTCCAGGCACAAGCTCATCTGGAACCATCTGGTGCGGGTCTAGCCAGGTCACGTGACAGGCAGGCACTAAGGTCACATGCACTACTCCCAGTATTCCTGCGGCTTTTGAGCGCTTCCAGGTTCATAGTAGGGAGTGGGTGACTTAGCGGATAAGTGGTGTTCTGTCACCAATTGGGATATCTCCGCCTCTTCATCATCAGAGTTATGGGCGGTTCTCCTAATCGCAGGTGTTGTGGGTGGCAGTGTGGCGTATCCAAGGGTTGCCAAAAGGGGCATCTGTAACAATTGGGCTGTTGTATCGAGTCTGTTTGGATGGTGTACATGGGTTCTACTTGGGTGGTTGTCATCTCTACTGGTGAGCGAACGATAATGTGCTCAGCTTGTATCAGGTTGCTTAATGTGATTCCAGTGGCTAGGTTTGCTAATTCTTCCTGTTCTTTGGCATTACTTGTGACAGATGGTCTTCTTCTGATTCTTCGTTGCTTTGGCCAGATGTTGATTCTTCTTTGTCTGTAGTGCTTGTGATGGTTGCACTGTCGATCGGTCCTGCCTGTTTGGTAGGAACTACTTCGCTCTCAAGGATGTCGCAATGATATTCACGAGTTGTTGGTCTGACTACGGTTTGTACTCCTGCATTGTTTGTTGCCAGTATACACCAGCAAGTATGTTCGAAATTAAACTCAACTGGGTAATATCTACTCAGCTGATTTGGGAAGTCGACGAAGTACCCAGTTTCTCCTCTGTGTGTCCTCCACCTGGCGGCTTTTAGGTAGCGAGTGGGGATGTTCCATTCTCCTCTGGCAGTGATAGTATATGCTTGGACTTGGTTCCAGCCCCACCGATCTGATGTGGTGATCGCCACTGTGTTGTTCATGCGTATATAGCTTGGTCTTAATGTTGCGTTAGGCTGTCCTAACATTGCTCAACTTGAGCGATAACAGAGTGGCAAGATGAAGCGAGCGACTTAGCAAAAGTCTGTACATGTCCTCAGTAGGAACACGACTTTGAGTAGCACTGGGGCTAGTTCCACCAGGCATCCAAGTTGATCAACCACCTCCCTGATGAAGGTGAGGTGGGTATAGAGGGAGAGAAGGTGACTTAGGATTATCATGCAGAGGAGTAGATCTGAGATGCAAATGATTCAAGAAGACCAAGCTGAGAAGCTCGGTCTTCACAAAGGCAGGTAGTTATACAGTTGACAAGGAGCTTTGAAGCTCCTCCCGAAAGTAAGACTACTAGTAGCGTAAGTAGCTTGAACCCTACTATGACTGTCCTAGTAATGAGTCACTCGTCCGTACTACTAGACATGTGATACTCTGTGAGATAAGAAACCTTGTCCAACACAACAAATGTCCCTGACTAATAGTAGGGTAGTCAGAACCCCATGAACTACTCTGTGCATACTGTGAGTCCGATTGTAACATTAAGACTCAGTTCGGTGATGCACAAGTATCACTTGGTCTCCCTGGGACACGAGGACAATAGTGGAAGCACAGGGCTCAAGCATAAAGGCGAGCAAAAGAAGGACTCAAGCACAATAGGCAAGTCAAATGGGGTTCGTGAGGCTAAGACAATGTGGTATTACACAAGAAGTCAAGTCTACCATACAAGTTGGGTAGGGCATGACTTATATACTAGTACAGGGTGTTTGTACAATGCAAACACATGGCACAATTCTGATGTAACAGTACAGAAGGGGTGAACAAGGGGAATAGTCATATATGATACAAGGAGATTCCACAGGGCGACACATGTCTCAGAAATGGTCAGCAGGATGAAAAGAAGCGTAAAACTGGCCATTGTATTGCCGAGGCACAAGGTGTGGAATGGAAGCCAAGAAACGCAAGAAAGCGGATCGTATCGTAAAAGTACAGTAGACACGTAAAGGGGAACACAGGATGAGAAGAATCATAACACACTAGCTGTATTCAGTCAAGGTAATGGGTTTAAATACAAGAGAACCAGTAGCTGTGAGCCAAGGTAACAAGTAAGTAAGAGGGAATGTAGTGTAGGAGAAGGGTGGCATGAGAAGCCAAAAGGGAAGCAAGAGCAGCTATGATATTGACATCTTGAAAGGGATATGAGAAATTACAACTGATATGGCAAGCCAGACCAAGACCAAAAGGATCAAAAACAGACAACTTCAGGGCTGGAACCTGAGGGATCCTTACAGCAGTGGTAGTGGATTCCCATGGTGTGTTACGAACTATCTTGGCTTCCTTCTTTGCGTCTCCCAATCCCTGTACTTTTACGATACGTTCCCATGACTCGCACTTCTCGGCTTCCATTTCGCACCTTGCGCCTCGGCGATAGGATGGCCAGCTTTACGCTTCATTTCGTCCGCTGACCATTTCTCAGTCACGCGTCGCCCCGCGGGATTCCCTTGTACTGTATATGACTATTCCCTTTGTGCCGATTCTTGTACGATTATATCAGACTTGCGCCATGTGTTTGTGTAGTACAAACACCCTGTAACAGTATATAAGTCACGCCTTACCTAGCATGTACGGTAGACTTGACTTCTTGTGTAATACCACGTTGTCCTTGCCTCACGAACGTCTCGACTCGCCGTTGCGCTTGAGTCTCTACTTTAGCTCGCCATTGCGCTTGAGCCTTGCCCTTTCACTATTGCGCTCGGTACCAGGGATACCGAGTGACACTTGTACATCACCGAACTGAGTCTTAACCGACTCGCGCTCTTCCGATCCCGTTGACTTAAGCGAGGTACACGTCGTACCTAACGCCCCCGTGGTGGCGTTACATTAAGTCAAGTCTCCCACAGTGGCGAACCTTCACAGTCGCGCCAGGTCCCAGTTTCAGGCTGAATACATCGACAGATATAGTGACGACGAGCTTTCCGATAAAGTCAAAGGAGCCGTCGTCTGGAAGGAACACGAAGGAGTGGAAGGATACTTTCTTTTCCACCCTAACACGCAAAAGTACCGACAGGTCCACTATCTCGAGGACATACGACAGTGGGCGTATATTGATTACTCCGCAAAGAAAGGCCAGTGGTACACTATCAGCATAGTACCCCAAGCACTCGGAGTTGGACCTCTCATAACTCATACCACCCCCGGCATTGCCATCGACGACGATTCTTCGTCACCCAGTGTCTCTGTACCAACGACAAATTTACCCACTATCGACCCGACGACTCATTTTCAAACCCACGTCATGTCTCAGACCCTACAGGCTTCGGCTAGCACGACTCTTACTAGTGGAGCAGGAGGATCCTCCGGAACATCGGGCTCAGGAGGAGGAGCACCGAACCCGCCTAGTGGCGGCGCACCGGTACCACCATCCGGTGGCGGTGGCGGTGGCGGTGGCGGTGGCGGTGGCGGTGGCGGTGGCGGTGGCGCCGCGCCGGGAGGAGCCGTACCTGCAGCGCCAGCCCCCGGAGGAAACGGACGATTGGGAGGAAACCCTCCCCCCGAGTTTACGGGAGTCAGAGACGAAAGCAAGGCCTTCCTACGGGCCTTCCGACTTTACAAAGAAATGAACCCCACCGTCGACCAGCTCGCAATTCCCGCATCGCGAGCCATGACGTTCCTGTCATACATCCGAGGCCCATTAGTAAACGACTGGGTCGATGAACAAGCACAATGGCTGGAAGATCAGATTGCGGCAGGAGTTCTTCGACAAAACGAGGTCTTATGGACCACCGTCAGAGATCGATTCGTACAAGCGTACACCGACACGTCCGAACAAACCAACGCGCGCAAGGCTCTCCAAACCCTCACGATGAAGGGAGGAGATATCGACACTTATGTCGCAACCTTCCAGAACCTCGTCACAAAAGCAGGGTATAACCCCGATGAAGCTACAACGCTGGAGTTATTCCAGGACGGACTCCCGAACCAGTTAGTTGTTAATGCTGTCCGCTTCCAGCACCCTGTCAACTGGGAGCAGTGGAAGGCGGCTGCCCGGTTGCAGCAGGCTGAGTATCTTATCTTAAAGGATCGCCTTGGCAAGGGCAAGCCCCAGCGAAAGAAGGGCGGACAGAGCAGAGATGTTACGTTTCGGCCCGGAAGTGGACACTGACGCTCGGGGATGACACCACGTCAGCGATATATCATCATGGACTTATTGAATCAGTCAGCCGGGTAAGCTCCGGCACATGTGATTGTGTACGATAACGGCTCGGATCTCTTATCGATGTGACTCATACTAGGATAGCTGTACTAGGGTTTGCTCTACTTACGCTATTGGCTAGTTTAGTTTGAAGCGGCGCTTGAAAGCCCGCGAGTACCTGTATAAGTAGTCGACGCTGAAGACCAGGATCGCCATCTTGGTCTTCTTCAATACCACCTTCATCTGTGTATTCTCGTCTCTGAGACTCTACTCCCTGTGAAGTGAGTCGCCTCCGGCATATCCCCTTAGACCAGGGATCCCCGTGAGCTTATCCCGAGTTCCCCTTCGTGGGCAGTGGACACCTATCCTGTCGGATCGCAATACCATCAAGTCTTCCTATATCACAACGAACGAGTCGCCAAACCGTACGGCTATATCTACATCATCGATCACCCTTCGTGGAGGACTATCCTCCCTGTTGAAGACCCACCGACCAACGTCCCTCAAGCAGAGGACTTACACGCGTTCATCGCGCTCAACGGAGATCTAGCGCCCCATCCCGCTGAGTATCCAGACGCTATTACCAATCGCCTTTTCTATCGACCACTTAGGATCGCCGCAACCAACGAGGCCTAAGTCAGGCTCACGTCCGTGGTAGACGTTACATTAAGACCAAGATCCACCGTGGCCAATCCTAAAACCAAAGACCTCTGGGTGCCCTTTCGCCCCTACTACATCGACCGACGAGGAGAACGCAACGTTCCCAAAAGATACCTTCAATCAGCCTTCTGGAAAGACGACGCAGAAATCCCTGGATACGTCGCCTACTACATTGACCCACAAAACCGACAACATATCATCCCAGTCGAGTTCAACTTCGACTTTACCTGTTGGACCGAAATCCGTTGGAGCGACGCTAACAACAAATTCCAAGTCACAAAACCCGCATCATCCGCACTAAATCTCGACATCCGCAACAGCGAAGTAGTAACCCGCGACCAGTGGGGACTCATCGACGGAGAAACAGAAGAGCCAGCTCGATCCCCCACTCCCAAAACACCAGCACCGTCCCCGTCACTCGCAAGTAACCCCGAAGAAATCCACGTACTCAAAGACGAACAAGAAGAAGAAGCCTTGGAACTTATCGCTAAGTCCATTCCAGTCATGAGCCAAACACAGACGATAACGCACGAAGAAATGCGCATAGGCACTGCCCTATTTGACACCAAGTACCCGCGTCACGACGATCCACCACCTGGAGGAGACCCCGGAGATGACAAAAACAACCACGGCGGAGACGGAGGTGGAGGTGATGGCCCAGGAGGGAACCCAACAGAAACTCCCGGCATACCAATGCCTCCACAACTCACCGACCGATTTGTCGGAAAGGAACCACCCGTATTCAAAGGAGAACGGGACAAAGCCGAAGCATTCCTAGCCCAATGGAACCGATTTGCGGGGGTCAACAAATTCAACCGCAACATCAACTTCCCCTACACCAAAGCGATGATGTTCCTCACCTACCTCCAAGGAGACCTCGTCGACGAATGGGCCACCAAGACCCAAGAATGGCTTGACAAACAGCCAGATCAAACGGATCCATGGCTCTGGAGCGGCGTCGAAATCGCCTTCAAAAAGCAATTCCGCGACAACCTCGAGCAAGAAAACGCTCGCCTCGAGCTGGATAAGGGCTTTTGCATGACGGGGTCCGACATTGACAGCTACGTGACTAAATTCGAGAAAACGGTCCGCTTAGCTGGCTATCGCCTAGATGATCAACTGGTCCTCGACAAGTTTACGAGAGGACTACCCATGGACCTCTATCGCAACGCCTATCAATTCCACGACCCCAGAAACTACTCGCAATGGAAGACTGCCGTAATCGAGCAGCAAAAGAAATACCTTCATATGAAGGCCAGGCAAGACGGGTTCGGACGATTATCCGCACCACAACGACCCAAACAACAGCAAATGCGTTTCCAAACGCCACAGAGGCCGAATCAACCAACATGGCGGCAATATCAAAACCACCCCGACGCAATGGACACTACCCCAGGAAGAATCCGAGCTCGAGTAGCCGAAGTAGGCGACCCAAACCGCCCAGAACTCAATCACCGCGACAATCGCCCTCCATTCCCACCAAGGGGGGCTTCATACAACGCGGGCACGGAGGAAGAGGCGTCTTTAACGTTAAGGACGTCACCTGCTACAATTGCGGACGCAAAGGACATTTCTCACGCGACTGTTCCCAGCCTCGCCAGCCACGACAAGGGTTTAACGGGCCTCCTCAAGGACGGAGTGCCTACATAGAAGAAGTTCCTACCGCACCCCCGAGTGTAGCGGAGGAACCACTCATCAATCTGGATGAGTCGACCACACCGCCTCAAGAAACCGAAACGCCGATGACCCTGATGATGGGTAAAATGGCGGAGCTTCACAACCAAATGGGGGAATGGATGAGGAAGGATTTTCCCGACGCCTGAACCCATCGGCCTGGGTGAGGGCTTCTCAATGTAACTCGCAGTTCATAACGCGCTATCGATCTATGCATGTTTCAGTTTCGATTCGCACGAGTAACTCAATGGCCGACAAACAAGCACTAGTGGACTCAGGAGCCACTAACAACTTCATGCATCCCAACTTCGCCAACAAATGGGCATTGGGATTAAAGAACTAGAACGACCCCGTAACATCTGGAATATCGACGGAACGCACAACAAGGGCGGGAAGATCACCCACTACACCGATCTGAACGTACAAACAGATGGGAAAGTCAAAACCATCCCATTCTTCATCACGGACGTAGGAGGAGAAGACGTCATACTTGGGTATCCGTGGCTAGCCACCTTTCAGCCCAGGATTCACTGGGCCACTGCAACCTGGGACACGAAACAGTACCCCATCATCATACGAACGACCAACCCGCTCAGACCATTCACAGCACGATCGGCAATGGAACAACTACGGCAAACACTCGAACAATGTATGGACCAACACAAAGAACATATCCTCGCGGAACTAGAGGAGGATTCTCTACCCGTCCATCTACGAACTACGGCAACGGAACTGGCAATCACGGCACAACAATACACGGAAAAGAAAGAAATTCCGGACGAGTACAAACGACACGCCAAGGTCTTCAGCGAAGAAGAATCACATCGTCTCCCGCCTTCTAGACCATGGGACCACGCCATCGAATTCAACCGGACGCCCCCGACCACATCGACTGCAAAATCTATCCGATGAACCAAGCAGAGGACAAGGCACTTAAAGAATGGCTCGACGCAGAACTGGCAAAAGGGTACATCAGACCCTCCAAATCCCTGTACGCATCCCCTTTCTTCTTCATCAAAAAGAAGGACGGAAAGCTACGACCAGTACAGGACTACCGAGTAATCAACAAATGGACCATACGCAATCAGTACCCACTCCCTCTAATACCGGAACTCATCGCAGACCTAAGCGGTGGAGTGATCTTTTCAAAATTCAACGTACGATGGGGATACAACAACATACTCATCAAGGATGGCGACCAAGAGAAAGCGGCATTCAAGACGAAATACGGGCTATACGAGCCATTGGTCATGTACTTCGGACAAACAAACTCGCCGGCCACCTTCCAAGCAATGATGAACTACATCATCGCCCCGCTCATCGAATACTTCGAACGCAAAGGGACCATCATACGGGCATATATGGACGACATTGGCATCGCAACAACGACAACGGAACAAGATCACACGGAAGCCGTACACGCGGTGTTAGACCTCCTCGAAGAACACGACCTCTACCTGAAACTGGAGAAATGCACTTTCCACTCTTCATCCCTCGATTACCTGGGGGTAATCATTGAAAAGGGGGTGATTCGCATGGACCCCATCAAAATTTCGGGCATACGCGAATGGCCTACCCCAAAAACCGTCAAACAGGTGCGATCATTCCTGGGCTTCTGCAACTTTTACCGCGCTTTCATTCGAAATTTTGCCACACACGCACGACCCCTCAACAAACTCACCCGTAAAGACACGGAATGGACATGGGGAACGGAACAGCAACAGGCATTCGACAAACTCAAAGAGCTAGTAACGCAAGAACCGGTACTCAAACACCCAGAACTAGATAAACCATTCGAACTAGAAGTCGACGCATCAGGATACGCCGTAGGAGCTGTACTACTCCAACGAGGTGAAGACAACAAACGCCACCCTATCGCATACTATTCAAACACCCTCAACGCCGCGGAACGAAACTACGACATCTACGATCTGGAACTACTCGCCATAGTCAAAGCGTTATGCAACTGGAGACAGTACCTGGCAGGATCACCACACAAGATCAAGGTATTCTCGGACCACATGAACCTGCAATACTGGAGATCCCCTCAAAAGATATCGAGACGTGTAGCCCGGGAAGTACTCGAACTCTCTGAATATGACATAGAGATTCACCACATCAAAGGCACAGCCAACGGACGAGCAGACGCGTTATCCAGACGACTGGACTACGACCAAGGAGACCGCGACAACGAACAAGTCACGGTACTACCCGACCACATCTTCGTCAGAGCAGCAGAAATCGACACCACGGAAGATCCAACACGACTCGGAAACACAGTAACCGTCGCAGAAATGCAACCTACGAACCCAGTATACACCCAAGACGAAGAAATCATCCGACGATGGGTAGATCCCCACAAACTCAAGAAGATCGAGGGCACATGGTATAAGGACGGACGACGCGCAGTCACGGGAGATCAAATCGAACGAAGGCACATCATTCAAGTCCACCATGATCCACCGGTACATGGACATCCAGGAATCAGCCGAACAATCAAAATGGTCGAACGATACTACTGGTGGCCGGGGCTGCGACAGGAAATACAGGACTACGTCAAGGGATGCG
The DNA here is from genome assembly GCA_024734325.1 of Lactarius hatsudake. Taxonomy (NCBI): domain Eukaryota; kingdom Fungi; phylum Basidiomycota; class Agaricomycetes; order Russulales; family Russulaceae; genus Lactarius; species Lactarius hatsudake. The sequence continues at coordinate 338,765 of JANSJP010000050.1, read as the reverse complement.
CGGACTGCCAAAGGATTAAAGTCAACAACCGCCCTACACGCACACCATTGCAACCCATATTCCCGAAACCGGAAGCCATGCCATTTGAAACCATAGCGCTGGACTTCATTACCAAACTACCCCAAGCGGACGGCTGCGACACTATACTGACAGTAACGGACCACGACTGTTCAAAAGCGGCCATATTCATCCCATGCCTCGAAGAGATAAGTGCAGAAGGAACCGCAGCCCTGTACGTAAAACACGTCTTCTCCCGATTCGGACTACCGGCGCGCATCATCAGTGATCGAGACCCGCGATTTGCGTCCAAGTTCACACGCGAACTATGCAAAATACTCGGAATCGAACAGAACATTTCCACGGCCTATCACCCGAGAACGGATGGACAATCGGAACGAACCAACCAGTGGCTAGAACAATACCTGCGCTTTTGGGTTAACGAACGACAGGACGACTGGATCCACTATCTCCCAATGGCGGAATTCACTCACAACAACTGGCCCAATGAATCTACTAAGGAATCCCCTTTCAACATCCTCATGGGGTATAACCCACGCGCCGACTGGATCGATCGACCCTCCCCTATCCCTCAGGTAGCACTCCGCGTCAAACAGTTCAAAGAGGCTAGACTTCGCGCCCAGGAACTGATGAGAAAAGCGCAGCAGGGGTGGATCAAACACAAAGATACGCCCAAATACCAAATTGGGGATCTAGTGTGGCTCGAGGGACGCCACCTACGTACCAACCAACCAACCACAAAGCTTGCGCCCAGAAGACACGGCCCCTTTAAGGTCATTCAGGTGATGTCCGCAGTCAACTACCGATTGGAACTTCCCACGCAGTGGAGTATCCACCCAGTGTTCCATACAGACCTTCTGACTCCCTATCGCGAAACTCCCACACACGGCCCCAACTATCAGCGCCCACCACCAGATCTGATTGATGGCGAAGAAGAATATGAAGTCGAGAAGATTCTAGACTCTCGGCGCTTCGGCAGGACAAGGAAACTGCAGTATTTGGTCAAGTGGCGCGGATACCCGGACTCCGATAATCAATGGGTCTCGAAGGATGACGTATTCGCTGATGAAGCGATAAGGGAGTTCAAACGTTTAAACCCCGCCAGAGAAACACATATAAGCGCAGGGCTTTTTCCAAGAGACGTCCCCATCTCCTTCTCCCTCACTCCCATCTACTCATGTCCCAATCCCCAGTTCAAGTCCACTATGTCCTCGACGACCTACTCCCCATCTCAGTCCAACCCACTGTTATCATTCAGAACGCCCCGCCATCACCATCCCTGTCGCCTGCCCAGTCCGTTCAACCCAGCCCCAGTCGTCCAACTACCCCCATTCCATCCCTTCTTCCTTCGCCAACACCTACAGCAGCGGGCACACGAAGCCCGTCTCCGCAAGGCTATGTTCCCACGAGACCTCCGTCCCGTCAAGACGAGGCTCAAGTACAAGAAGATCGAGCATACGACCGGTACCTGTCGCAGGAGCATTGCCCCCTCAATCAACATCTCACGTATGGGACTCACCTCACGGAAACTCACGACGAAACCCCGCCGCTATGCAGCACGGACGGGGAGCCACTCACTCTCCCCCCATCGGAAAGATCCGAGAAGCGCCGCCTCTACCGTCCGGAGGAACACAGTCCAGTTTCCCGATCTCGCGTGGAAACTCCGCCACCGCGCGGGTTCCACCACAACAGGGGAGTTCATTTTATCCCCTTCCAGATTCGCGATGCTCAGGGCAGGCTGCACCCAGCTCGGTATACGCAGCTCGTCTTTACGGCGGACCCCTTCGTCCTCGCCTACAGACGAGGCAGCGACCAGCAGTACGGCAAGTCGGTGCACGCCGCCCCCAACTACGACGAGCCCATGCCCACCTACAACGACGACGACCTGGTCTTTCTAGACCAGGACAGTACCTACCGCGAGTCGGTCGATATGGCCTGCATGGCCATGAACGACCTGACGGTCACGGCGGAGGTCCACCGCTACCGCTGCCTCCAAGCGGGCTACACTGCAAAGGAGGAGGAGCTCAAGAGGAAGATCGACGAGCTCGACAAGATCGGACGCATGCGACGAGAGTGCGTACTCCGCCTTCAACGCGCCAACGCTATCAAGCGTATCGAGGACGAGAGGGACTCTTACCGCCCCGGAGTCGAGGAGGGAGCCCGGATTGCGCGCCTCCGAGAGGAGATCTGCCGCGGTCGGTCTGGTGCCCGATCCTGAAAAGGGGGTGATGTTACGTTTCGGCCCGGAAGTGGACACTGACGCTCGGGGATGACACCACGTCAGCGATATATCGTCATGGACTTATTGAATCAGTCAGCCGGGTAAGCTCCGGCACATGTGATTGTGTACGATAACGGCTCGGATCTCTTATCGATGTGACTCATACTAGGATAGCTGTACTAGGGTTTGCTCTACTTACGCTATTGGCTAGTTTAGTTTGAAGCGGCGCTTGAAAGCCCGCGAGTACCTGTATAAGTAGTCGACGCTGAAGACCAGGATCGCCATCTTGGTCTTCTTCAATACCACCTTCATCTGTGTATTCTCGTCTCTGAGACTCTACTCCCTGTGAAGTGAGTCGCCTCCGGCATATCCCCTTAGACCAGGGATCCCCGTGAGCTTATCCCGAGTTCCCCTTCGTGGGCAGTGGACACCTATCCTGTCGGATCGCAATACCATCAAGTCTTCCTATATCACAACGAACGAGTCGCCAAACCGTACGGCTATATCTACATCATCGATCACCCTTCGTGGAGGACTATCCTCCCTGTTGAAGACCCACCGACCAACGTCCCTCAAGCAGAGGACTTACACGCGTTCATCGCGCTCAACGGAGATCTAGCGCCCCATCCCGCTGAGTATCCAGACGCTATTACCAATCGCCTTTTCTATCGACCACTTAGGATCGCCGCAACCAACGAGGCCTAAGTCAGGCTCACGTCCGTGGTAGACGTTACAAGAGAACAGTGGGTCCAAGCTCTCAAAGGAACCCGCGACCCCAACGCCATGGATGTTGGACGCGCCCGAGCCTCCGTGGCCCTCACCGACGCTGACAAAGCCTCCCTTCAGAAGGAGGGACGATGTTTTAGATGTCGTGCGCAAGGGCACATCTCGCGTAACTGCCCTCAAAAGGGCGTGCGAGTGGCTGCAACTACATCTGCCATGGCGCCAACCCCCACGTCCCCGCGATCACCAGCCCCGACTTCCTCGGGTTCAGGTCTACCAGCTCCCGCCGTCTCTTCTTTCGCCATACAATCTAGTCGCGTACTATCGAACGAAGAGCAGGCGGATCTACAGATCGCAGCGATGAAGGCGCAGACCCAGGAGGTACGAGACCTCATGGTGGAAAAATTATTTGGACGAGAGGATTTTCTCGACGCTTGAACCCGGCGGCCTGGGCTAGAGCATTAAACTTAAACGTGTACACTAGCAGGTTTCGATCTATGCGAATCCCAGTTTTGTTCAAATCAGTACACGCAACGGCCGAACGACAAGTCCTCATCGATTCAGGAGCTACCGATAACTTCATATGCTCCTCACTGTTGAAACGACTCCAAATTGGGACGCGAGAAGTAACTCATCCCATCCGTATTTGGAACGTAGATGGCACCCACAATCAGGATGGCGCCATCACTCATTACACCGACCTCACCGTACGAACGGGAACAGAAGAAAGGACGCTTCGCTTCCTGGTCACTAACTTGGGAAGGGACGAAGTGATCCTAGGATACCCTTGGTTTACGGCCTTTGAGCCCAAGATCAAGTGGGGAGACGCAACGCTGAACGAAGAGTTTCAGCCGGTTGTGGTTTCGAGCCTTCGCTTGTCAGACGAAGCCACGCCCATGGAAGCCTCCATCCGGGCGTTGGAGACGTATGAACTTGACGAGGAAGCGTGGGAGCAGCTCATGGACGACGAACGAGAACCCCAAATTGCGTTCTTACGTAAAACCACAACCGCGTCCGAGTTAGCACAACAAGAGGCGGCAAAGAAGAAGGAGCGGACCTTTGAGGAGATGATCCCCGAGGAGTATAGACGCCACCGTAAAATTTTTGACGAGGAGGCATCTCACCGCTTCCCTCCTTCTCGCCCCTGGGATCATGCTATAGACCTCCTTCCTAATGCCCCCGCCTCACTGGATTGCAAGGTCTACCCACTCGCGCAGAATGAACAGGAGGCCTTAACCACCTTCCTGAACGAGCAACTGGCAAAAGGGTACATTCGTCCGTCTAAGTCACCATACGCGTCCCCCTTCTTCTTCATCAAGAAGAAGGATGGCAAGTTGCGCCCCGTCCAAGACTACAGACGACTGAACGAACTCACAGTCTGGAATCACTACCCGCTCCCCCTGATCCCTGAACTCATAGATCGGATACACGATGCACGCCTCTATACGAAACTCGACGTCAAATGGGGGTACAATAACGTACGAATCAAACTAGGAGACGAGTGGAAAGCCGCCTTTAAGACGAATCAAGGGTTGTACGAACCCCTCGTCATGTACTTCGGGCTTACCAACTCTCCCTCTACATTCCAAGCAATGATGGACGACACATTCCGACCGCTCACCCTGACAAACGAAGTGATTGTCTACATGGACGATATCCTAATCGCCACGCCTCTCGACTACCCCCACCATCGTGCGATAGTACATGAAGTTCTCCGCTTATGCGAAGAACATGACCTTTACATCAAACCCGAGAAGTGCGAGTTCGAGGTGCTGGAAGTCGAGTACCTCGGACTCATCATAGGCCATGGAAATCTCCGGATGGACCCTGTTAAGGTACGGGGTATCCGAGAATGGCCTGCTCCAAAGAACCTCCGCGAAGTGCGCGCCTTCCTTGGATTTTGCAACTTCTATCGGCGATTCATCCGCGGTTTCTCCGCACTCGCGCGACCCCTACACGACCTTACCCGTAAAGACACCCCGTGGCACTGGGGGCAGCGGGAGCAAGATGCGTTCGACAATGTCAGACGTAGTATCGAACGTGAACCCACACTCCTATTTCCCGACCTCGCTAAGCCATTCGAACTCGAGGTCGACGCATCTAACGTTGCCATCGGAGCCGTGCTTAATCAGCTCGGCCCGGATAAAAAACTACACCCCGTTGCGTTCCACTCTGAATCCTTTAGCCAGGCAGAACGCAACTACGACATTTACGACAGAGAATTACTGGCAGTCGTCAAGGCTCTGCGAGCGTGGCGCACATATCTAGTTGGCTCCCCCCATAAGATCATCATCCACACCGACCACGCCAACCTTCAGTACTGGAAGGAGCCCAGAAAGATCAGCAGGCGAGTCGCGCGCGAATTCCTGGAACTCTCAGAGTACGATTTTCTCTTAAAACACATCTCCGGAGTCAAGAACAGTCGCGCGGATGCCCTGTCGCGAAGAACAGACTACGCGGCCCACGAAGAGGACAACAATGACATTATTGTCCTCCCCGCAGACCGCTTCCTTCGAGCAACGGAAATGTCCATGCACGATATGGATATTTGGACCCAGATATCGCAGAACCTTGACGAGAAAGAGGTATTGCGATGGGTCGAGCCCCACAACCTGCGAAAAGTAGGGGGACTGTGGTGGAAGAACGACGCACTAGTTGTCGTGGGCGACAACGACCTTAAACGGGGGGTAATCACCTTTTTCCACGATACACCAGCCATGGGACACCCAGGAATCACGAACACCTACGAGCTGCTACGACGCGACTACTGGTGGCCCAACATGCGCAAGGACGTAGAAGACTACGTCAGAGGATGCGCAACATGCCAAGCAAACAAGATCAACCCCCACCGTCAAAAGCCACACCTTTTCCCCATCACCACAGACCCGCACGCCGAACCATTCGAGGTCGTCGCTATGGACTTCATTACCAAACTCCCTCCGTCCGACGGATACGACTCTATACTCACAATCACGGACCACGACTGCTCGAAAGCCTCAATCTTCATTCCGTGCAACGAGTCGATCACAGCAGAAGGAGTAGCACGACTATACCTTCATCACGTGTACCCACATTACGGCATACCCCGAAAGATTATTACGGACCGAGACCCCCGATTCACCTCCGCATTCATGACCAACCTCTGCAAGGTCCTCGGAATCCGTCAAAATATATCATCTGCCTACCACCCTCAGACCGATGGGCAGTCAGAGCGGACAAACCAATGGCTAGAGCAATACCTCAGACACTGGAGTAACGTGCAGCAGGATAATTGGGCGGAAGCCTTACCGGTCGCCCAATTTGCGCATAACGCCTGGCCCAACGCGACCACGAAGGAATCGCCCTTCTCGCTCATCATGGGGTGGGAACCACGTACCGTGTGGACGCCGAAACCCACACCATCCCCATCCGTCGAACAACGCCTAGAAGATATGGTCATCAGACGACAGCACGCACAAGATTGCATCAGACACGCGCAAGAGCTGATGGCGAAAAGGGGCAAGACGCGCTTCATCCCCTATCAAGAAGGCGCAATGGTCTGGTTGGAGGGTACGAACCTCCGAACCTTCTACCCCACTGCAAAACTTGCCCCAAAACGCCACGGACCATTCCGAGTGAAGCGGGTCCTTTCTGATGTTTCATATGAGTTAGAACTTCCGAACACGTGGAAGATACATCCGGTCTTCCATGCGAATCTCCTTACGCCATATAAAGAGACGGAGCTGCACGGCGCAAACTTCACGCGCCCACCCCCGGATCTGATTGATGGAGAAGAAGAGTTCGAAGTGGAGCGCATCCTTCAGTCCCGATCACATGGACGAGGGCGCAGACTTCAATTCCTCGTCCAATGGAAGGGCTTCCCAATCAGTGACAGCACGTGGGAACCTATTGAGAATGTCCGACATGCCCCAGATCTTATCGCCGACTTCTATCGCCTAAATCCTACCGCCGAAGGGGCTGGACGAAAGATATAAAGCACACCCCTTGACCGCACCATCGCTCCATCCCCACTACCCTCTTGCTCAACCATGGTGACCACTCCTATTATCTCTACTATCCAGACCCGCCGTCCCGTCGAGATCATTCTCGAAAACCTAACTGTTCCCTCACAGGACTTGGGTGTCCCCTCGGAACCAGAGGGTCGTATGCCGTACTCTGTAGTCCCTGACTCGCCCCCACTTCCCGTACTTGCACTCGCCACCTCAGCCCTCGCTTCAGTAGCAGAGGAACTTAAGGCAACTGCTGAACCGTCTGAACCCCCTCGACCCACCGTAATCCCCTTCTCCGTGGACACCCCCGTTCCCGTCCATGTCCCTGCTACGCCCACCTACCCACCCGAAGCCACCGTCTCACTCACTCCACCTCCACCACTCTCACCACCCGCCGTCCTTGCCGCCCACATTCCGATCCCACCATTCCCCGCCGGAATGGATCACTCGTTTACGCCAATTCCCCAAACACGGGTGGTCGAGCCTGACCCCGCCCTTGCCCGCCTCGACGACGAGGAGGACAAGGAAAACGAAGACCCCGGCATTCCCTTCTTCCTCAACGACCCCACATCCCCCACCTTCTTCCCACTTCTAGTCGGAGAAGCGGGTACCGTCAAAAAGACAGCACGGTATATCTACTACCGCCACAATTATCAGGAGGTCGTTGGAACGATGGGGAATGGCCATCCCTGTTACGCGTCCCAAGTTTTCCTCAACGAAGTCTATACTGGTCAGCTGGCTCAGCACATTACCGACAACCAGTTGAACATGTTCCACCCCCATGACCCCCGCGCCATCGTGCTAAACGAGGTGCTTGCTGAACTACACCAACCTCGCCTCCACGCTGACATCTCCCGTCTACGCGAGTGCCTCACGCGGCGGGATGCTATCCGTGTTCGGCAGTCGGATATCCGACGACTGGAGACTGAGCTAACGCGCGACCAGTTCCATCTGGACATGGATTTTTCATCGGTCGGAAGCGCCTTCAGTACGCGCGGGCCATCCCCCTCATTGCCGACAAATACGCCGAGCTTCACGCGAAGCCCGTGCGACCTCGAGGCTCACCCGAGCCCATCCCCCTCGCTCCTCGCGACGCTGGACCCAGCGAGATGCCCCGTCTTCAAGGGGAAGGCGGTAAGCGTCGACGCAAGTGCTTCCAGTGTAAGTCGGAGGACCATCTGGTGGCGCAGTGCCCAGAGCGAAGAGCTCGTGAGCCGTGTCAGTGGTGCAGAAGTCGAGCGCATCGACTCAATGTCTGTCTTATCCGACGCCTCTCCCCCATGACACCTGCGCACGTCGACCCGGATTCCCGCCCTCGGTGGTGCGGGAAGTGCCTGAGGTATGACGCTACTCACGAGGAGATTAAATGTCCCATGTACGAGATGTGTTGGGACTGTGGTGAGAGGGGGCGTTTCATGTTCCTTCGTCGTCACACGTGCCCGCGCACCCCCTCCCCTGTGCCTGCTAACATCCCTGCAGAGGAGGATTATGCGTACACCAGCGACTGAGTCGAAGTCGTGGCGACTTCGATTCTAGTGGGGGGGTAATGTTACGAACTATCTTGGCTTCCTTCTTTGCGTCTCCCAATCCCTGTACTTTTACGATACGTTCCCATGACTCGCACTTCTCGGCTTCCATTTCGCACCTTGCGCCTCGGCGATAGGATGGCCAGCTTTACGCTTCGTTTCGTCCGCTGACCATTTCTCAGTCACGCGTCGCCCCGCGGGATTCCCTTGTACTGTATATGACTATTCCCTTTGTGCCGATTCTTGTACGATTATATCAGACTTGCGCCATGTGTTTGTGTAGTACAAACACCCTGTAACAGTATATAAGTCACGCCTTACCTAGCATGTACGGTAGACTTGACTTCTTGTGTAATACCACGTTGTCCTTGCCTCACGAACGTCTCGACTCGCCGTTGCGCTTGAGTCTCTACTTTAGCTCGCCATTGCGCTTGAGCCTTGCCCTTTCACTATTGCGCTCGGTACCAGGGATACCGAGTGACACTTGTACATCACCGAACTGAGTCTTAACCGACTCGCGCTCTTCCGATCCCGTTGACTTAAGCGAGGTACACGTCGTACCTAACGCCCCCGTGGTGGCGTTACATGGTGAAAGGTGTTACAATCTCCAACCACACTGACTACTGGGGACCTGGCGCAGGGCCTGGAGAGCCTGCAGGATGCCAGCAGTGGTACATTGGCACATGCTAGGGGAACAGTTCTGGAATGCCCTAGAGCCATGATATCACCAATCACATGACTGAGGGCTGGGCTGACCTAGACCGATGACGATAGATGGCACAACTGACTGCATGACCTTTTTAGAAGGTTCCGCGTCTGTGCACGGACCACAGAACCTGAGAGAGCAGACTTAGCTGGGTATGAACCACCTTATGTACCTGCATGTATATATACCTGTACTTGTTTCGTCCTCAAGTCTCTCCAGACTTGAGTTACTTAGCAATACCAGTGTTACGAACTGCCTTATCTCTCACTAAGCATCTTCGGACTACTGTACTTTTACGATACGTTCCCGTGATTCGCGCTTCTCGGCTTCCATCCCGCACCTTGCGTCGTCCCGCAGGATTCCCTTGTGCTGCATAAAGCTATTCCCCTTGTCCCCCTTCTTGTACGATCACATCAGACTCGCGACATGTGTTTGTCCTGTACAAACACCCTGTAGTAGTATATAAGTCACGTCCTACCTAGCTTGTACGGTAGACTTGACTTCTTGTGTAATACCACATCGTCTTTGCCTCACGAACGACCTTCGACTCGCCTCTGCGCTTGAGTCTACACTTTCGCTCGCCGTTGTGCTTGAGCCTCGTCTTTCTACTATTATCCTCGGTTCCAGGGAAACCGAGCGATACTTGTGCATCATCGAACTGAGCCTTAGCAAGCTCGCGCTCTTCCGATCCCGTTGACTTAGCGTGGTACACGTCGTACCTAACGCCCCTGTGGTGGCGTTACAACCAGGCTAGTATCTTGGGAACCTTGCTCTGCCTTGCTCTAAGCTCCTTTCCACTTATCTTGTGCATCACCATTCTTGCCTTGCCTCTTTGTGTGTGTGCCTTTGACCAATCTCAGTCTCCTTTGTCATCGTTGTTGACAATGCCCAAGTCGTCTTCTGCTAAGCCTGCCGCAGGTGCCTTGAACCCTGGACATTGCCCCACTGGTGGCATTACAAAAGGTGTATGCAGCAACCATGGGCCTGTGTGCAGTGAGATGGAGGTGGGGGCTTGAGGATGGTGACACAGGGAGCACCTCTTGCAAGTGCTGGTTAGATGGCATGGTGAATGCATCATGAGGAGGGAGGCATCCAAGACAAACCCATTCTTCCAGATGCCCAAAAAGTAAATTTTTTTTAAGGATTTTCAGCTGACCCCCACCCCTGGCCTTGGGTCATGGAACCATGGCCTGGCCCCCCCTTGCAAATGTCCATGGTAGACATTACATGATCTGGGTGATTGTAACATATATAAACCATAATTTAGGGTTTATACAGCTCATTGGGAAATCTACACAATGTGGGGTCATATACAGCAGCTTTTGAATATATGAATGTACCTTTCATCATGATCTGCAGGTCTTCCTCTGATCACCCTGTCTGCAGTTAATAGTTCATGTGACCTAAGAGTGTAACACAGTGTATGATTTCTATCATGTAGTAGTGTAATTTTAAGTTGAAGAGCTGTACTGTACAGCATGGGTCGCTCGCGTTGCTTGCTCCCTGCTGTACAGTACAGCTCTTCAACTTAAAATTACACTACTACATGATAGAAATCATACACTGTGTTACACTCTTAGGTCACATGAACTATTAACTGCAGACAGGGTGATCAGAGGAAGACCTGCAGATCATGATGAAAGGTACATTCATATATTCAAAAGCTGCTGTATATGACCCCACATTGTGTAGATTTCCCAATGAGCTGTATAAACCCTAAATTATGGTTTATATATAAACCCTAAGATAGGGTTCAGAGATACAGTAAGTATAGGATTTATGGTAGTCAGGTTGTGCTTTGTGCCATGGTGCCACAGCATGATGCACAATGATGCAGCACTGGGCCACACAGTGAGGGCAGCATGTGTGAGGGGTGTCTTGAATGCCCATTTCAGTGTGACCCTCAAATTTGGTCTTATCTGGATGCATATGCAGGCATGCATGCAATGACAATGACAATTTAGTGCTTGGAGCTGGCATTTTCTATCTTTTGTAATAAAATTTGGAAAAATATGAACATATTTGAGCAGCTGGCTTTTGAAGAAAGCCAAGGGGTCCTCTGCCAACTCTAAGCAATCCAAGCAATCATTCAGGAGTTAGCTAAAGGGTATTAGCTGACACCCTTCAGCTAATGTCAAATAACTCCAGAATGGTTGTTCAGATCGCTTAGAGTTGGCAGAGGACCCCTCGGCGTTTAAGGAGATCTACCTCCATAAATATTTTCATATTTTTCCGAATTTTATTTCCAGAGATAGAAAAATACCAGCTCCAAGCTGCTGCAACACTAGGCATGCATACACAAAACATTGTTGGAATGGTATTTGATGCACACGTGCACAGAATCTAATCTTATCTATAAGAGATTTGAATACCACATTTACATAGGGGTTTCCAAGATGCTCTGCCATGAACAGAGTGTATAGTCACATGGTTATGCCACTACTTGCTGTGCACATGTTATGTATATTATGTGATGCAGCACTGGCACACCAGGCTGTGGTAAAGGCAGCATGTGTGTGGGCGTCCTGGGAAGCGCAGTTCAGTGTGACCCTCAAATTTGGATTTATTTGGATGAGTATTCAGGCACGCGTACACAAAACACTTCTTGGGTTATTGGAATTGTATTTGATGTACGCGTGCATCAAATCTAATCTTATCTATGAGAAATTTGAATATCACAGTTAAATAGAGGTGCTAAAGATGCTTTGGTATGAACAGAGTGTATAGTCGCATGATTATGCCCCTAGTTGCTGTGTACATGTTATATATATTATGTGATGCAGCACCGGCACACCGGGCCGTGGTAAGGGCAGCATGCGTGAGGGCGTCCTAGAAGTGCATCTTAGTGCGACCCTCAAATTTGGATTTATTTGGATGAGTATACAGGCACGCTGTGCACAAAATACATCTTGGCTTATTGGAATTGTATTTGATGCATGCGTACATCAAATCTAATCTTATCTATAAGAGACTTGAATATCACATTTACATAGGGGTGATTAAAATGCTTTGTCATGAACAGAGTGCATAGTCACATAGTTATGCCACTAGTTGCTGTGCACATGTTATATGTATTATGTGATGCAGCACCGGTATACCGGGCCGTGGTGAGGGCAGCATGCGTGAGGGCGTCCTGGAAGTGCATCTTAGTGCGACCCTCAAATTTGGAATTATTTGGGTTAGGATCCATGCACGCGTACACAAAACACTTCTTGGCTTATGGAATGGTATTTGATGCACGCGTGCATCAAATCTAATCTGATCTATATGAGATTTGAATGTCATGCTTACACAGAGGCGTCCTAGATGCCATGATATGCACAAGGCTCTTAGTCAGATAGTTATGCCACAGTTGCCATGCACATGTTATATATATTATGTGACACAGAAGCGGCATACCGGGCCGTGGTGAGGGCAGCATGCGTGAGGGCGTCCTGGAAGTGCATGTCAGTGCGACCTTCAAATTTGGATTTATTTGGATGAGTATCCATGCACGTGTACACAAAACACTTCTTGGCTTATGGAATGGTATTTGATGCACGCGTGCATCAAATCTTATCTGATCTATATGAGATCTGAATTTCATGCTTACACAGGGGCGTCCTAGATGCCATGATATGCACAAGGCTCTTAGTCAGATAGTTATGCCACAGTTGCCATGCACATGTTATATATATTATGTGACACAGAAGCGGCACACCGGGCCGTGGTGAGGGCAGCATGCGTGAGGGCGTCCTGGAAGTGCATGTCAGTGCAACCCTCAGATTTGGATGTATTTAGATGAGTATGCAAGCACGCGTACACAAAATACTTCTTGGGTTATTAGAATGGTATTTGATGCACGCGTGCATGAAATCTCATCTTATCTATAAGATTCTTAAATATCACATTCACATAGGGGTATTCAAGATTCTTTGTTATGAACAGAGTGTATAGTCACATGGTTATGCCACAGTTGCTGTGCACATGTTATATATATTATGCGATGCAGCACCGGCATACCGGGCCGTAGTAAGGGCAGCATGTGTGAGGGCGTCCTGGAAGTGCATGTCAGTGTGAACCCTCAAATTTGGATTTATTTAAATGAGTATCCATGCACGCGTACACAAAACACCTCTTGGGTTATTGAGATGGTATTTGATGCACGCGTGCATGGGATCTCATCTGATCTATATGAGATCTGAATGTCGTGCTTACACAGGGGCGTCCTAGACGCCATGATATGCACAAGGTTTGTAGATAGATAATTATGCCATGGTATGCTGTATATATATTACATGCATGATGCAACCTCAGCACACTGGGCCATGGTGAGGTTAGTGTGTGTTGGGGCTTCTTGGACACCCATTATCAATGTGACCTTGTGTGCACTACTGGGTGTCAATTAACTCTGAGATCCATCCTAAACCCAGCTGGTGAGTGCCGTAAAAAACACCCATCTTCCAATCTTCTGACCTGCAGCTTGATCTCACTTGTCGACCCATTGTCTCTCCTCCAAAGTCCACCCCTAGGGGTACTGCAAAGTGCCTCATAACACCCATCTTCCAATCTTCTGACCTGCAGCTTGATCTCACTTGTCGACCCATTGTCTCTCCTCCAAAGTCCACCCCTAGGGGTACTGCAAAGTGCCTCATAACATGAGGCTCCAGGTTTGCGGCTTTGTCTGCCGGTCACGTGGCCCAGGAACGGGCGCTCACGGAATACCCTAAGGGGTTAAAATTCCCAGGCGCCCAATCTCAGGTACCGGATCGGCGCCCAGGCACTGATCGAGATCTGTCCTAATGGCTTTATCGCTCCGGCGATCTCGCAGGCACAGGCACGTCCCAATGGGGACAAGGGTAATCTAGGGTCAGGATCTTGACAGGCGCTCCGCGCCTGTCGGATGCCGGTAGGTTCCAGAACAGATTCTGATGGGATCCACTTACCCCGTTCTGTAACCCCGGTCCACCGTTTCTCCGCCCCAACAGTATGTCGTTAACCCAGTCCTCTGACAATAGCTACGGCTTGGCTGATCACGTCTGGCTCGACAGGATACGAGGGCGACCCCTTCGGGGTCGCGACGTAGTTTCCTCTTCCCTTCGGTTGACCCCCACAGGAATCCCTCACATTCGTAAGTCCCCCGGGCGGAGTGAGGCTGGTTTCAAACTCCTCTTGAAAGGTACCCTGATGAGCATATAAGCGAAAGGGTCAGTGCTGGGGTAGCTCCCACCACTCTTGGTACCTTTCGCTCGCACATCAGCCCGCGCCTGCCTCGCTCCGCTCGGCAGTAGATACTTCCTCCCTAAGTGGTGGAATCATAGCAAAAAGACCCAACATGCAAGCATGACCAAACCCATCATCAGCTTGTGCAATTGCAGATGGCACTGAAGGCACAGCTCATGGAGCTGCACACAGCCATAGACACACAGGGAACTTTGCTGTGGTGGATAATGGAGCAGGTAGACACAAAGGGGAGCTAACACTGGTTGAAACATGGGTGGCGGGTGCGCTAGATCTATTATCTGTTGCATTGATCTTGTAATTAATTTTTTGAAAGAGACAGCCACAAAGAGCAGTTACATGATGTAATGAATGGGGGCACAGGGTATGGAGGGGCAGTGGCATAGCTGGGGGGGCCACACAGGCAGTGGCTTCTAGTGTTTGCAGGTCAGGTCAGGGTAACTGCAAATAACTGGAACCTGACTGGAACCCGACTGCAGCTGACCTGACTTCGAGGTATCTTTTGCGGACTTTGCGTTCTCCACGTCGATCAATGTAGTAGGGGTGGAAGGGCACCCCGAAGTCTTTGGTGAGTTTAGGATTGGCCACAGTGGATCTTGGTCTTAATGTGATGTCTACCACGGACGTTTGCCTGACTTAGGCCTCTGTTGATGTGGCAATCCTAAACAATCAGTACCACAAGCGGTTGGTAGGGGCGTTGGGGTACTCAGCTGGGTGAGGGGCAAGGTCCCCATTCAAAGCAATAAAGGTGTGGATGTCCTTTGACTGAGGAACTCCTTGAGGTGGGTCTTCTACGGCGACAATGCTGGTCCAGGTGGGGTGGTCGATGATGTAGATATAACCGTAGGGTTGTCCTACGCATTCATTGTAATAGAGAAAGGCACAATGGCAAACTGATCCGATAGGATATGCGTCCACTGCCCACGAAGGGAACTCGGGATAAGCTCACAGGAATCCCTGGTCTAAGGGGATATGCCAGAGGTGACTCACTTCACAGGGGGAGAGCCCTACAGAGAAGAAGATATGACAAAGAAGGTGGTATTGAAGAAGACCAAGATGGCGATCCTGGTCTTCACTCTTGACTACTTATACAGATATCCATGGGCTTTCAAGCGCCGCTCCAAACTATCCTAGCCAATAGCGTAAGTAGAGCAAACCCTAATACAGCTATCCTAGGAAGGAGTCACTACGAGTCATGATCCAATCCGTTATCGTACACAATCACATATGCCAGAGCTTATCCAGCTGACTGATCAAATAAGTCCATGATGATATACTGCTGACGTGGTGTCATTCCCGAACATCAGTGTCCACTTCTGGGCCGAAACGTAACAGGTGGGCAGCTTTTTATCCTGACTTATTATTGTAACACTAACGGACTCATAGTACATGCATGGTCATGTTTGCCAGGTAGATTACCACTCAAATCAAGTCTTTTCTCTTGTGACTGAGTACAGCATCAGCAAAATATAGAAAAATCTTAGCAGGCTTAGTTTGCTTATTTCATGGATAAGCCTGCAAAGCCATTTAAGGTTGCTTATTTCTACTTAGTGAAGTAGTCAGTAAGCATGGGCAAAAACCCAAGTAAATTATAAGTATGTAAAGCATAGCAAGTAAATAAGATATTAAACAAGCAAGTGAAAGCCAGGCCAAGCAGAATTACCAAGGAATTCATCACATGGTTCATGTTACATTCGGCCCAGAAGTGCCACTTCCGGGCCGAATGTAATATGAACGACTTAGACGAAACAAAAACGGTGTCTGGCGGAGACTCAATCTGTGGCGTGGGAAATTGAACTGTCAGCCACGACTTGGCCACGCATTTCTTTTCTGTCACGATTCACCTCCTCTCAAGAGTGCTGCTGCCCTTAGAGTGCGGTTTTTTTTTTCTTTTTTAATTCTTTTAACTGTCTTCGAGCTGCCATCGCGCGCTCCCACCGGCGTACCACGCGAGCCACTGCCACGCCGTCGGAACGAGCTGGGCTTCGGCCAGTGTATCAAGGTATGTTTCTTTCATTTTGATTTGTTTCTCATTGGCGTTACAGAGCCTCACCGCCGCCTCTGCCTTAAGCCTGTGGCCGTCACCTCCACCCCTCACCGCACGCAGGTCCACCCTCACCCCCACCTTGTCACAGCATGCAAGAGCTGCCATGTCGTGGCACGCAAGGCCCACCACAACACTAGCTCGCCGTGTGCGGGTCCCCACCCGGGACACTGCTGACGGTACACCCCGACGGATCAAAGGTGAGTCATCAGTTCGTTCGGGCCTACAATGTACTGACACTGGTCGCAGGCACACACGGCTACTCTGTGCGCCACACCCACCACCACCTGCCAGGGGGCCCATGCACGATGCAGCCGTGGACGACAACGGCAACGACAACGATGACAAGGCGACATTGCACGACGACGACGACGGCGAAGCGACATCGCCACGATGGCGATGACAGCGAGGCGACATCACCACGACGGTGACGACGGCGAGGCGACATCGCCACGACGGTGACGACGACGAGGCGACGTCGCCACGACGACCATGGCGACGGCGACAATGACGGCAGCGAGGACAATGACGGTGATAGAGGCACGATGGTGGTGAGGTAGCGGCGGGGTAGTGGTGACAGCAGCGGGGGTATGGCCTCCTTTGTATATTACCTGTAGATATTGTAGTACCCTATGAAATAAAGTGGATTTTCTGAATTTTGAAAACTGTGTGATAATGATTGCTTAATTGACTTAAGACTGCTTATACCAAGGCTTATATTTGTGTTGAGCCTGGTGGAACCTGCCCAAGAAAGAGTCCAAGTTGAGAATAAGTCAGACAATAAGCTCAATAAGCTGCAATTAAGTCAAGTTCAGAGTGAGGCTTGACTTAATCTAAGCAGGGTCAGGCTTAGCAAAATCTGGCTTAATGTTGCTTAAAACTGTTGTTAAGTGATATTAAGCACTGTTAAGGACCATTAAGAAAAATCAACATTTTCCTGATGCACGTGTGGTCATGTTTGCCAGCTTCCTAGACTAGACACCATCTAATGCTGCAAGATCGTCATGTCACAACACAACATCTTCATATGAATTCCAGAACCTGAAACACAGATCGCCAAAGTAAACACAGCACAGGAATGGGCCATCACAGCAAACACCAAGAAGGAGAAAATGAGTGAAGACAAAATTCCCACAGAATACTGCCACCATGTTAAGGTCTTCTCCAAATCTGAGTCCCAACAATTCCCACTGTCACAAGACTGGGACCACACAATCAACATCCTGGAAATGAGTCCAATTTGGCAATACTGTACCTAAATTTTTGAAGGGAGGGGTTCAGGCACAGGGCCTGTGCTACCCGAGTCCTTACAGCTAAGGGGTAGAATGGAAACTATAAGTAGTTTGTGATAGTAGAAAAACCCACAGATACCCATGCTGCAGCTGCAGGTACAAGGTTTTGCACAGGTTGGGAAATCACTACCCTGACCTGTACCCATGTGACCATACCTGTGACCCATATGGGTTTTGCTGGCCCATGATGATCCCTACAGGGTGGAGGTTGTAACATCTTGTCCGTTCAATGGCTGGCTGGTACTCGATTTCACGATCCAGCTGGATCGTTCGTTCCAGGGTTGAGGGTTTGGACTCGGAGATCGGTGATGACAACGGGCAGAGGGTAAACTCTGCGAAGGATGCTGAGAGAAGAGAGGGATGCGCAAGTCACACGAGACGTGCAAACAGTGGCTGGGATTTGGAAAGCTTAGACAAGGCTACTATGGACACAACGACCTCATACTTATACTCTGTAAGGGCGTCGCAGCCCTTGAGCACGAATCCACCCATTATCGACCATCTCGGTCTCGGCACGTGACTCGACTGCCTATCGCGGATGATCACCAAACCGCCACCAACTCGTGTTCAACGCGCCTTCCCTCCTTGCCTCGTTTCCCCCACTCTTCCGTCTCCCCATCATCTCGTCTCACCCTCGTCGCTCTTTTCTATGGCCATAACTGATTACATTCCCAATTCCGACCCTCACCCTCGATCATCTACTACTCAAACGACCTCTCGTCCGCAACGTCGTCAAGGGTCCCGCCTCAGAACAGCCTAACTCATCATTTTTTGCCCTGCTTGCCGCTTTTCGTCTGTCGTCCCCAAAACCCTGAAACACGATCCATGCTTACACCCACGGCTGTTGAGCGGTCTAGAGTGGCATTCTTTGTCTCGGACAAAGGCGCGCCCGACTTTCATTTTATTCTTCTGCCTTTTTGTCACCCTTGTTCCTCAACATAGTGCGCCTCGTCGACGCCACCCGTGTCGCCTCTTCGACCTCCCTCCTTCAACCAGTTAGACTCCTTGTCGCCATTCTCCTTCTTCCTTGTCACCATTCTCCTTCTTTGCTTTACTCCCCCGTTTCATCTCAACGCTTGCCCAAGTACAGTACACGCCGTCGACGCCACTAGCGCCAGGGACCATAAAACTTCACCTTAGCCTTACGACCGTCTGTCTGTCCGTCTTTCGTAGTCTCTCGCTATCCCTTGGACTCCTTTACTTTACTTTTTCCCACTTCGACCTACTCTCCCTCACAACTTTCAACTTAGCATTTGCGACGACGAGTTCTCTTACTTACAGGTACATGAGGTATATAAGGACTCGGAATCGCGCTCAGTAATATCATCCCTTTTTCCCTGCGTCTTTTGCAACTCTCATCTCTTTTCTCTCGCGTGACTAAGTATCAATTCGATGGGGCCGGTCTAAATCGAAGACACCCGCTCGACCGTAACAACTCATTGCATTGCTTTTGCCCCCCCTTTTAGTGCCTCTGCATCATCGATACGCGTGTCTCAAGCCTCGCTTGATAGTCTTGTTTACTCGCTCGGCACTTCAGAAGTCATCAACAACCAAGATTTGGGCACTCGTTCCCACTAAGGCTCAGTGACAACACCCTTCCTTTCCCCTTCTCTGTTTGGTCCCATCCTCAGCCCTCTCTTACTCACTCATGCGCTTTCGAGCTCGTACAACTCGTACAGACTGTGATTTTCGTATACCGTTTTCTGAGATATCAGAGGCCATGCAAGCGCCTTGAGGCAGATGAGACATAAACGGAATGAGCATGCAATACTAACGTTTCCTATGTGCCACGTCACGTGTCACGTGATCGTGACACAGCCCCCTCACTAGACTGAGGCGTCTCGCCTCCTATCGTATATCATCGGCCCGGGGCCGCACAATCGTAGGGTTCGAAACACGGTGTGATGACCTGCATCGTGCACTGAGTGTCGTAAAAGCGAGGATGGTGCACTGGGACATAACAACGTGTTCCACGCTGGCAGAAGGCGTGGGGTCGCAGGCAATCGCGAGCAATGTGAGTTCTGTTGCAAAACGCACAATGGGTGTCTCTGGGGGCTTCGTCGTGTAGAGCTGGGAAGGGGAGAGGTGGACGGGGAGGAGCGAGTGACGTAGACAGCAGCGGGGGGCGAGGAGGGACTGGGCGAGGGGCTACACCCTCGAGAGAGTCGAGATGAACCCAATATCTGCGATCGTTAGCTACAGGGTCATGCATGTGGTAAATGTCCAAGCTAATGGGGAGTGGCTGGGGGAGGAAGGGGTACATGCGCGAAGTGATGTTAGATTCCCTAAGGCGCTTATTGATGCCTTCCACCTCTGACAACCAGTCATTCCAAGCATTATCGAGCTCTCTCATGTGCGTGAACAACTTGTGCTTTCGTCTCATTGACCACCTGAATCGGTGCACTTCCGCGCATACGCCCAGGTCCACAACATAAGCAATCACGCAATCAATCTCAACCCGTGTAACGCCACCACAGGGGCGTTAGGTACGACGTGTACCGCGCTTAAGTCAACGGGATCGGAAGAGCGCGAGTCGGTTAAGACTCAGTTCGGTGATGCACAAGTGTCGCTCGGTATCCCTGGTACCGAGCGCAATAGTAGAGGGGCAAGGCTCAAGCGCAACGGCGAGCTAAAGTGAGGACTCAAGCGCAAGGCGAGTCAAAGCGTTCGCGAGGCAAAGACGATGTGGTATTAACAAGAAGTCAAGTCTACCGTACAAGCTAGGTAAGGCGTGACTTATATACTAGTACAGGATGTTTGCACGATGCAAACATATGGCGCGAGTCTGGTGTGACTGTACAAAAGCGAGAACAAGGGAATGGTCATAAGTAGTACAAGGAAATCCCGCGGAACGACGCGTGCCTCAGAAATGGTCAGCGGACGAAACAAGCGTAAAACTGGCCATCCTATCGCCGAGGCGCAAAGTGCGGTATGGAAGCCGAGAAGCGCGAGTCATGGGAATACGTCGTAAAAGTACAGGAGTCAGAAGACGCAAAGTGAGAGACCAAGATGAATCGTAACAACCCGGGCAGGGTGGGTCTCCAAGAATAACGCGAATGAGTGTCCGGGCACTACACCCACTTGGACACGAGGCAGGCACAGGATCGCGTAGAGAATCTTGCAATACTGGGGCTTGTCTTTGCCCTCGGTTCCATGCACGACAGGCTGATCCCGCTGATTGATCGCGAACCGGATAAAGGGGGCAGGGCCGCGCATCCCATCTTCAAAGAGAATGTTGAACGCATACGGTTCTGTCGGTCTTGCCACCTTCCAGCCCTCTCCCGGGTGTTCCGGAGCGGGCGGCCCTACAGGAAGCACGGGGGGAGGGGAGCAAAAGGCACCGTTGAATGGATCCCCAGCCGGTTCCGGACTATCCGAGAGTTCAATGGGGTCCTCCACATTGTCCCCCCCTATGCGTCCAACCTGTTCAATCACTAACTCTTCACATGCTTCTTCGATGGGCAGCGGGACGTCGTCTGGGTATCTGCCCAGCAGATGTATATCCTCCTGTGCTAGTTCTTCTCGCCTTTCTCGCCTAAGACGTTCCCTGCAGTTAGCTCTAGCCCTCAAGTGACGACGGCGGCTAGTGTCAGAGTCTCGATAGGTGAAGGTGCCGAAAGAGTCGTCTTTTGTCGTAGGGGTGTCGGCACGGGGGTCATGATTGAGGGGTAGCTTTGCCCAGTCTTCAACGCGTTGGAAGATGTCGTTACAATCTTCTTGGGGTAGCTTGTTATCGGGTACGAGATAAAATTGTGGGGGATGATGAGCGATAGGGACCAGGGGTGCAGTGGGAGAACGAGAAGGTCTTAGAACGATGGCACGGTCGTCGCGATCCATAGCGATGTTGTTGATCTGGTTGGGTGGGGCCGCTCAAGCTTTATATTCCCGGATGAGCTCTTCAGCGTGGATGTCTTCAGTATTTTCCCAGCTGTCGTAGGCATCCGCATATCCTTTCCAGTGCACAAGATATTGCAATTTCTTTTTACGCCCTGTTCTCCATTCGCCTCATATCTCTTCCACTTCCCATTCTTCTTCTCCGTCGATTATATCTGTTACGTCTACCACGGACGTATGCCTGACTTAGGCTTCGGTTGACGCGGCGATCCTAAATGGTCTATAGAACAGACGATTGGTGATAGCATCGGAATACTCAGCTGGATGGGGGGCTAGATCCCCGTTCAATGTGATGAAGGCATGAAGGTCCTCTTCTTGAGGTATGTTGATGGGAGGCTCGTCGAGAGGGACGATGGTTCTCCAAGAGGGATGATCAACGATGTAGATGTAGCCATACGGTTTGGCGACTCGTTCGTTGTGATAGAGGAATACGTGGTGGTATACTGATCCAAGAGGATATTCGTCCACTGCCCACGACGGGGAACTCGGGATAAGCTCACGGGGATCCCTGGTCTAAGGGGATATGCCGGAGAGGACTCACTTCAAAGGGAGGAGAGCCCTAGAGACAACGAGACAACGAATATGGTGGTATTGAAGAAGACCAAGATGGCGATCCTGGTCTTCTTCGACTACTACTTATACAGATACGCGCGGGCTTTCAAGCGCCGCTCCAAACTGTCCTAGCCAATAGCGTAAGTAGAGCAAACCCTAGTACAGCTATCCTAGGAATGAGTCATTCCGAGTCATGATCCAATCCGTTATTGTACACAATCACATGCACCGGAGCTTACCCGGCTGACTGATCCAATAAGTCCATGACGATATATTGCTGACGTGGTGTCATCCCTGAGCGTCAGTGTCCACTTCCGGGCCGAAACATAACAATATCGGGAGGTGGTTCTTTGAAGTTTTTGCCATAGATCTCTGTTTCTATGTATGGCAGGAGCAAGGCGGTGTGGAAGACGTTATGGATTTTCCAGCGAGGTGGGAGAACTAGTCGATAAGACGTTTTTGACACAACTTGAGCTATCATAAACGGGCCATATCTCTTTGGAGCCAGCTTGGCTGTAGGGTGCGTTGTTCTTAGATTTGTTGCTTCCAACCAGACCTTCTGTCCCACGGTGTATGGCATGTGTTTCGATTCTTTTACCCATGTTTCTTGTACAGCTTTCATCGACTTTGCTGCAGCTTCTCTGGCATTTCGAAGTTGACTCAACCTCATTGTAGCCTCTTTCGATCTAGTGCGGTCATTCAAAGGCTGGTGCACCGAAGGCCTGAATCTGAGCAATAAATTGAATGGGGCAAACTTCGTCATTTCTGACTTCCAGGCATTGAGAGCGTATTGCGTGATGGGTAGCCAGGTTGCCCAGTCGTCGTTGTGATTTCTGAAAATCCATAAGTACTGTTCTAGTCGTTGATTTGTCCATTCTGATTGCCCATCCGTTTGTGGGTGATATGCTGTACTGATGTTCTGGGTAACCTGTAATTTAGTCGCAAGTTCTCTAAACACTGTTGCAGTGAACCTCGGGTCGTGATCTGATATGACACGTTGCGGTAGTCCGTAATGCGGCAATACGTGTTTTAGGTATGTCTCGGCCACGCCCATGGCCGTTATTGATTCCTTACAGGGCAGGAACAGACTAGCCTTCGTACACCCTTGATCGGTGATAGTGAGTATAGTATCGTATCCCTTCGACAGCGGCAGTTTCGTGATGAAATCCATTGCTATCATTTGGAACAGCAGCTGATCTTGTTCGTGCGTTATCGGGAATGTCGGTACCTTTGCTTTTCCGGGCACATTTTTGTTTGCCTGGTAGAGTCCGCAGCCTTTCACGAAGTCTGTGATGTCTTTCTTTCATCTGGGGCCACCAATAGTGCTGTTGGATCGCTTCTAGTGTTTTTGCGATACCAGGGTGGCCTGCTGTCATTGCCGAGTGGAACAAGGTAATCACCCCCCTCTTAAGATCGAGGTCGTCCATGACCACAAGATGCACGTCACAGTAGAAGAGGGTGTCGGCCTCGACCGTGAAGCCCCGAGAGACCAGCACCAGCAGAGCGGTACGGTGGCGGGGAGATCCCTGCGCAGAGCGAAGGCGGTCATCCAGTGTCGAAGCCTGTAAGGCGGAGACAAAAAAGGAAGGAGGGAGAACTGTTACATTCCTTCGGGACATAGTAATCCAACTTGGATTTGGAACCGGTTTGCCGAGTCCTGGCAGGGGTTCGAGCGAGAGCGAAGTTGATTATGATAATGAGAAGTCGAACAACTTATAGCAGGGAGCGATGAAAGACAAGAGGGCACACGCAATAGAGGGAGCAGAGACAGAGCAAGGGAAGGAGTTCTTCAAGATATCAAAGCTGCCGTCTAAGGACGGGCAGCGTCCACTACTTATACTACGAGGGATGGAGCTTTGAAGCCCAGCAACCCTAATACACAGCCACAAATCCTAGTATCACAAGGTAGTCACAAGCCAATCAGAGTCCGTATGAGTCAGCAGTCACATCAGTCACAAACACGAGGTTGATCCGGGCTCAAGCTCATCCAGATCCTTCTGGATTCTTCTAGTAGGTTCTAGGGCAGGTCACGTGCCAGGGTCACGTGACGGCCAGCTTCGATCTTCAGTTCTGCGAGTCCGGGAGGAAGCTTGCCTTGATATGCCTCCATGCGCGCCAATGCTCCTTGGTTCCAGCACTGAACGTGTGGACTGTGTCTCCGTCGCAGAACTCCTCAGGCATCTCGCGTCCGAACGCAACAAGAACCAAGACGTCCTCATTATCAGTGTCCGAAGAAGAGGAGGACATGAGACCTGGGTGGCGAGAGAGAGCATCGGCCTGCAGCAGAGAACTGGGGTGGTGGACGAGGCAGAGGTTATAGTCAGCCAAGATGTTGACGAGGCGTGCGACACGCCGGCTGATGCATTGCGGGTGGCAATAGTGTAGCAGGTTTGCGTGATCCGTATAGACAGTAATGGGATGCGAAGCCCCTACGAGCAGATGGCGCCAATGTTCAAGGCCGCGAACAAGGGCGAGGAATTCTTGATCATAGACATCATAATTTTGCTCAGCGCTATTGAAGGACTGCGAGAAGTAGCCGATTGCTTGCAGCTTCCCACATTTGTCCTTCTGAGTGAGTATCGCACCGAGAGCGTCTGCCAAGGCGTCTGTCTGCAATTCATATGGTTTGGTAGGGTTTGGCTGGCAAAGTGCCGGACGGCTAGTAGCTATATCCAGGAGTCGCGACAGCACTCTCGTGCATTCCTCTGTCCACGTAAACGGGGCATCCTTCTTGAGTAGCGCATTAAGGGGATGGGCGATGGAAGCGAAGTTCAGAATGAAAGGACGTTGATAGTTCAGTACTCCTAGCGTGCTTCTCACCTGTCGCACAGTTGATAGCCTCCGTGGCCAGTCACGAAGACCGCTGACCTTGTCTGCACCCATTCGAATGATGCCGCGAGAAATAGTCATGCCTAAGTAGTCGATTTCATCTACCTCGAAGATGCACTTCGCTAGTTTTAGAAAGTAACTGTCTCGTTGGAGGGCGTCCAGGATGGCCGATACAATCTCTCGGTGTCTGTCGAGATTATCCGTGGTGGCTATTAGTATGTCATCCATATAGACGAACAATTCCCCAGGATATCGGTCAAGGAGGGGCCTGAGCGTTCGGATCATAGCGTGTGCAAAAGTTGCCGGAGAATTTGTCAGGCCGAAATACATCACAAGTGGCTCAAATAATCCAACGGGCGTTTTGAATGCCGCCTTCTCTTGATCTCTGTCTTTGATCAGAATGTTGTTGTAGCCTTCCTTGATGTCAAATTTTGTGAAGAGACTCTTGTCCCCCAGTGACGTGAGGATCGATTCGATAAGTGGTAGCGGATATTCGTCCCACACGGTCCACGCATTCAATTCCTTGTAGTCTTGTACGGGCCGGAGCAATCCGTCTTTCTTCTTGATGAAGAATAAAGGAGACGCATAGGGTGATTTTGATTCTCTTATGTACCCCTTTTTCAATTGTTCAGCCAAGAAATCGCGCAAGTACTTCATTTCATCAACATTCATAGGGTACACTTTGCTACTAAGGCGGTCGGGAGCCCCTTCCTTCAGTACGATGGTGTGATCGTCGATTCTGGAGGGTGGGAATCTCTTCGCAGCTTCCTCCAAGAAGACGGTGGCATAGGCTTCATATTGTGCGGGTAGTTCCGTCGTCTTCTTCACCCCTGCCACCACGGCCATTTTCTGGGCGACTGTTGAGGATCGTGGTCACTCCACTGTACGAGAAAGGCATGACGGAGGAGCTGTCACTTATCAGTACTATATCAGTTCTGAGTCTTGTTTACTATAGTTCCCGTTTTACAGTATCGGATTGGCCGTGTTCGGGTGAGTCACCCCATGCGCTCAATGTGCAAACTCAGAGATTGGAATGGGAGGGGGATCGGAAGCAGATATAACGAAATCGAAATGGAACAGGGAATCAAAGGGAGAAATGAGGGAATGACGAAGCAAAGGTGTATAAACTAAAAGTGGAAGGGAGAGATCCGACGTCAATGGAGGATGGGATAATCGTAACGTGGAGGACACCTACAACTGCACAACAATACAAGAAGGGTGAATACAAATGCGTGGCTCACCCATATCCCGATACCTTAGAGTTCGCCCTGAATCGCCCTAAAAATGTGAGGATGACGTTGACGGTACATATGACCTCTAGAGCATAGCTGAACGCGAAACGGCTGAGCGGAGCGCCTCAGGAAGCGCCGTTGTATGCAACTGAGGGAAGAATGATCGTGAGAGTGAATATGGCCTGATTGCGGCAGAGCGAATTACCGAACAACTTTCGTGACAATATTCCAGCTATGGCACGGTCATGAGATGCTCCAGAGAGGAAAAAGTACGGCTCAATGACACTCAAAGATGAACCGGAGGATTTACTGCCGTCCATCCGGCTGTCTACGATAGTGATGTAAAAAGTGGGGCCAGCCGTGAGGACAAGTGAGCCTGGGTAAGCGGCGAGTGAGGTAAGACGTGTTATTCCAAGTTGTCAGGATGTACAAAATTCTGCAAGCGTTGGGAGAATCATGATGACCGTGGCTACGGCACTAAGGCCTGGGCCGTGGCGGACCACGTCAAAGCACGAGTGTGAAATGGTCGGGGCATTAGAGGCGGTGTAGAATCTAAACAGGGAGATATAAATGACCCAAATGCAATTGAAGTTGAGTAATGGCCAAAGGACTGCTTCTTGTAGTACGTCTTGAAGAAATGTGTGATTCCAATTGATGCGGTCGAAACGCAAGAGGAGGGATATCCATAAGCTGAGTCTAACGAAAAAAATCAATAAATAAAAAATGAAATAAGGGAAATGGACGCACCTTGGTGAGGACGATCCGAGCGATACCCTCTGGTACCAGCAGATTTAGATCACCATAAGCAATGACACAGTCGTAGTCACGCTCCTGCCATATAAACTTGCCCCACAACCCTGATCCGAGTCATAAATGAAGCGATAGAGCAACTTGATGATGCGTGAGGGTAGAGAGCTTCAGGGATCAACGTGGAGGCATTCGAGCGAGCGGTAAGAGTCGTCCGCGCATTTGAAAATGAAAATGAGACAGTCGGAAATGAACTGGACTTGGACGGCCTGTCCCCAACGGAGGAGATAGATGGCCACATGAGCCTGCAGGGCCATCTACGACCTGGAAGGACGCGACGATAATGCGACTGACATTTCGACTTGACTCGACGACCAGAGACTGAACCCATGAGTTACTGCGCACTGGCAGACCTGGGGGTGTTCACAATGGGTGTTGATGTCTACCAGCAGCATAAGAGACCCCATTTCAATCAAATATTGTGAAGAAAGAATCGTACCTCGTGTGAGGCTCGAAAAACACTCGTTGATGCAGTATGCATAGGGGCCAGGGGCAACGAGGAGAAGTTGGAGAATGTTACGCAATCCAGGTTGACCCAAGTACTGGAGCTGCCATTGTGAAGCGGGCAAGGAAAAAACAAAAAATGTATTAAGGGAAATGGACGCAGCGAAGGACGATACCGAGCGATACCCAAAGCAGCTGTGCTCCACTGATTCATAACCGAAGCGATAGAGCAGCTGGTGACGGCAAAGGTAGCCGAGGATCGACTTGGAGGCATTCGGGGGAGTGGTAATAACTATCTGTCAGATGTGGTCATACTGTGACATGTTGTTCATCCTCTGACAGCGTTCGAGGTTCGAAGTCACCATACAGTCAAGCGCTGGTCAGCAACTATCTTCCCAAGTGATGGGTTCCGCCGCCATGCTTCCAAAGTTGAACTTGAACGCTGGCTGCATGGAGAGGTCACATGATCATTTCCTCTCCGTCGGCACTCCTAACTTAGTTTCCATTCCTCCTTTCTAGAGGAGTTTTCCCGACACCCACCATCATTGCACCCTTCCTCCTGGTCTGGGGTACCTGCCGATCCTGTTTTTACACCCCCTGAATAAATCAGTGATCTATCGCCATTTTACTCCTGTGTGGATTCCAAGCCCAGTCGATTGCTCACCATTTTTGTTAGCATGACCCACCGCACGCCCCGTTCACACCCAATGTCCAGCACCAGCCGCTCCTCAACCACTAATGCGGAGTTGGGATAGAACCGAAAATGAACGTAGGCTTTGCGACAGGCAAGCATTCGGCCCTCCCCTCCAACCAGGACCGACTAAGGTATGTCTTTACAGTTTCATGTTTCATCTCGCTTCCATCTCATGCTTCCGTCTCGGAGATTTCCCAAGAGGTATGTTTTGTTGCAACAAATGGTTTTGAGATGTGTAGATGTTGACCTGCTTTCGCCATCCGTCCATTCATATCGAGGAATTCGATCTGATGCGGTTTTACAGGAGCGCCAAACCCTCTTCCGTCATCCGTCTCCATCAGCCACTATTGAGGAGTTCCTCGGTCAGATGCACGCACATTCGAACTTGTAGGGGGTCTCATGTATGCCAATGAGGTTCACACGCATTCCTCGCTTTGTCGTGTCTCATTTCGATCATTGCACTAGAGCGGCGTATAGTTTGGGATGGGTGCAACAGTAGAAGTCAAGGACGCCGGAGAGCTCCATGGATACTTGGGTGAGCACGATCGTTCCTTCATACTTCATTTCATTCCCTGATGGGTCTTCTACCCTCAGCAGGCTCGTCATATCCCCGAAGCCTTTGCAAGTTGCACAGCCACGAGAGGTGTGAACTTCCCACCTCGGCCCTGCACGTTCCCGACTGTGACGGCCTAGACGCAACCTAGACCTGGACCACTACCATCCCATCAACCCTGGGATGTTGATATGGGTGATGATCATTACAAGGTGATGACAGACGTCAACGGCGAGGCGACGACCACAACAACGAAGTGACAAAGACAATGATAACGACAACAACAACACGATAGCACGTCCACAACCATGATCACGTTGGGGGCATCCACACATTGTGTTTTTTGTTTTAAATTCTCCTCTTTTTTTACAACTCACTGGCATCTGGTTCTTTGCCACAGAGAATTCTCTTCTCACCATCCCTACATCGACTTGTGGTCGAGAACGGAACACGTCGCAAGTGGCATCCCTCTCCCACGCCATGACTATTGTCATGGTCTTGGAATGGCCTCGCTGATTTACGACACTAGGTACAGAGCGGTATGCTTGGTCGTTCTCTGAACCAGCTTTCACAAGATCTTCTGATCTACACGGCAAATCCTAGTACACTTCTGTCGGCCAACATCCTGGTCACGACGAAATGGTGGTATGACCACAACCACCACGAGGCAATGGCCAGGCTGCAGCAACGTGGGACATCGTCGTCTCCGTGGCGTATCATCTCTTCCGCACTCTCATGTTCTTGCGGCATCTGGTTACTCTCTTTTCTACTTGGTGTCTGTCTCTTTTTCTTCCCCCTAACCCCTGCACAATCACCCCACCTAGCTCACATGCACTGGTTTCATACCTACATCGCTTGCGCATGAATAGTACCTCGTGGTCAGGTCCACGTGACTCTTCCATGCATGGAGAGGTCACATGATCATTTCATTTCCTCATGCTCCCGCCCGTTTTAAGCTCTCGTCGGAACCCACCACTCCTAGTTTCCTCCTTTCTATAGGAGTTCCTACTCACCTGTCATGCGGGGACTCGCCGCTCCTATTTTTACACCCCCTGAATAAATTGGCAATCTATCGCCATTTTACTCCTGTGTGGATTCCAAGCCCAGTCAAACTCCTCCCATTGCGAAGTCAACCGAAAACAATTGTAGGCTATGCATCTGGCCATCCCCTCAAACCAGGACCAACTAAGGTATGTCTTCATCTCGCTTCAATCGTGTCACCCTCTCAAATTGATTGCGTCTCCCATTCCTGGCTTTTGTGTGGTGACCACCTGCGTTGCAGAAGGACAAGTACATTTTTATTTGCAACAATGATGCTGACCTACTTCCGCCATCCGTCTCTGTCGACCATATTGAGGAATTCCTCGATCAGATGCACTCTCTTTGGCATTCGAACTTGTAAGGGGTCTCATGATCAGGATCAAGGGGGGTACTGACTAGTGAGCAAAAGAGGGTAGGGACAGACCGGAGGTACTGTAGAGTCGAATGAAGGTTCATACGCATTCCCCGCTTTGTCACGTCTTTCTCATTTTGATCAAGAGCGGTGTACAGTTGGATGACACTGGGGTGCGACTGTAACGCTCCACCGGGCGTTCTTCTAGCGACGCGGTCCTTATCGGGTCCTAGGGAAAGGCGGCAACCTAACGATCACGAGAGATGTCGAAGTCACGTACTCGGGCGGCGATCAGCTCGCAAGTAAGGCGTAGTAGGGTTGCCCAGAGAATATGAGCAAGGAGAAAGGCAATGTATTGAAGGAAGGCTTCGGCAGGCAGCTCGAAGTTATGAGGATGGTACAAGTCTTAGTGGCGGACGGCACACTTCGACAGGAGAGATAAGGGGAGAAGGGAGAGGACGCCTGGCAGGCAGCACAGACCAGCTAAGGACAAACGAGGATGATAGGCACCAAAGGCACAAACAGCACTCTATTGGCAGGCAGCCAAGTAAAGGCAGGTACAATGGGTGGTATAGTCCAAGAAGTCAAGCTTAGGTCTTCAGCGACCATAAGCCCATCTACTTATACAAGTCCAAGGAGGTTTGAACCCCAGCTTGGAACTCCGAAACTCTAGTAAGGGGATCCTAGGAATGAGTCACAACGAGTCAGAGATAACAATCGACCAATGGCAGTAGGGCGCAAAGGTATGAGTCAGAGATAAGGGAACGAGGCATACAGTCAGGATGAGGGGACCAATGGGAACGCGCTATCGTATCAGAATCAAGGCACAATCGATGGGAGCGTACGAGTCATCAAACATGAGGCAGTCTAGGCTGGTCCAGGCACAAGCTCATCTGGGCCCTTCTGGTGCGAGTCTAGCCAGGTCACGTGCCAGGGTCACGTGACAGGCGGGCGCTAAGATCACGTGCGCATTTCGTAGAGTTGGTTAGCTTGGATGATCACGTGACCAGAGTCATGTGACTTAGCAGTGGGAATGCAATGCATAATCTTGGTGGTGGTTGCACCGTCTTTGCCGAATCGTACTTGCATGTGTTGTCCAACGGTGTTCAGGGTCTTCGCGAGGGGTGTTCGAGGGTCAGGTGAAGGCGAAAACGTAACAGCGACAGTAGAAGACGAGGTCACCGAAGAGCACAGATTTGGAGCGTGTTCCATTGGTGGTTGGTGAGCATGATCGTTCCCCCATATTTTCTTTCATTTCATGATGGTCTTCTCCTTAGCAGGCTTGTCTATCTCCCAAGCTTCTTCACCACAACGCCAGCCACAGCTGTGAGCTTCCAACACTGGTCCTGCTCGATCCCAACTTTGATGGTGACCATCACGCCATCAGCCATGGGGTGTGGATGGGCGACGGTCGTTACGAGATGATGACAGTCGTTGTCATCATCATCATCGTCAACAGGCGACAACGGCGACAACAAGTGACGAAGACAATGGCAATAACGACGATCACGTTGGGGGCATCCCCACTACGTTACCATTTTTTGTTTCAAATCGAACTTCGTTTTATAACTTCATCTGGTTCTTCGCCACAGAGAATTCTCCATCCCTACATTGACTTGAGGTTTTCGAGAACAGAACGCGTCATGAGTGGCATCCCTCTCCTGCGCCACGTCAAGACTATCGTCATGGCCTTGGAACGACCTCACTGATTTACGACACCAGGTACAGAGCAGTATACTCGGTTGTTCGAACCAGCTTTTGCAAGAGCTTATGCCCTACAGCTGAGCTCTGTTGAGACACCTATCCTAGTGCACTTCTGTCACTCCCGACATCCTGGGCACGACGGTGATGGTGACGATGGCGACCACGTCAACAGTGGGGAGCAATGACAACGGCATATGCTATGACCACCATGAGGCGATGGTCATGACCGCAGCAACAGTGAGGACATCGTCGTCTCGTATTGTCTCTTTCCCACTCTCACATTCTTGCAGCATCTGGTTACCTACCCTCTTTTCTACTTGGCCTGTTTCTTTTTCTTCTCCACCCCCGCAGAATACCACCGTACCTACACCTCATTCCTTTCTATTTCGGGGTACCCGCGCGCTCCTGTTTTTACACTCCATCCCACCTCCTGAATAAATCGGCGATCGATCGCCATATCTTCCTCCTGTGTGGTTTCCCACCCGTCAATTACAATGGAGCCGCACATTTCGGTCAGTGACATGTGTGGTGACCGATTCTGCAATGCAGAAGGACAATCAGGTTAGCAACACAGCTCAGATCCGAACGACGTACATCATTGAGGTCCATATGCATTGCTTCATCGCGTCTTTATAATTCCTATCACGTCAAACAGGAGCGGGGTACAGTTTGGGATGCACTGGGTGCAACAGTAGAAGACGAGGACGCTGAAGAGCACGAGTTCAGCAGAATGCGCTCCATGGGTGCTAGTCAGTGGATGAGCACGCCTTCCATTGCCTGATGGTCTTCCATTGCCTTGTGCCTCCTGAGCCTAAGGGAGTCCCGGCACTCCAACGACGATGCCAGACACGAGCGGGGGTGGGTATTTACATCAGCCCCAAGCGATCCCAACTGCGACGGCCCAAACGCAGTCGCAAACAACCTGGACCTGGACAACCAGGCCATCAACTCCGAGGGGTGGCAGCGCGGACAGGCAACGACCACTACCAGGTGACTAATGACGATGGCGGCGACTCTTCTTTGTCTTACCAATTCATCTGGTTCTTTGCACAGACAACTCTCAGCCTGTCACTGGGTGATGACCTCGGTAGGAAGTGACAAAGGTGGCGATAAGGATGTGAAAACAACTGATGAGGATGCAATGACGACCACAATGAACGTGCTCGAAAGCGCGTGCGTGAGAATTCGTGGGCAGAGGGTGGCTAAGGATGAAGGGGGAGAAGAGGAGCAGCCAGAAAAGAATGGGGAAGAGGTAGCGAGAATTGTCCTTCAAGTGCCCGCGTTTGGGCCTGACTTCCGGGACAATCACGCTGAGAGAGGGGGAAAACAAGGCGACCGAGCGCTGCTATTTCATCCAATGGGATCAGATGTGGTCAGATGTCCTCCTAGAGCCTAAGAGTGGCAGTTTAAATACAGGAGGAGTAGCTCTAGAGCTAAGGTAAAAGAGGAAAGGAAAAAGGGTAAGATAAAAGGCGTAGACAAAGGGCCGTGTGGCCGATGTGATCGAGTGTGCAAATATGAACGATTTCGGGCTCAGAGGCCGAGCTACCGTTACACCTCCTGGGGGGTCAAAATCTTGACCGTCCCCGGTAGTGGTTTACAGGGCCCGGCTTGGCTCAAAAGCCCGGGCTTAGGCTCAGCTTAGTAGGGCTTGGGCCTCAGTAGATATTGAGCTGAGCCCAGGTAAAGGGCTTGAGCGTGGCTCGGGCTTGGCTCGGGCCCAGGCCAAGGCTTAAGGTAGTAGGTGACACCAATTTTTGCTAAGTTCACGCAGATTATACCTACAGTACAGCCTACTCGATACTCTGAACAAAGACATCCTCATCCTCGAAATCTTGATAGTCCTTGTCCTCCTCAAGGTCTTCAACCAAAGTGTCCCAACCTCCACCGTCTGCATCTCCCTCAGCATGGTCCTTGCTTGCCACTCCAACCTCTGGCTCAGAATATGTGCTTGGTTCTTCTCGGAAGATCAGATCACAACAGTACGTGCACTTGAGGAACTGCAGAGCCTCAACAATGTCAGGTTTCAGTCTACTCCGGCGTTTGCTGATGGTTATTCCAGCCGACGAAAATGCCGCGCTCGCTAGAAACCGATGATGCCATGATGGGAAGATAGTCTCGGGCCAAGGAGGCCCAGACCGGGTATCGAGTCAAATTCCACTGATACATTGTCGTCAGTACATTATCTGAGTCTATGGTACCAAACATGTAAACATACCCCCCACCATTCGACAATTGACATGGTTCCGAGTTGGTCCCTTGAATGGAGGTAACCATTGAAGTCCTCTAGCCATGTGTCATTCAGGTCAGCAGAAGCATCCTGTGCGTGAGTTTCTGGGTCCTCTGAGTCTTCATCGTCCGAAAGCTCCCGCAGTAAGATTCCAATTTTGCGTGCTGTCGAACTTCCCACTTGATGTGGCACTGGAGCTGGGTTACCGCGACCTGTGTACATCTCCGTATAACGCTCCTTATACTGGTTGTTACTTAGTTTAAACCATCTTTGTCGGATATGAAGGTGGAACTTACAACTACTTTGGGCGTCAACAAGTATTTTGTTGAGTTTGTCGATGCCCCAATATCTTCGAATGTGCTCTATCTTTCCTGAGGGATCGAGAACTGTGATACACATATGTTTAGCGACTTAGCGTGAAGAAAGACTTGGCTAGTATTGATACACACGCATGGCAAAAGTGTACGCTTCGGACTCTGCAGTTCGGTCATAGTACTCTTCAATTTTTGCCAAGGCTGCATCCAGGGCAGCAATGAAGCCCTGATACTTCACACGACTACGCCGAGAACTCCAAGCCTTATGTAGTGCTTCAAGTGCGGGTAGCGTGAGGTGCAGGGTAGGTGTTTGATCCGATGAGAATGCATGTTGGGCATTGTCCGCATGCTAAATGTGACAAACAATCAGCAATGATGAAGACATAAGGAGTCCTGGCTTACCGCAAGCAGGTCATTGAATAGTTTTAGTTCTTCCCACTCCTCGGTATCAAGCCATAGACGATCTATTTTTTCACGCTTCCCAAGGTCTTTCTCGTCCCTTCCGATTTCATACACAAAAGTATTGATGATGGTCTGTTGCTAGTCATCAGTCGATACAAAGAGCGTGATAACAGTCAGCGCACATCACCCATTGACTCAGCCCATGAAGTCATGACATATGTTGATGACCAGCGAACAGGCATGTCGATCAACATTTGACGTATTGGCTTCATCTCGGCGTGTAGCTGAAGGTCTGCGAAAACCTGTTTGCGTTTTGCTGACGAACGTGCCTAGATAGAAGTCATCAGAAACTGGGTCCCGGTGAAAGTGTATAGGTTACCTTGATGCTAATGGCCCGCACAAGGCCTACTACATCACACCCACTGTCACCTATGAGGTCAGCGTCGGGCTCAGTTGGATTGTAGTGCTTCGATTTGCTATGCTTTGAGATAAATGCCTGTGTTGCGAGGTTGATGATATGGGCCAGACATCTAGGAACCATACTGGTTAGGGATAGAAGACGGAGCAGAGGTGACACATGTACCGAATGCGATTGGCTTTGGGATCAAATATCCGTCCTATCTGCGCGTGGACATGCTTCGCAAACTCTTGGAGCATGGTGTTGTTGTTTGAGGCGTTGTCACAAGTTACATGGCCGATCTATGCCCATGCATGAGGGTTGGTACAGGATTTACAAGTGTGACATACCTTATGCGCGATTCCCAAGCGCGCGACAATCTTGAACAAGGCCTGACCAAGTCTTTCTCCATTATGCGCATTGTTCAGCTGCGTAAATCCAAGAATTGTGGTCCGAAGTTCCCATCGGCCATTTATCTCCTCTACCCAGGAGCCAGTAACCGCAAAGTAGCCATCGGTATTTGAGGCCTGCCACGCGTCACAGGTCAAGCTAACTTTGCCGTCACTCTATGGGCATTGATCAGTGAGCCGAGGTCCGAGAATACAGTCGAATAGGACTAGCGTACTGTAAGTCTCTTACGCAGTGCGACCAGCTGCATCTTGAAGGTGTCGATGATTGCTTGGCGAGGTTCGACGGCCATCGGGAATCTTGACACCACTTGTTGCCCGTGCAGCAGTGTGGATCATCTTTTGGAATGATGGGTGATTAAATGCTTGGATCGGCTGTAATGAAAGTTGTATGGGTATTACTGGATGATAGAAGTGCCACTCACCTGGTCAGTCGATACCAGCCACTCTACTGCCGCTTCGCAAAATAGCTCGTCTGTGTATGTATTACTCTTCCCTAGGTAGCTTCTCTTCAAGGTGGGAATCGAGTCGTTGTTGGGTGTCCATCTTAGCCGCCTGACGATGATTTTTGGCATCCTTCGGTAACATAGATTGGAAGTCATTTTCAGCGGCCCACTTGAGATACAACCCCTACAGTAGAATGAAGCGCTTAATGACGCAGAAATTTGAGGGAGATAAGCGTACTTTGTGAAATGATTCCATGTGTCGCCGGCAGGTGGTCACATCCGCAACAAGAGACACCGGATGGTCTAGAGATTTCCTACTGAAAATCCAGGCACAAGTCAACGAAGGAATCGTTTCCATGATAATATAAACACTCACGAGCATGTGCGACAGTTACGGTAATTTTTATCTTTCTTGACAAAAGCCAGTGTGAAGAAATGATCAACATCGCGGCTTCGATCCTTCAGTGATACTTTGGGGGCATCAGAAATTGACTGAACATCCACATCGACGAGAAAACCATCTTCGTCGACCGCATCCGATCGTCGAAGTGCATCTTTGCTACCTGGTGAAAGATTAGGGACCGTAAGTGGTCGGTCTATGATCCGAATCACAACAGCTTACCTGGCTTTGGTAACTTCCGGGTCTGTGATGCGTCATGTCTTTCCTTGTCGCTTTTGTCGACCACGATTGAGTTCCGTGATTTTTTGCTCCCTAAGCTTCAGTAATCAGTTATCGTAGACGGCCCAAACAACATACAACGTACGATGTCTAATCAGGTTGTGATCGCCCGAGTCACCATCAGACTCTATTGTTAGGTTGGCACGCTTTGAAGTTGTGGGCGGTTCTGGTGATGAGGCTACAGTCGTTTGTGGCGTCCGCGTCGGTGCCAGTGATTGGTTATCCAGTCCAGACGTTTCTGATCTTGATCTTATCGTATGACTTGTATCTTGGCCTCTAGCAGCCTCAGCAGCGGCAGCCAGACGTCTTGCATTGATAGCATCTTTATGAGAGCGTAACTCAGCATCTGCAACGTTTGCTGGGTCAATGACTTTGCTCGACGGATATTGTGTCCGCTTTGAACGAGGCGCTGGCGGTGCTGACTCCACTGGTGAGTCTGCTGACAGAGTGGCCTTCGCCATCAAAGTTACCTTGTGCTTGGGTCCGATGTTCCTTTTTGATCATGGTGGCTGAAAAACTGTACAGTTGGTTAGCCGTAATGAGGTGAGGACGGAGAACAGGCCCAAGCGTTGTCGGCGCTGAGGGGCCGAGGGCTGGAGAGCACCCTGGGTAAAGCACTGGAAAAACGAAGAGAAAAAAGATCACGACCCAGTTCAGCATTACTCTCAAATACTACGCGTTGAGGACCTTGAGGTGTGAACGACATTGAGAGAAGACGTCGGGGACCAGGGTCACGGTTTGGAGGGGCTCATGAAAGGCTTTGTTATCCACCCGCCACCGCACAAGCATGGTAAGTTATTGGTAACAGGACTAGGCGCAACTACCAGATCTGCAGTCCGTAAAAAGTACACACAAACGTTGCGCGAGCTAGCCGACGTCCAAAGTCAGCGTTCTCCTACACCAGCAGAAGGTCGGAAATACGCACAGGCGATCACGCACACTCTTGTAGTCCGGTGCGTGCGAAAACTCGCACTCGACACCTCGTGTGCAGCCGTTGCGATTGTAATACTGGCAGGGAAAACCACTTCCCCAGTGATTTCAATCACTCGTGTCACGATCACGTGCCACGCCACAGTTTCGGTTCCAGATTCAGATTTCGATTATCTCGGACATCAGCTTATCAGATGTCCTTCTGCGTTTCAGATGTGTTTCAGATGTGTTTCGGATGTGGTTTATATCCGGTCATCAGCTTATCTGATGTTCCCTTGTTTCAGTTCTGTTCCCCTGATGTGCTGTCTTTCTACCGTACTGTTCTCTGTTTCATGTCTCCTCGCTGGCAGACGATGCGTAAGCTCTGTAGCACTGGCAAGAGCCAGTCGATACTTGTATATAAGATGCGTAGTCTACAGTGTATGGCCCTCATTCGAGTCTTGTTCATAATATAGCCCATTCTCCTCTTCTCTCCTTGAAGCTCGACGCTCCCGCGCTTAGTCAGCGCCCGGCCCGGTTCCCCAGACCCTTGCTCGCGTGCAAGGAAGAGTCCCTTGGACTGTAAACGTCTTGAAGGTCGTACAAACCTTAGTCCAGTCTCGAGAACGATCCGGGTGATCGTAAAAACTCGAGTCCGTATCGGACTCGAACACCTTCCCTGGATCGGTGAGCGACGGGCCAACGACAACCTCCGCGACGGACTCGTCCTCTTCACTATCGCGCTTACTAATGAAGGCGAATGTCTCATCGAGCGCCTTCCTCACTTCGGTCGAGTCGGGATCTTGCTCGAGGACGGATGTTGGATACGGATTTGTGGGGAGAGGAAATTCTGAAGTAGCGAGTGAGCGAGACCCCTGTTGAACCATGGCCAGGCTAAAGCAGAACTCACAATTTCACAAACGGGAGTCTGCCCGCGGCAGTGTTGGTCATATCGTGATTCGTGAAGGCGTTCCCGTCGGGGCGAACTACTCAAGTCCAAGTTGAGCGATGGACACGTGCCTCGGCAAGTATTCAAACCCGTACCCGTACACGGGTTCCCGCGGGTAATGTGCATACACTCGTACGCCATCAACATCGCTTTCCCCCCATCACCTCGTACATACACACGCTCTTCCTCTCCCCCTCCTTCTCCCTGGCTCACCCTTCCTTTGTCAAACCCACATCACCAACGCCAAACACCTCGCAAACGGTCCCTCGGCATCCTTGTCGGCATCTGACGACGACGTCCACCCTCTCCCCTTTCCCTCACACAACTTCCGAAGACGCAAATAGTACGAAGCAAGTTTTTGCTTATTCTTTTCTTGTTCATCTCTGACTGGTTAGTGTAGGCTGCAGGACAGCCTCGTCATCGCCTTCGCAACGGCCTCCTCCCACCACCTTCACACCTCACGGCATGCGAGCGCCCAACCCGTCGCACCTGTTGCTCCCACCCTCAACCTGTCGCTCACGCATGTGTATGCAGGCCATCCCGTTGTCGCCATCTTGCGGCACTTGGCCCCACTCAGATGAGTTTTTATTTTTCACATTTTCTTCTTACTCATTTCAACCGGGCAGGACCTCCCGCTCCTGCGAGCGGAACGCCTTCGCCGCAACCTCAACACCACCACACCCGCACCCGCACGCACTGCTCCCCGACCCTGACCCTGCCACCTTGACATTGCCGCGACACCCCTCGACCCCACCAACCCGGCCACGACCGTCGACCACCACCTCGACCCCGCCACCTCGACACGGCCGCCACGCCCACCCGACCCCGCTACGACACTTCCACCAGCACTGCGCACCTCGACTCGCACTGGCGCCGTCTCGACACAGCCCCCACCGCCACTTCGACGCCGGTGCCACTACCCGTTCACCCCGCCTCGACCCTACCCCATCGGCGCCGTTTCGACACCACCTGTCAACTTGCCATGTCGTCCTTCACACGTGATCCCCAGTCAAGTTCATATTCCCTGTAGTACCTGTAGTAGTGTATATAAGATCAATAAATTTGATGTGTATGTGTACACCCACACATGACCCGAAAACCCGCACGGGTTTTCATACCCAAGTGACCGTCTGAATCCGCACCTGAACCCGAGAAAACCCATACCCCTCATCACAGGTACGGGTTGCTCCAAAAATACCCGGGGGTGACCCGAGCCAATCACTAGCAAGTACAGCACCTTATTCGTTATTCCATTACCTTTTTTAGGTGTCACATGTACAAATCTCAATAATGACAAATCTAGCTACTGAAAGCCCGGGCTCAAGGGCCTGGCTCAGGCTTTCTATAGCCCAAGCTGAGCTGTAGGCCCTCTAAAGCTGGATGCAAGGGCTCAGCTGGGCTCAGGCTTTGAGGGCTTGGCTACCCAGGCTTAGGGCTTCAGGCCAGGCCTTGTAAACCACTAGTCCCCGGTCAAGCTACATCTAGAAAAAAATCGGGGTTTCGACGTCGAAAACAAGAAAACGCGAGCCAAAACAATAACTGGAAGGGTAACATCATGCGTGAAGAAAAACATCACCTCGCGTCTTCATCAGGCGTCGCCGAGCCCTCGTGAACCGGCTCTGACTCGAACACTACACCTCCGGGGTCGAAATCTGTGAGATAGTCGGTTGGAACGGGAATGGGAAGGCTGGTGTCGTGCATGTGATGAAGGCCGTTGGGTGTCTTTGACTTGTGCTTGCGAACGTCTTCATGTGCTGAAAACTTGAATGGTTGAACTTGAGACTGGCCTCCGGGGTCGAAAACGAGGCGGGTGCCACGGGTCGTGAGTTGTCCGAGTCGAAGCCGATGGACGAGGGTGCGAACCGAGTCTGACTGTTGCCGATGTCTTCAATCTTGCTCTGAAACTTGCGCGCGAAGGTGGAAACGATTGCCGAAATGTTGAGTATCGAAGCTAGAACTGCCACAGTGACGAGAGCGAGTGCGAAGCCGAAATGAGCAGGAGTACGTCGAGGCGAGCCTGAGGAGTGGAAGAGACTGGGACGAGGGGCGAGCGCCGGCGGCTTGATCGACGGGACTTCGTAGACTTGCGGGGATTTCCATCCGAGTCGAGGGATTGACGAGGCAAAGGAAGGTGTAACTTCGGGAATGGAAGAAGCCGAGCCGATCAACGTGACTCCGGGAGGTCGTTGCGATGGCGTCAAATGGGGCGAAATGGGAACAGTCATCAATCCGAGTGGCGCGGGCAGGATGGGAAAGGGTTCGTGTAGCGACGACATGGACTCGAACATCTCCAGTGAATTCAGCGGCATGATTTCGACAGTAGACGAAGGGGTAGGGAAAAAACTCAAGCTCGAGATCGCCAAGCACGAGAGGAGGTGGCGACGCCGATGACAAATCGCTAGACGCAGAGAGGTCGGGGGGTAAGTCAAACTTCGAGGGCGATAGTGTAAGATTCGCAGGGAGGTCACAAAGACGCAGAGACAGGCCTGGGGGCGAAGACGAATGGTGAGGGAGCGATAGCCTGAGCGCGTGTAGGGATGGATCGAGCTTCGAGACTGGAATTTCAGACACCGACGCGGGCTCGGACTCGTGCTGACAATGTGTTGCCGATGTCACCGGGGAGGATAGGAACGTGGACGATGTCGGAGACAAAGAAGGGAGCATGGACGCGAAGGCAGACATCACAGGTCGG
Organism: Lactarius hatsudake; assembly: GCA_024734325.1. Classification (NCBI taxonomy): domain Eukaryota; kingdom Fungi; phylum Basidiomycota; class Agaricomycetes; order Russulales; family Russulaceae; genus Lactarius; species Lactarius hatsudake. Next base: position 297,499 of record JANSJP010000050.1, on the reverse strand, counting down.
ATACTAGACGTAGACGTGGCCTCGTGCTCGGACTCGGGCTGATTGTTCATTTCCGATCGCATACTGACAGGAGGGTGCAGGAACGTGGATGAAACCGAAGACGGAGAAGGGGGTGTGGACGACAACGTGGGTGCGGGCTCGGGCTGATCGACCGTCGCCGAGGGCAGGTACTCAAAATCAGACGTCAGGATGGAAAGTAGTGCAGGCGTGGTCGAAGGCAAGGGGAATGTGGACAAGATCTCGGGGATTTCTTTGGCAGCCGAGTGTGCGAGTGAGTGAGAATGAGACAGGGTAGGAGAGACTGAGGGTAGCAACGTGGACGTGGTGATCGGAAACGTGGACGCGAAGATGGGGTCGTTGTCAGTAGCCGAATATACAAGTGACGGGGTATGTGGACTGAGTAGCAAATGAGGACGAGGGGAGCAACGTGGACGACAACGTGTACGTGGGCTCGGGTTGATCGAGCGTCACCAAAGGCGCTTGCGTGTGCTGAGATTCCGAGACAGAGGCGAAGACGAAGAAGAGAGCTGAATGTCATGCGACTGTGAAGATGGAGGAAGTTCGTCTGGGATGGTCGTCGTCTCAGCGTTCGAGACGACAACGCGTGTCACTGCTCGGAACACTGTAGGCGTCTCGAGGGCGGGCTCAACAACGGGCTGCTCGCGTCTAAGGCTCGGGGGCTCGACCTGCTTCGCATGCGACCAGGGCGACGGGAAGTAATCGTCGTATGCAAACGCTGCACGCGCGCAACGGAAAACGTCTTCGAAATGGAAGGGAACGTCGGGCAGCTGGAAGGGGTTCTGTTGAGAAGACGAGGTTGAATGGCTTCACGATCCTCCGGGTGGAATCCGTACCAAAACGCAACGTCGCGTTCTTCCTTCTTTCGACAGGTGACCAGCGTGGACTAGAGGAAGACCGAAGCAGATGAACTGTCGTAAGTACCGTAGCACGTCGTCTTCGCAGTGCATTCGCGTTCTGGAAGTCTCTTGAATACAGCTGTGCAGCTTCTGCCTCATGACCTGGTGCCGTGGGGTGGTATTTCCGAAGATGTTGACGAGGGATTGTCGGAAGAGGTGCCTAGTCGCGCGAGTGATATCCACTGAGCGATCTCCAGAAGTCACGAAGCGAGGGGTCTACATAGCGAATGATCACGTCGACTCGCTAGCGGGTCCGTCAGTGCGCAGGTCATACAGAAGTCTATTGCACAACTCGCCCAGTTGCAAGCCTGAGGGCCTTTCCATGCATGGAAGGTCACGTGATCATTTCTAACCATCCATTCTAAATAACTTCTTGACAGCCTATAGCCGAACATTTTCTAACCTTATCTAAGATTTTTTCATCATCTAAGAGCCCTAGCATGGCAAAAGGTGAGTTTTTCACTAGATGACCATTTTCGAAAAAATTTACAGTTCACCCAAAAAAGGAAAACACGCTTATATAAGCTACATCGGTGCAACACAGTGAGTCTCTCTCAATAATCTAAGCATTCCTCAGTGCTAATGAGTTACAATTAAATTGCGAAAAATATCGGATTTTTTTTTGGCCAATCCCTGCCCCTATAACCACACAAAAGTGAGTATCTTTTATCCTATTGATGTAAAATGCTCATAAATTCCGAAAAAAATACTGATTTTTTTTAGGAACCTTGCCAACAATGTCTTCTACTTCTGCACCCTCTGCTGCTGGGCCTTCTACTGCTCCCCCTGCCCCTTCTTCTACTGCTTTGCTCATTGATTCCAGTTACTACTCTACTTTGCGGGATCAAAAGTTCTATATTGGCCATGTGCTCATCCCAACTGAGTCTTTGAAAGTGGACCCCAGCCTTCAGCGCCAACTTGATCCTGATCATGCCAAAGACATTATGCCAATGTACTCCAATGATGTTGACTTACGCACTCATGACCCACTAGAGTGCATTGTGGACATAGGTGATAAGGACAAGGTGGAACAATGGATAAAGGAGCAAGATCAAAGCAAGCTCACTACAAGTTTGCTGGAGGACATGCTTGTGCTAGATCTTTCTGATACATTTTATATCATTGTCAAAGGCCAACATCGCTACAGGGCTTACTGTCAAGTAATGGAGGAGGCCAAGCTCCCTCAAGGTTTCCTTCATCCAGGCTGTCTTGCTGTGAACCTGTATCATTCAGGTATGTGTAACCAGGTGTATTTATGACTGTACTAAATATTTTATAGATCCTAGTGACCCCGAACGTCATCGACTTTTTGGACTGGCTGTTCGTGACAACCTTCCCACTGTCAAAAAGGAGGCAGATATTCATAGCTTGGGTCAATGTGTTATGCGTACCTCATGGGCTGCAATCAGTGGTGCTCTCTCTCAATTTCATGACCTTGACTTCCATCATGACCTAGGTCGGAAAATGAAGGCAGAGCTTCATGTAATTTTTCAGATATCTCAGACACCAAAGGCTCAATCATCAAACAAGACTGGAGCTTCAGATAGACGTTTTGTAGCAGGTTGGGCTGCCTGCAAAATATTCTTGGATCACACCTTGCTGGAGGCCCTCATTAAACTCAATGACAACTCCTTTGGTCAAAACTTCTTTATCACAGTGGCAAGCTTAGAGTGCTTGTTCCATAAAGTGGAATGGTTACCTGTAAGTCCTTTTCTAAACTTGTATTAGGCTTTTGCTAATGATAGAGCATAGTTCTTGGCGCTGCTATTTTGTGACATCTTTGAGGTTGTCAAAGACTTTAAAACTCCAGAAGGGGGTGGCCCATCTAAGGGCTTGTTAAATGACCTCTCTAAGGCATACTCTAGCAGAAGATTACATGTGGACAGGTGGCCCAAGTTTGATCTTAAAGCCTGGCTACAGAAAGCCGAAGAGTTTCAAGAACATTGGTTTGATTTCAAGGTAAATGGTGCTTTGAGCTGCTTTTTATCAATACTGACTTGCTAAAAACCAGCATTTGAGCTATAATGCACTCATTGGGTCAAAAAAAGACTTTATAATTGCAGCTGATTGCTTCAGAGTGGTGCGTCTCATGTGTTAAACAAGCAAAAGATTATTTTAACATTAAACCCATTAGCTGGCTGTGCTTTTGTCTGATGATGGGCATATCTGGAACAGAGCTACTGTTCTAGATAATGACCTCAAACAAAAGAAGGGTGCAACTTGCCATACTCATGTTCACTGGAATTCCTGCCCTGAGGGGGTTCTACGCAATTACATCTACAACAAATTTGTGGGGTCACATGACTTTGAGGACAATACTCACTACTGTCTAATCAAAGATGACAAAGGAGTTGTACAAGACAAGGTGTCTGAGGTATGCCTTGTGATATGCCTCTGTCCTTTGTCTTATGATTCCTCTTCTAGGTTGTCTCCTTCATATGGAGTCAGCGCTTCACACTCAAGCTTCCCTCTCAGTGTGAAAGTGACAAACCATTCTGCCTTCTGGGTGTTGGGTCAACAAAACTTTCAGCTACCTATTCAATTAACCCTGAACCTTACAAGGACTTTATGGTTTCTCTCTCTGAGGCAGTCTCCTCTTGCACTCAATGGCATCACCTTCTCAAAGATGTCTTGGGCTGTAGTTCTGAATTGCCCTGTGGGATTGTTGCTGATTTGCAGAAGCTAGAGATTCCCATGCCTCCTTCCCCATTGTCTTCTTGTCCCTCTTCTCCACATCGTCAAACTTCACCTTTGCCTTCTACTAGCAGACAAAAGCCTGCCACCCTTGACTTAGCTTCATCTCCAAAGCCTTCTTCCCCAAGCCTAGCTACTTCTCAAAAAAGGCAAGATCATATATTGGGCAACTACAGCACAAAACATCTACATCTGCCAAGGTGGCCCCTCAACAGAAGCAACGTAAGCGACGTGCAACACCAATCTTCTCTAGTGATGAGCCTGAGGAGGATGAGCTAGCAAAAGGTGAGTTGTTTATCTTATTAGAGAGTTTGTACTTAAATTTATAGAAAACAAAGCATCTGAGCCTGAGCCTGAGTCTGACCAAAGTGATAAGGAGGACGACAAGAGTGACAAAGGTGGGGAGGAAGAGTCTGAGGAGGATGAAGAGGGTGAGAAAGGTGAGTGCTTGCTATTTCTTTGCTTATAAAGTGCACTCAGCTTTTATAGCATCTTGTCAGCCTAAGGATATAGAAGAGGAAGAGGAAGTGCATCAAAAAGAGCAGGTGGATGAAGAAGGAGGTAAAAAGCCTGAGGGTGAGATGGAAAAGGAAGGTAAGTCTCCTTTCTTCTTCTTGTATGAGGACACACTGAGACTTTCAAAGATACATCTGAGGATGAGGGCGCAGATGAAGAAGGTGAGAAGGGCAAGAGTAAGGAAGGTCAGTGCCTTTTTTTTTTCTTGTGTGAGGGCATACTTAGCTATTATAGTAGCTTGCCAGCAAGAGGGTGCACCTGAGCCCATGGATGAGGATAAGGAAGAGCATGCAGGAGGTGAGGAGGCTGAGAAAGGTGGGTGCTTGCTTCTCCTCCCCTTTTATAAGGATGCACTTAGCTTTTATAGTTGCTCAGCAGCAAAAAGATATGTCTGAGGGTGAGGGTGATAAAGAAGGGCAAGAAAAAGGTGAGTGTAATAATTTTTTTCTTCTTGTCAATTCTCAGCTATCATTAGAAGTCACAAAAAAGCGTCCAGTGTCAACTGAAGGAGGTGCTAGTAAGCGTGCCAAGTTTGACCCCCCAGCACCTTCTGCACAGCAACAAACTCAAGAGAGCTATGCTGGTGAAGCTACACAAGGTAAGCACCCTACTTTGTCTTGATGAGGAAGTTTTTTAACTGATAGCTTGTTAATAGAGCCCATTTACTCTATTGATGAGCTCAAAAAGGCTGAATCTCCCCACTGCATCCCATACATGGATTGGTCAATGCCAGAGGAAGATATCAGGGAGTATCTCAATTCATTTATCAATGACAAGAGAATTCCTGCCCAAACCCTCTTCAATCTTTTTCAAACATCAATCAAACTGTATAATGTTGGTGGAGGCTCTAGGAAGTTGGGTATTTGGGACTATGACCCTGAAACACCTAGAGAAAACCTTACAATTGAACATATCTTCAATGGTACTAACATGGTATGTATAAGTGATATGTTGAGCAAATCTTGCTTACCATTTGTATAGATGTTTAATCCTGAAGAGATAGGTGGCAGAACATCAGCCACTTATCCAAGTGAAAAAGAAGATGTAGAGATGAGGGATTTAGACAGCAGCTCTGCAGGTGGCTTAGAAGGTGGAGAAGAAATGGGTTCAAAGTAAAATATAAAACAAATTTGTTGACATGTCTTGGAATCAAAAAGGGCTTGTGATTGTATCAAACTGTGTGCTGTCTAGTGATTGGCATGGGTAATCTTTAGTGAATGTCACAGGTCTGGGTAACCTGCATGCAGTGATTTAAAGTTGTTATGATTTTCTGCTTCCATTATCCCTGTTTAGTGTTTTAAGGTCCAGTCCATAGGACCGAAAAAAGACCGTCAACCCACCGGACCAGACCAATGGGCAACCAGACCAGTGGTTGCGGTTGCATGACTTTGGGAGCAAGCCTGGTTGTGGTTGCATTTTTTTTGAGTATTCTTGCAAGTGACTAAAGACCAGTTGAGACCAGTCTTTATATCAACCAACTTATAAAATTATCTAGCTATCTACTGACAATGTACTGTAAAACTACTGGCTACTAGTACATTATTGTTGCCATTGACCTTGCCCAGCCGTGGACTCGGATGCCATGGTGCTGCATCAAAGTTGTAGTCTCACAGAGCTGTGTTGACACCATGGGCTTGTGGTGCTGCGTCAACACTGTGGGCTTGTGGCTCAGCGTCGGAGTTGTGGTCTCGCGGCTCGGCATTGGAGTCATGGTCTTGCAGCGTGGCATTGACACCATGGTCTCACGGTGCTGCATCAACTCTATGGTCTTGCGGTACCATGTCAACACTGTGTCAGAATCATGGTCTTGCATGCTGCATTGATGCTGTGGTGTCGCTGTGTTGCAGCACTGCAATGGTGTTGTCATGTCATGGGACCACATCGATGCCATGGTCTTGTGGGACCACATCAACATTGTGGTCTCACAGGACCATGTCAATGCCATGGTCTCGCAGGACCACGTCAACACTGTGGTCTCATGGCACCATGTTGGAGTCATGGTCTTGCGTGCTGTGTTGATGCCGTGGTGTCATTGTGTTGCGGCACTGCGTTGGTGTTGTTGTGTTGTGGCACTGCATCGACACCATGGTCTTGCAGTGCCACATCAATACTAAGGAGTCGTGGTGCTGCGTCAGAGTTGTGGTGTCGCAGCGCTGTGTTAATCCCATGTCATGGTATCACGACATGTCATGGCAACTTGGCATCATGACCAAATTGTGGTGGTATGTTTAAACCTAGAAAATAACAAAAATACTACAGATTGATTTGAAGGGCAAGGATCAGGAATAAACACTCAGCCATTTCCCTAGGTGTTACGGTTCCACCTTCACCGGCACATGACTTGCCATGTGACCTGTCCCTGACCGCTGACATCCCCATTGTGGATTCTACGTGCACCCCTACAGACCCTTGGTGGGACTGCCAATGCGAGGCTTGGCCTCAAGATGATGCAAGAATTGATGCAGCGCTAGTGCAGCTGCAGGACTATATGTATTCAAGACATGCAGTGAGTGATCGATCCCCCTCCCTGCATGAGAACCACTATGTTATGATTTTCCCCTCATTGTGTTTTCTCTTGCATCTCCCTTATCTTGTCTCATGTGTTCATTGTACTTTTATGATACAATCCGATTCCATGTGCTTCTTGGCTTCTATCTCGCACCTTGCACCTCGGTGATATGATGGCCAGTTTTACACTCTGTTTCATCCACTGACCACTTCTGAGGCACGCATCATCCCGTGGGATTCCCTTGTACTGTATTCGGCTCATCCCCTTGTTCATGCTTTAGGACTCTTGACTCACGATCGCACCATGTGTTTGCTTATCGCAAACACCTTGTACTAGTATATAAGTCACACCCTACCTAGCTTGTACGGTAGACTTGACTTCTTGTGTAATACCACATCATCTTTGCCTCACAAATGACTCTCGACTTGCCATTGCGCTTGAGTCTACACTTTCGCTTGCCTTTGCACTTGAGCCCTGCCTTCCTGCTATTATCCTCGGTCCCAGGGAGGCTGAGTGATACTTGTGCATCACCGAACTGAGTCCTAACCGACTCATGTCTTTCCGATCCTGTTGACTTAGCAAGGTACACGTTGTACCTAACACCCCTGTGGTGGTGTTACATTAAGTCAAGTCTCCCACAGTGGCGACTCACAGTCGTAGCCAATCCCAGTTCCAAGCGGAATACGTTGACCAATACAGTGACAATGAGCTTTCTGACAAAGTACAAGGAGCAGTCATCTGGAAAGAACACAAAGGAGTGGAAGGTTACTTCCTCTTCCACCTGAACACCCAAAAATACTGACAGGTCCATTACCTTGAAGACCTACGACAGTGGGCATATATCGACTACTCAGCAAAGAAGGGCCAGTGGTACACTATCAGCATAGTACCCCAAGCTCTTGGTGTTGAACCCCTTACAACTCGAAACACTCAAGGCATCACTGTCAATGACAACTCCAATTCACCCAGCATCCCTGTACCCATGACAAACCTACCCGATCTGACAACATATTTTCAGACCTACACCATGTCTCAGACCCAACAAGCCTCAGCTAGTACGACCCTCACCAGTGGTGGAGCTAGAGGAGGAGGAGGACCCTCCGGAGCATCAGGTTCAGGAGGAGGAGCACCAAACCCGCCCAGTGGTGGTGCCCCGGTACCATCTGGTGGCAGTGGTGGTGGTGGTGGTGGTGGTGGCGGTGGCAGTGGCGGTGGAGCCATGCCAGCAGGAGCCACACCAATAGCACCGGCTCCTGGAGGCAATGGGTGGCTTGGAGGAAACCCCCCTCCCGAGTTCACGGGGGTGAGAGACAAGAGCAAAGCCTTTCTGCTCATGTTTCAATTGTACAAAGGAATGAACCCCACCGTCGATCAACTCACCGTCCCTGCCTCACGGGCCATGACGTTCCTATCCTACATCCGAGGCCTGCTAGTGAAAAACTGGGTGGCGGAACAAGCACAGTGGTTGGACGACCAAGTCGTGGCCGGAGTTAACCGCAACAACGAGGTCTTATGGACTACCATCAGAGATTGGTTTGTACAAGCCTACACCAACACCTCGGAACAAACCAATGCGCATAAGGCGCTTCACCTCATGGTAGAAAAGCTATTCGGACGGGAGGATTTTCTCGACACTTGAACCCAGCGGCCTGGGCTAGAGCTTTAAATTTGAACGTGTACACTAGCAGATACCAATCTATGCAAATCCCAGTTGGCCGAACGACAAGTCCTCATCAACTCGGGAGCTACTGACAATTTCATATGCTCCTCCCTTCTAAAATGACTCCAAATAGGGACGAGAGATGTCACCCACCCTATCCGCATTTGGAACGTGGATGGCACCTGTAACCAGGACGGTGCCATTACGCAATACATGGACCTCACTGTATGAACAGGAAAAGAGGAGAGGACACTTCGCTTCCTAGTCACTAACCTAGGAAGGGACAAAGTGATCCTAGGATACCCTTGGTTCATGGCCTTTGAGCCAGTGATCAAGTGGGGAGACGTGATGCTGAATGAAGAGTTCCAGCTGGTCATGGTCTCAAGCCTCCAGTTGTCAGACGAAGCCACACCCATGGAAGCTTCCATTTGGGTGTTGGAGACGTACGAACTTGACGAAGAGGCATGGGAGCAACTCATGAACGATGAGCAGGAGCCCCAGATTGCGTTTTTACGCAAGACTACAACTGCCTCGGAATTAGCACAGCAGGAGGTGGCAAAGAGGAAAGAGCATATGTTCGAAGAAATGGTCCCAGAAGAGTACAGACACCATCGTAAAATCTTCAGTGAAGAAGCATCCCATCAATTTCCCCCTTCCCGCATCTGGGACCATGCGATAGACCTCCTACCCAACGCCCCCACCTCATTAGACTGCAAAGTCTACCCACTCGCACAAAACGAACAGGAAGACCACCTTCCTCACCGAACAACTCGAAAAGGGGTATATCTGTCCATCCAAGTTGCCATACGCATCCCCCTTTTTCTTCATAAAAAGAAAGACGGCAAACTCTGCCCCGTCCAGGACTACCGCTGATTAAACAAACTCACTGTCTGCAACCATTACCCGCTTCCCCTTATCCCAGAACTCATCAACCGAATACGTGACACGCGTTTATACTCAAAGCTCGACATTAAATGGGGATACAACAATGTCCGAGTCAAACCGGAAGACGAGTGGAAAGCCACGTTCAAAACCAACCAGGGACTGTATGAACCCCTTGTCATGTACTTCAGACTTACGAACTCCCCTTCTACGTTCCAAGCTATGATGGATGCAATTTTCTGACCCCTCGTCCTCACCAACGAAGTGATCGTCTATATGGACGACATCTTGATCGCTACACCCCTTGACTACCCCCATCACCGCGCAGTCCTGCACGAAGTTCTACGCTTGTGCGAGGAACATGACCTCTATATAAAACTGGAGAAGTGTGAGTTCAAAGTATTAGAAGTGGAGTATCTCGGATTGATAATTGGTTACGGGAACCTGCGTATGGACCCCATTAAAGTACGGGGCATCTGGGAATGGCCAGCCCCAAGGAACCTCCACGAAGTACGCACCTTCCTTGGCTTTTGCAACTTTTATTGGCGGTTCATTTGTGGATTTTCTGCACTCGCGTGCCCCCTACATGACCTTACCCGTAAAGACGTGTCGTGGCATTGGGGACAAAAAGAACAAGACACCTTTAACAATATTAAGCATTGCATTGAATGCGAACCTACGCTACTATTCCCCGATCTCACAAAACCATTTGAACTGGAGGTCGACGTGTCCAACGTTGCCCTTGGGGCTGTACTCAATCAGTTCGGCCCGGACCAGAAACTACATCCCATCGCGTTCCACTCGGAGTCCTTCAGTCAAGTGGAATGCAACTATGACATCTACAACCAAGAACTACTAGCCGTCATCAAAGCCCTACGTGCGTGGCACACATACCTAGTTGGCTCCCCTCACAAAATCATCATTCATACCGACCATGCCAACCTCCAGTATTGGAAAGAACCCAGAAAGATCAGTTGATGAGTAGCTCGCAAATTTTTGGAACTTTCAGAGTATGACTTCCTCCTGAAACATATCTCTGGAGCCAGAAACAGTTGCACGGATGCCTTATTGTGATGCACGTAAGGCTCAGCAAACAGACAAGTAACCCAGGTCGGGTTGATACATCCGGAAGGAACGTAACAATCTTTGCACCATCAGTCAGAGTTGTGCAAGGAGTCATCATGCAGCTTGCACCACTGCATGCCACATGCTGCATGTGTTGTCACATGGGGCTCACATTGGAGTGTAGTGTTTTAAAGTCCAGTCTGGTCTAGTCTTTTGGCCACCAATCTGGCAACTGGGACTTGGACCGGTTGCTACTATTTCTAATTTGGGGGGAAACTGGACCAAGACCACAGTCCATCTAGGACTGGTCTATTTTGGGCTCCAGAATTCATTAGGACTAGTCTTCAACTGGTTGCAACCGCAGCGTAATAGTGTATTTTCAATTAGCTACAAGTAACACTAGTTACATTGTGCACTAAATCTAATCTAACTACTGTCTGTGAGGGCCCACCACTGCCACCATCATTGCACTTGTCATCATTATCACTATTATGTCTTTATCATTGCTGTGCTTATTGCCTTCATCACTGTTGTCATACAGGTCACTGCAAACCAAGTTTGAACCAAACAGCTGGCCCTGTAGCAGTTCACCCATTTGCCAAATTTGGATGAACCGCAACCAGTAAAATTCTCAGGCTGGATGAACCACAACCAAAGGTCTGGTTGCTATCAGCAGTCTGGTCCAGTCCCAGTATTTTTTCAGTTCATGAGACTGGACTTTTGAACACTACTGATAGTGCAGATGGAAGTTAGGACTCTGTAGGGAAGTGAAATGCATGTACTGTCGTCAGTGGTGACTGGAGCAGTTCAAGTGATGCTAGCAGTGATGTGAAAAGAGTCAAAACCTCATGAAGTGGTTCTATGAGGGATGCAGCACGCTGCCATGCAAGAGCATATAAAGTGGCATCGTAAATGGCTTCAGTGTCATATAGGTTGTCAGGAAAATGGTCTAAGAACTTGCACTCAAGTCGGGTGTGAACAGTGGTGGCAAGGAAATGCACGAAGATTGTGGGAAGGTGGTGCGCTTGCACCTGTATAGAAATGTAGCCCTTTGCAATGAGGAAATGTGAAATGATGAGGAACTCACAGTAGCATGACTCCACAACACCAACACAGTGCCACACAGACCTCCTCAGGAGACAACAAGAAGAATTTGCTTGTACAGCAGAACTCGATGATATGCCTGCCAATCTCAAAAGGGTTGATGGATGAAGGTTGTTGCAGTTTGCTCTTGGACACTTTATGTTCAACAGATGATTAATGCTACAGCACTGCATTTCTTCTCCAGGCATTCAATGCATGCTGACGTTCAGCAAAGTTTGATCAGATCTCACCTGTCCTGATCAAGAGGAATCCACCCATGTGTCTACATTGGCAAACATCAACCAATTGACCCCTACTACAGTTGCCTGTGATCATGTACAAAGATTGTCCGATCCAGCTTGCACCATGCCAACGTTCAGCAAAATTTGATCAGATCCCACCTGTCCTGATCAAGAGGAATCCACTCATGTGTCTACATTGGCAAACGTCACCCAATTGACCCCTACTACAGGTTGGCTGTGATCACGTACAAAGATTGTCCGATCCAGCTTGCACCATGCTGACGTTCAGCAAAATTTGATCAGATCTCACCTGTCCTGATCAAGAGGAACCCACCCATGTGTCTACATTGGCAAACGTCACCCAATTGACCCCTACTACAGGTTGGCTGTGATCACATACAAAGATTGTCCGATCCAGCTTGCACTGTGCTGACGTTCAGCAAACTTTGATCAGATCTCACCTGTCCTGATCAAGAGGAATCCACCCATGTGTCTACATTGGCAAACGTCAGCCAATTGACCCCTACTACAGGTTGGCTGTGATCACTTACAAAGATTGTCCGATCCAGCTTGCACCATGCTGACGTTCAGCAAAATTTGATCAGATCCCACCTGTCCTGATCAAGAGGAATCCACCCATGTGTGTACATTGGCAAACGTCAGCCAGTTGACCCCTACTACAGGTTGGCTGTGATCACATACAAAGATTGTCCGATCCAGCTTGCACCATGCTGACGTTCAGCAAAATTTGATCAGATCCCACCTGTCCTGATCAAGAGGAATCCACCCATGTGTCTACATTGGCAAACGTCAGCCAATTGACCCCTACTATAGGTTGGCTGTGATCACATACAAAGATTGTCCGATCCAGCTTGCACCATGCTGACGTTCAGCAAAATTTGACCAGATATCACCTGTCCTGATCAAGGGGAACACACACATGTGCCAACCTCAGGCAATGTCATCCATTGCTAGGTGGGCCACTGCATGCAGAGGGGGCATCCAGAAGATCATGCGATCCAGCCTGAACCGCTTTGACGTTTGGCAATATTTGGCCACAGGTGCCCACTTGAGGCCATTCTGCATCCACCTGTGTGCCTGGATTGGCCAACATCAATCATTGGCACTATGGTGTGCATCACCTGCCCATGCAGCACATGTGATCAAAGATCCTCCGATCCTGCTTGAGCCACTTTGATGATGGATACAATGTGGCCAGATATCACACCACTGGATCATGTTGCATCCACCCATGTGTGTACATCAGTGAACATCAGAGGTGTCAGAGGCATCACACCACACTTCCTAGCCAAAATGGTCCCAGAGCAAAGATCATCCGATCCAGGCAGAACCATTTTGACGTTTGAGGTGGCACAAGCACAAGCAGCATGGGCACAGGGTAACTGGCCACCCTGCCAGCTGCACTGCACCCACAAGGACCTTCCATATAAGGGAATTCACCAAAGATCATCCGATCCTGGCATGAGCATGGTGATATTTGGTGATATCAGGCCAGATATCAGCCTGCCGTCAGAGGCCCACGCTGCCCGCACCTCAATTTCAGTGGATATCAGAAAAAGCTGCAGCAGGGGGCCCTACTGCAGGGAAACAATAAATAGGCTCCAGGTTTGCGGCTTTGTCTGCCGATCACGTGACCCAGGAACGGGCGCTCACGGAATACCCTAAGGGGTTAAAATTCCCAAGCGCCCAATCTCAGGTACCGAATCGGCGCCCAGGCACTGATCGAGATCTGTCCTAATGGCGTTATCGCTCCGGTGATCTCGCAGGCACAGGCACGTCCCAATGGGGACAAAGGTGATCTAGGGTCAGGATCTTGACAGGCGCTCCGCGCCTGTCGGATGCCGGTAGGTTCCAGAACAGATTCTGATGGGATCCACTTACCCCGTTCTGTAACCCCGGTCCACCGTTTCTCCGCCCCAACAGTATGTCGTTAACCCAGTCCTCTGACAATAGCTACGGCTTGGCTGATCACGTCTGGCTCGACAGGGTACGAGGGCGACCCCTTCGGGGTCGCGACGTAGTTTCCTCCTCCCTTCGGTTGACCCCCACAGAAATCCCTCACATTCGTAAGTCCCCCGGGCGGAGTGAGGCTGGTTTCAAACTCCTCTTGAAAGGTACCCTGATGAGCATATAAGCGAAAGGGTCAGTGCTGGGGTAGCTCCCACCACTCTTGGTACCTTTCGCCAGCTCATTAGCCCGCGCCTGCCTCGCTCCGCTCGGCAGTAGTTACTTCCTCCCTAAACCCTAAACCCTTGGGCTACATTCAAGGCCGACTTTGATAAACATTTCATTCCAGCGCATATGGCCTTGGAAGCCACACATCAGATGTATAACCTCAGGATGGGTACCCGACCCTTCAACGAGTGGTACCAGGAATGGTCTACCTACGCCAAATGAAGTGGCGCAGATGAACATACCCAGATGCACACTTTCCGCCAAACGATCCCAACAGCCCTACATATGAAACTCATGGGGATTTCTCCCCTCCCTACTACGCTCGAAGGGCTGGTAGACAAAGCTAGAGAATTCGATTGAGTTTGGAAACTTTATGCAAACCCAAGACCCCCTTCACGCAACCCGACTTCCAAACCAACCTACGGACGCGCTATCCTAACCGAGGACGAAAACGTTAACATCAGTGCCTCTTCTTCTCGCCCCGACGTACCCTGGGGAAAACTCACCAAAGACGAACGAAACCGACGTTTTCAAAACAAACTTTGTCTATATTGCGGCAACCCAGGCCACATCCTTCGAGAATGCCGACTAAAGACGCAAGCTATGAAAGCCAAAAACGGCCGCCCCAACCCCAACAACACAAAGGTCCGAGGCACCTTTGCCGACGATAGCATCGAAGAGCCACCCAATGATCACCCAGCCCAGGTCGGGGCCCTGTATCAAGGAACCCTTCTAGACCGCCACTCGCCATCTATGAATGAGGATTTCTGATTCCTTCCACTGTAGCACTGTCAGTTGGAAGTTTAAATGCTGGTTGCACTGTTCGCGGTTTTTCACTACTAGAGACGCTCAGAGCCGAGCCTGTACCAGTAGAGACAATACAAAATAGGAGAGCTCCGTCTATTGTTCTCAGGGTGACACTAGTAGGAAAACAGTCTGGCAAAGAAATCAGTGCCTGCGCCCTACTCGATAGCGGTGCGGAGGGCATCATCATAGATGACGAATTTGCACAAACAAACAAACTAACCCTTCGAACCCTGGTCAAACCATTACCAGTTAGAAATGTGGATGGTTCACCCAACAAAACGGGTCTTGTCAAACATACTACAATCCAGAAATTGCGAATTCCAGCAACCAACAAAGCCTATCACAATGAAATCATTGAACTCTACGTCACCACCCTTGGAGAACATGACATCATCCTGGGAACAGATTGGCTCAAGGCCCATAACCCGGAAATTAACTGGGCAAAACCCCAACTCACATTTACATGATGCCCAAGCAGTTGTACCCTGTCTACAAACAGCTTCGTCCTTTCCTCCCAAATACCCCAGACCTGGGACACAACGATCAATGTCCTAAACTTGGAACCAACACCGGAAATAGACGAGCCGCTCGAGCCGTCTTTCGCCACAGAAGTAGAAGAACCATTCCTATGGGGTCACAATTGGCACAAGTATGACCACTTGGCCATCCGAGCAAAGATCACAACAAGCACCACAATAGCGGCGAAGAACGCCCCCACCCCTTCCACAGACCACATCCCTAGTCACTTTCAACAATATACCTGGGTCTTCAGCGAAGCAGCATCCCACTGCTTGCCCGACCACCAACCCTGGGATCATGCAATCGATCTAAAACCTGGGGCACGTATGAAGAATTGCTCCATCTACCGCCTAACGCCAAAAGAAATGGAAGCTCTCAAAGAATACATTTCCGAACATCTGCGAAAGGGCTACATCCGTCCCTCCAAGTCCCCCATGGCCAGCCCTTTCTTCTTTGTCGACAAGAAGGATGGGAAGCTCCGCCCAGTTCAAGATTACCGAGCCCTCAACGACGTCACCATCAAAAATGCAGCACCCCTCCCCCTCATTCCGGAGTTAATCTACAAGCTTCAAGATGCACAATATTTCACCAAGCTGGACATTCGCTGGGGTTACAACAATATCCGAATCCATCATGGAGACGAATACAAAGCAGCCTTCAAAACCTCCCTTGGGCTTTACGAACCAACCATTATGACCTTCGGCCTCTGTAATGCACCTGCAACATTTCAGACACTAATGAACCAAATCTTCGAAGCCCTGATCGATGGTGGACATGTTGTGGTCTACCTCGATGATATCCTCATCTTCGCTGGAGATCTCGCATCCCTCACAGCTTTGACTCATAAAGTCCTCCAGCTTTTGGAAAAACACGACCTCTACCTGAAACCGGAAAAATGTGTATTTGCTCAAACCTCTGTCGAATATCTCGGTATCATCATTTCCAATGGCCACGTTTCCATGGACCCTGCCAAAGTAGCTGGCATCTCCGAATGGCCAGTTCCCCGTACTGTCAAACAAGTCCAAGCGTTTCTGGGGTTCTGTAACTTCTATTGCCGTTTTATCAAAGACTACTCCACCATTGCCCGACCACTCTTCAACCTAACTAGGAAGGACGTACCCTTTTCCTGGGATGCCGTGACAGAGCACGCTTTCCGCACCCTGATCCAAGCCTTTACACAGGCCCCCGTTTTGGCCCTCCCCGACCATTCTAAGCCATTCCGCCTCATCACCGATGCCAGCGATTTTGCGACTGGGGCAATCCTCGAACAGCCCGATGCCTTAAACCATTGGCACCCTATTGCTTATCTATCAAAGTCTCTACTCCCTGCCGAACGCAACTACGAGATTTGTGATAAAGAACTTCTCGCGGTTATCCATGCCTTCCATGCATTTCGCCATTACCTCGAAGGGCGTGCGGATACCACAGAAGTCTGGTCCGACCATGGCAACCTGGCCTACTTTATGATGAAACAAAAGCTTTCCCGTCGCCAGGCCCGCTGGGCCCTCTTTCTTTCTCAGTTCCAGTTCATCATCATCCACAAACCGGGTGTGCAGAATCGTTCCGACGCCCTGTCCAGATGTCCAGATCATAAAAAGGGGATAGCGGATGAAGATGAACAAAAAATACTCCTGGATACAAAATATTTTCGAATAAGTGCAGTACAAAGAACAGCCATTACAGCACTAGGAGACACCACCCTACGACAATGAATCTGAGACACACAAACATACGACAATGAAGTTAGCACAGCACTAGAGAACCTCCTAAAGAACGGCCCCTGATCACTCACCAAAGGACTGGAAGAGTGGAACCTAGAAGATGGAATCATCTTATTCCGAGGACAAGTCTACATCCCCAAGAACAACGATCTTCGAAGAGATATCGTCAAAAAATACCATGAACATATCGCTACAGGACACCCAGGAAGGTGGAAAACCTATGAGCTGGTATCCAGAGACTTCTGGTGGCCAGGAATGTCCACCTTTGTAAAAAACTATGTGGATGGATGCGCCATCTGCCAATCAACAAAAATCAAACCCCGAACCCAAGTACCCATACAACCCAACACAGTTCCCACCAAGATATGGGAAACCATCACCATGGACTTCATCACCGATCTACCCACATCCCTTAACTACGATACACTATTCGTGGTCATCAACCACTTCAGCAAAGCAACAATCATCGCACCCTGCAACAAAACTATCACAGCTGACGAAACTGCAAAGTTGTACTTAGAACAAGTCTGGAGAAGAACCGGATTACCCCAACAAGTAATCTCGGATAGAGGACCCCAATTCGCATCTAAAGTAATGCAGGAAATATGGAACAAATTAGGGGTCAAATCCACCATGTCAACTGCCTTTCATCCACAAACCGACGGAGAAACGGAATGAGTCAACCAAGAGCTTGAGCAATATCTTCGCATTTTCTGCAATTTCCAAGCAAATAACTGGGCAGAACTAATCCCATTCATGGAATTCGCACACAACGTCCGACAACACAGCACCAGCAAAAAATCACCCTTTGAGGTGTGGTACGGGTTTAAACCCGAGTTTATTCCCCCCATCCATTTCACCACCAAAATCCCCACAGCCGAAGACCGGCTAAAAGCCCTGAACCAAGTCCAATCTGAAGTTTCCGCAGTGTTAAAAGTAGCAGCGGAAGTTATGAAGAATTCCAAACCACTGGCCCCATCCCAGGAATTCAAACCAGGCGATCTAGTCTGGCTAGAAGGAACCAACATCCACACCACACATCCTAAACCTAAGCTTGCCCCAAGACAACATGGCCCATTCACCATCCTATCCACCTGGGGAGTTAACTGTAAACTCCAACTCCCAAAAACATGGCGCATACATCCAGTCTTTCACAATTCCCTAATTTCACCATACCACGAGAATGATACCCATGGACCAAACTTCAACCGACCCCCTCCTTAGATTGTTCAAGGAGAAGATGAACACTACGAAGTTGAAACCATTCTCCAATCCAGGGTATCACCCAACAAAAAGGGGATATTGTACCTAATCAAGTGGAAGGGATATCCCGACTCAGAAAACTCCTGGCTCCCCTCATCACAAATGACCCACTCCCAAGAACTAGTCCAGAAATTCCACAAAGACCACCCCAACGCCCCGAAACCAAGGATAACCAGTGCTGTCGGTGCAGCACGACGTTAAAAAGGGGATACTGTCACGAACCAAGGAACTTGGATCATGACCCAAGCATTTAAAACTGGTCCGCATCACTCCGGGCTTATCTTCCACTCCTTTATCAAAGTCACCTGGCAACTTCAAGTTGTACCATTTCCTGGTTTTATCCGATTGGACAGAAAAGAAGGATCGTACCACTCCTATGATTATTCTCATTGGACTGCGGAGCAGTCACACCATATGACGCCCCTCACTGCGGAATAATCGTACCACAACGATATTGATATCTGATTGGACACTATACTTAGAGATTTCTAGAATGTTCCATTCTGCAGTATTCCGCAGCACTCGTGGGCAGCCCTAAGCCTGCCCTAAACCTACGCACAGACCATCCCTATAGGTATATAAGCTAGCGCAATAGAACAGACAGTCCCTCAGACTGTCCACTTGTGACACTCCATCTGACTGCCTCTCTCCCCTCCGCATAAACCAGTGCCCCTCTTCTTGAGCGCCACTCTCCTTGCACATCGATAAGATCGATATCCTCGAGCCAGTCCGATCTCTCAAAAGTCTCTCTCCGTCCATATTACCCCTGGTCCTTGTAACGTGTTGATTCTCCCTGTCGAGTGACAGTGAGTCTCCACATGACCAGGCAAACAAACTCCGTCAGGTAAGCGTTGCCATTATTGTACTCAGGTCATTCACAATCTGGTACTCCACTAGCCGATCGCCTTATTTGTGGCATTGGCAGACAAGATGTACGGCCCTATCACCACTCTGCAACGTGAGAATCGTCTCGTAAAACATATTCCGTGGTCTGCTTTCAAGATGACTGATGAGGATTGGGCTCGTGTAATCGACGCACGAGATATACTTGAAGTAAGTGTATTGCTCGGTACTTGAATACAATGACTGACCTGCTCCTTAGGATTCTAATCGAATCCAGCAATATTTCTCTGCCAAAAAAGAACCCACTCTCTGGCGTGCACTTCCCGCTCTTGAAGAGTTACAGTCAGCCTGGGAGATGAAGCGTGACAGCCCAAAGTATGCCCTCTACAAGGATGCTCTAACGGATGGTCTTGAAAAACTAAGGAAGTATTATTCACGCCTCGATAAGAAGCCCAGCTTTGTTCTGGCACTTGGTGAGCCTTTTTATAGCTCAGTCATGCATGTCTAATGAACGTCTCGAAGTCCTACATCCATACTACAAGCTTGCTTATATTAAACTTGCATGGGGTGGCCCTGAGGAGCAAGCTGCGGAGATTGCGGCTGGAAATCCTCACGCGAAGGACTGGCAGGATGAGGCAACAAAGATTGTTGAGAATACGGTTGGTTGATCTCTTCTTTTCATGCAAAACTCCCATACTCATTGCATGTAAACCAGATGGCTCAGTACTACCGAAATCGCCCATCGCTTAACCCCACTGCAGATCGCGGAGAGGAGACAACCGGCGTAGTAGCTTGTACTCTATCAGAATTCGATAAACTTTGTGAAACGCTACTCACCGACGACAATGAAGAGGGCTGGGCATCTGAATTGCGCCGTTATTTGGGAACTATGCAATGAGATGTGAGAAAGGATACTAATATCGTTGAATGGTGGCAGGTAGGCGACTCCCATATTATCACTGTTTCCACGCATGCTAATTCATGTTCTATAGAATCACGCACAGTTGTTTCCTACACTTGCACAGATTGCCCTCGATGTTCTTCCCTCCCAGGCATCATCCGTTCCATGTGAACGATTGTTCTCAGGCAGCAAACAGATCGCGACTGACCGGCGCGCTTGCCTAGGTTCTATAGTCTTTGAAGAACTTGTCATCATGAGGTCTGCTTGGGGACCTGGTCTCTATGATATGGCTGCTTGGAATGCTACCTGGGTAGACGAGGTCGATAGCATCTTCAACTTTGAGGATATGCTTGTTGAGGATGCCAGCTGTTTAGCATGGGATAAGGAATCGGAATAGGGGAACTAATATTTGGCCATAGTCGTACAGGTCACAATACTGTACCATAACTACTGTCGATAAATATGGAGTCGCGTTTGAGTCAATGACATCAAAGTCCGAGTCGATTTGAATGGGTCCGAGTCATGGGGTATTATTGGTTCATGCTTGCTGGTTGGTGTAGTCACGGTGATTGGATCCTCTTCTGATTCAGGTGAATGATCAGAAGACGAACCTGGCAGAGGCGTGCCATTTGCCAATCTGGAGTAAGAAGACTGTGAGTAGCTTTCGAGAGTGCTGAAGCCATTGCCTCGTGAGTATTCCGAGTATTATCCCCACCCGAAGAGGATTCTGCTTCAGAAAGATAAGAGGAAGAGAAGAGTAGCTGAGTGAGCTAGCAGCCAATTGCCTTAATAGCAGTGAGTCCTATAGCTCTGGATGGCGAGTCTCCAGAAGTCTGGGCTCACGACGTCAAGAACACATCATCCGAAGTCAGGGACTCTGGGTTAGTCAGCACGCACAACAGCCCTCACATCAGGGAGTCGCATTTGCCATGATTTCACTGGTCCGAGCATGAATTGGTTCTTGTCGGCAATATCACCTCATACTTTTGAGAGAGTTGCGTTCGCCATGATTTCACTGGTCAGGCATGAGTTGTCTCGTATCCATTTACCGCTCTCTCCGCTGAAGCCTGACACTTGCCGGTGAGTACCAATCTCGGTCATCATCACCACGTCACCAACTGAACTAGTGTCTTTGTTTTGATCTCCTTTGTTCACCTCTTTTACCATTTTTTCCACACCCTTCCCTCTCCACTATGTTGTCCTCACCCCCCGACACTCCTTGCCAACCCTATATCATCGGCAAATCCTATCTCGACATCGACGCGCCCCCTCGATCATTCATGCCTTCTTATGCTAGCATTCAAGCCTGACATCGTCGTAAATCCTGCCCCAGTACCATATTTATCGCCACCCATTCCTTTATTCATCTGATAATCTCATGACCCTACAATGTGGTCCACTCTTTTGTTTCTGGCCGCTCCACATCCCACTAGTAAAATCCTTCAAATACTTGGCCTGGCAATGTGTTCTCGTCTTGGGCAAAGGTGAGCACCACTTCCTCCATTTTTTAATACAACTCTCATCTCTCATCTTGCCTTTAGTGCACCTCATCAATGCCACCTGTGTCACCTCCTGGACGTGGCGGTGTCTGGCCCATTTTTCCACAGCCTCATTTCTTATCTACCTGCGTCGCCTCTCGGACATGTCTTGTCCAAATTTTGGCCTCGTTTCCTCTTGGATGCTGACTTCCAACTCCATTTTTCCGCACCCTCGTTTCTCATCTACCTGTGTCGCCTCTCGGACACGTCTTGTCCAAATTTCGGCCTCATTTCCTCGGACGCTGATTTCCAACACCTTTCTGATGAACAGTGCACATAAGGGACTATACTCACAGTGACTGGATAGACTGTGGTGAGATATAGAGGGTGACTGGAAGCAGCAACAGAGTAATCTTGCAGGTGAAGCAGAGGTAGTGTCTGGCACACAACAGATGAGAACTGATGTTTATACAAGAGTGGGGAACATACCTGGCACACAACAGATGAGAACTGATGTGGACCAGGAGCGTACAAGCTGTACTACTTATACAAAATACAGGAGTGACACTAGTACAACGGAGGTATCACAGAGTCACACAATACAAGGGGTGTTGTTCTACAGAGGGACACAAAGGAGTGTGCAGAAGGGGAACAAGAGCGCAAAGAACAAGAGAAGGCTAGACTTATGATATCATAGTGACATCACAATAAAGATAAAACAAAGGAAGTGAGTACAAGGACAAAATACAATAGGAGTCCAGAGGAGTCCATGATGTCATTGTACAGTGATGTCATAGATAAGAGAGTCCGAGATTGTAAAGATCATAATAATCTAATCTACATAAGTCCAATATATCTTATCTAAAGCAGTCCGTTATCTGCGTGTCCATTTGAGCCGCTAAGTGCGCACAGGTCACTTATCAACACTTTCCTATCTAACTGCGCTCTTTTGGTTTACCTTTTCCCCACTTTCTCTTACCCTCTCACAACTTTCGGATGCTTAGCTACCTCCTTTGTTTGACCTTACTAGCTACCTCGTTTAACCTTACTAGCTACCTCGTAACCTTAGCTATACATGTTAAGGAGGCGTTTTCTCAATGTCAGCTTGTTTTGGACTACAGCCTCAGTACATCCTGTCAGGGTGGGTCAAAGGCCTGCCGGTGGATGAATGCTTGCCTCATGTTTCACGCACAGAGCCTCTTAAACTCAAAAAGACCGGTCTGTACCAGTTGCAAGCTGGTCTCAACCTCAACCAGTTGAGACCAGTCTCGTAACTGGAAAAAACTGACATAGACTGGTCTATGTCAGTTCAGTCTGGTTTTCTAAGGCTGAGTGATTTCAGAAGACCAGTCTCGGTCTCAGTCTGGGCTGTCGGGGTCCAAAAAACCGGACCAGACTGGACTTTCAAACACTATATTGGTAGTAGATTGGTAGAGACTTGGTAGTATGACTAGCAAACCCTGGAAATCAAGCTTGAAATCAAGATTTCAATCTGATAGACATGGTGGAGTGTCACGATCATGTGACACCTTCCCGTTTTGGACTACTGACTTGTGGCTCGGTGACTCACAGGGCAGAGGGCTGCCAGCTCAGCAGTGCCCAGTGCCCTATGTGCTGGCACTTATGCATTCCTAGAAAATGGTATGAAAATACATAGTTTGTAAGATATATAAACAGTCAGTAGTGTACCATGTAGCCTCATCTTGGTCTCTTCAATAACATAGCCCACACTTCCCAGTCCTTTCCTCTGCTGTGCCAGAGCCACCACTTTTGCACTTAGTCAGCACCTGGCCCATATTGGCCCAACCCTCTGAGTTGCAACTCATGGAAAAGTCCCTTGAGACTATAAACAATACCACAGAGGAGCTGCCACTCATGGACTCTGTGTGGATGAATAAATGTACGTTTCTGGAATGATCTGGGTGATTGTAACATAGAGACTATAGGTGTTGTGGACATCATAGCTATTCAAGTTTGGTAGTTGATTGGGACACTTGGCAGCAAACCTGTAGATCCTATAGTTATAGATATAGTAGATGTCAGTAGTAATTGCAGACTTGGAGTTGTTGTAGACCTGGTAGTGGTGGTAGATATGGTAGCTGTTGCAGTTACAGTAGATATTATAGTGTCTAGACATGTAGTGATTTCTAGGGAGCATGTCTAAGATAGCATTTTGGGGGTGTGATCATAGAGATCAGCACAGCCTGAGGTAACTCAGGTAACCCCCAGAAATGTTTTGCTCAAACTGTACCTATACTCATCAAAACACTTATCCCTCCACAAGGGTTCAGGTATCAGCAGTGATACCCCAAACTGTCCCTGAATGCTAGGAAACAGTCTAAGATTGAGCACAGGGTCTAGGGGGTGTGAAGCATCACAAGCAGTTGTGCAGGCCTCTGCAGGGTGCAAACTGTCATAGGTAGGTCCACAGCAGTTGCAGGCATGTTGGTGTCAAAGGGCTAGAGCCACATGTAAGTGCAGCAATATCAGGAGAGGGAATGGGGTTGGCTGGTCACAGGTGGTTGGTATGAAACTGTGTATGGGTGGCCACCAGGGTTGGGAACATGTTATGCCTGAGTCACTAAGGCTACACACAAGTGTGGCATGCTGGGGAGCACAAGCTTCACTGAGCTCAAAGTCTAAGGGGAGAAGTCTACTATTAGAAGTCTAAGGTGTAAGGTTGTAAATACATGGCCTATATATTGGATTGGTAACATGTCATGTGACCTGGTGTGTGCTGCTCTGATAGATTGTTGCATTTGTGCCCGAGATGCCCAAGGAGTTCCTTGAAGAGGATGATGTCCATGTGTTTGGGGCGATGACTAAGGAACATTGGCAGGCTTGGAGACATATTGAGGCAAGCTTCCCTTTGTCCTGAGGAGTTAGGAGTGGGTCGTCACATGACCCTGGCATGTGACCTGCCTAGAAGTGACCAGAAGGGTCTGGATGAGCTTGTGCCCAGACTGGACTTGTGACTTGTGACTGATGTGACTGCTGACTTGAATGGCCTTTGATTGGTTTGTGATATTAGGATTTGTGGCTGTGTATTAGGGTTGCTGAGCTTCAAAGCTCCATACCTTGTAGTATAAGTAGAGGGGCATTTGCATACAAACCCCTTAGCTTTGATATCTTGAGGAATCCCTTCGCTTATCCCTATCTTTGCTCCCTCTGCCCTGTGTGTGGGCCTGCTTCCTTGTCATTCAATGCTCCCTGCTATAAGTTGTATGCTGACTTCTCCTTCACCATTCTCGACCTTGGCATTCTTGTTCTTTGCCTCACATACATCAGCCATTCGCTGTGTATTGCCCTAGCTGTCACCTACGTGATGAACAGTGCACATGAAGGGATGATACTCACAGTGAACTGAAGACTGTGGTGAGATGTCAAGAGTGGCTGGAAGCAGCAACAGAGTGTAATTAAGCAAGTGAAGCAGATGAGATGTCTGGCACACAACAGATGAGAACTGGTGTGGTGCCAGAGTGTACAGGCTACACTACTTATACTCCTACAGAGAGTGACGCTAGTAACAGCAAGTCACAGTAGATACAAGGACACATTGTTCTGTACACAGACAAAGGAGTGGACACAACAAGAACAAGGTGCAGAGAACAAGAAGGGTCCAGACTATGATATCATAGTGACATCACAATAAAGATAAGAGAACAAAGGAAAGTACATAGACGTAGTACAAGGGAAATCCAGAGTGGTCCATGATGTCATGTACATAAGTGATGTCATAGATAAAGAAATACAAGAAGTCCAAGATTGTAAAGATCATAATAATCTAATCTACAAGTCCTGTATATCTAATCTAAAGCAGTCTGTTATCTGCGTGTCCATTGAGCTGCTAAGTGTGCACAGGTCACTTATCAACACTACGGGATACTGAAGACTTATGATGCTTATACTTGGCAAACTGGTTCCAAATCCAAGTTGGATTGATACGTCCAGAAGGAACATAACATAGATCATCTGGTTGGCCCTATGGCCAGCACCAGTTTGAATGAGAGAGACACCTAGCTTATACGTTATCTGGTTAACCCTATGGTTGGCACCAGTATGAGTCAAGTATTACAATCCAGCTCAGTAACCCATGGCCAGATAGCTCAGTTGGTAGAGTGCCTGGTATATATCCAGTAGGCCTGGGTTCAAACCCCAGTCTGGTCACTTTTATGCATCCCAACACTATATACTGGAGAATGTAAGCTAGGAAGAGGGTGAATTAGATAAACAGGGGAAAGGGGAATGCTAAAACACAAAGGGGAGAGTCTAGAGTAAGGGAGAGGCTGAATGTGTGCACAGAGAGTGCCCAGGAAAGTGGTGCTTATAAAGTGTGAGAGAGTGGAAAAGCATGAGAAAGTGGAAGTGTAGAATGGGTACTGCTAGAAACTGCAAAAAGTGTGATTTTACTGGCCAGGGAGAGCACTGGCATGTTTAATACATTACTGTACTACATGTAAACTACAAAGACTATTGTATCCCTCACCTTGCCACTTGCCTTGCTGCTGTTGGTATTGTGGTGACATGGTGGGGCTTGCATGCCACTATGTTAGTGTTGTAGAGATGTGGCAGAACTTGCAGGCCATGTTGATGTCAGGGCAACATGATGGGGCTTGTGTGCTACTGTGTTGGTGTTGTAGCGACATGGTGGGGGGCTTGCAGGCTGCATCAGTTGTTGTGATGTTGTGGTTGCACACTGTGTGAACCTCAGGCTGTTTGAAATCTAGAAGAGAAAAACATTGTAGTTAGTTGATTTAAAGGATACGAAGAACACTTAGCTGGGTTCCTGGACCAAAGAAATACAGCCAACAAGCTGAATGTTGGACGTCAATGATATGATGGCAATGCTCTCAAGAAACGATTAAAAAGAAAAAAGAAAAAACACATACCTTGATGCACTATGATTTGACCATGAGTGTCATTATGGTCACAGTCATGCCTGCAAATGGAGTGGGGCCATAGTTAGAACAGAGGCCATTGAGGCAACATGGTGAGGATGAGAAAGACTGTTGTGCTAACGTGTTAAGCACCTGGTTGGCAGTTGAGCAGGGGCTTAATCTGTGGTGTGGGAAGGTGTCACTGCATGTAGGCTGATGTTTGACTCCCACATGAACACCTCCCACAAGGGTTTTTTTTTTCTTCTTCAACTCTTCAAAGACCACCCACATACTCCCACAGGCAACCAACCACCCCCATGGCCTATGCAAAGAGGGATGACCACAGCCTGTCTGTGGGCACAAAGATGGAACTGATGACTGGCAGACAATGATCTGGGCTTCAGCCCTGTGTAAGTTTTTGTTTTGTTTTGTTTTGCTCCGTGTCTCACTAATGTTGCAACCCTAGACCCTCACCTCTGCTATGGCTACATCTTCAAACCACCCCCACCTTCTGATGTGTGCCTGAAGTGCCTTTACACCTCATGACAAACTAAGTTGAGTGATGTTTTTTTTTTCTCTGCTCCACCATAAACTAACACATTACAGAACAACAGTAAAAACACATGCAAGCCCCTTCTTGCACTCACCCTCACTCACCTGCCATACCGACACCATGGCTACACTGTACCCACCAACACATGTACATACTCGATTGTTGGAACGTGATAAGTACGTAAGGACCTTATCTATAGCAGTTACGACATTACGGTAGTATGTTTGCCTATTACGGTAGTTGGGATACATACTACAACGGGCACAATACGCCCTCCAAGTGAGAGAAGCCCTATGCCTATCTCGAAGTGGTAGTTTACATCAGGCGTGTGTAAAAACGCGATATTGTGGACGCCTGTACTCATCACTTTTACGCAAATGGTCAGGGTAGGACCATAGAGTATAAAAACCCTCCTATGGGGAGGGAGGCGAATAGACATTCACTCTCTTTCTCACTTGTGCGCCCTCTCCACTCTTGCAGTCTCTCAACCTACAGAAAGGTGAGAACACCATTCCTGTTAGCTGCGTGCATTGCTGCGCAACAGGTTATGGGCCCTGCTACAGGGCTTGCCGTCGCACTCTTTGATAGAGTTGCGCCTTGTGGTCATCGCCCACCACGTTGTTACCTTTGCAAAGAGGTACTCGTGCGGTTGTAGGCACTAGACTCAAGGAGGCTCCCTGGTCAATAGCAAGCTCAGTATTGTGCTCTTGAGGAGTACACAGACTTGGCCTATCGCCTAACTAAACAAGGCTCTATTACGGCTCCAATTAATTTTGGAGTGTCGAATAGCTCAACCTTGGGGTGACGTCGAGCAGGATAGTCCGACGCATGGCATTTGTGATCCAAATGTCAAAATGGGCGCTGCCCATTCTGTTGGAAACAGCCTAATATTGGGCTATTGTCATGCATTGTATTGCTATTAGCCGTGCTCTGGCGTTGGCAATTCTTTTTGATTCACTCAGTATTGTTATTATAATAACGCAATGCTGACGTTCTGAAAGCCAACAGATCTATCAAAACTATGTCCTCTCAACTCACTCAGCTTGTCCCCGTCTTCGATGGCTCTAATTGGGCCACTTGGTCTCAGCAGATGACCGCGTTCTTTATGTCCCAAGGACTCTGAGGCTTTGTCGCTGGAACCATCGCTCGTCCCGCTGCCGCTGCTGAACAGCCAGCTTGGGATCGAAGCGATGAGATGGCTAGGGGTAATCTCACCCTCTGCCTTTCGCCCGCCATTCAGCAGGCTGTCACTGGGAATACTTTCCAGGCGCTCTGGGACTCTGTAAAAGACCGGTACGGTGCAGTATCTATGCCCCGCATCTACAAAGACTTCAAGGAAGCGATCTCTATTCGCTTCAATTCTAATCAGCACCCTGCCCCTCAATTCGAGAAGATGGCTGCCGCCTTCTCTCGTCTTGGTTCCGTTACTATCAGAACTGGTGCTGCCGCCACCACACTTGCCATCAAGCCTCAGCTGCAGGCTCTAATCGCCATGTCCGCTTTGCCCCAGAAATGGGAGCACCTTATCCCTGTCATGTGCAACAACCTTCCCATTGCAGATCTTAAGCTCGATACAGTCTCGGCTTGTGTTGAAAGCCAGTATGAGACTGAGACTAATCGAGGACAGCATAAGGCCGTTCATAACGTGCAGAAGCTTTCTGCCGTTAAACGGAAGCGCACCGACCCTCGCTTTTCGAAGCAGGGTACGTCGCAGCAGCCTAGCGCTCCTGGCCCGTCCAATCAGCAGCAGCCTTTCAGGCAGTGCGGAGGACGTGGTTCCGGAAGAGGCAAAGGCAAAGGGAAAGGCAAGGCACCTGCCCATGCTCCACAGCACTCGCATATTGCTTCTGTCGCCGCATTAGCCCCTCCTACTTCCCACAAGGTGACTCATATTGGGTCATCTGGTGTCTCTACGCGGATCGAAGTCGAATCCTCCTCACCTCAGAGGACCCCTGGCTTCTTCCCTTCCGTCAATAAGGCATTGACGCTCGCTGAACGGCTGGATGTACCTGCTACAGTCCAGACCGTAAAGACGCTCGAGCAGCGCTTTGCCGAGATTGACGCGCAGATGCGTCCCCGTATCGAAAAATTCATGGACGAAGAGTATGACTCTGATGTCGATATCGATATGTCGCAGCAGCCTTCTGGCAGCGCACAACCAATCATGAATATCGCCGGGCTAGATGACACGGAAATATTCGGTGAGCATTCGAACGCTCTCCAACTTGACTTATCGGGACTGACGATAAGCGATGGGGATTCTGATAAAGAAAACTGTGCCCCCACACCTCCTTATGTCAATCCTGCTTCAATTGTTGAAGCAACAGTCAAACCGGCTACTCACGAAAAGGACACCCTTGGTGGATCACGTTCTAACGACAAAATTGAAGCAATTTGGCGCAGTAACCAGCAGTTCCTGTACGATAATGGTCGTCCAACGGACCCCCGTTTCGACCCTCTTATCCCGACACCGGCCTCTACTGGCCGTTCGCTGACTCCGGAGTCTTTTCTAACCGGACCGGATGACAAGATCTCCCTTGATTGGGGATCTGATGAAGAAGAGTACGTCTTCTCTTCACTTTGCGCACCACATGCTGATAATGTTACAGTATTAGCCCTGCCCCCAAAAAGTCTAAGGGATGGCAGTTGTAACGGTTACGTATATCTACGGGATTCGCATGTAATAGTACCGAAGTCACTCAATATGTACAATATTAGCAGCGCTCTCCTCGATTTACTTGAGTGTGAGCACAATGAGTACTTCAGTCAATGCGCAGAGTGTTTAAAGCGCACTCAAAATATGTGGCTCCTTGACTCAGGAGCATCAGCACACTTCACTAATAAACTTAGTGACTTCATTGATTACAAGCAAATTGCTAAGTCTGAACGAATTCCTGTAAAGACAGCAGCTCAAATGTTGTATGTTGAGGGAACCGGAACAGTCTTGCTAGAACATTACGTCGCAGACAAACCCGTTACTACTCGGGTATATCTGGTTCTATACATACCTTCTATGAGCACGCGTCTTCTATCTATGGGAGTTTTTCTACAGCAAGGCTTGCGCGTTTTGGGGAATTCGCGGCATATTACCTTGCTACGTAAAAACAAAAAGATTGTCCAATGTAAACCCCTTCTTCACGGACAATCCCTATATTGGCTAGATGCCTCTATATCCACTCTAACTGAGTCGCATATTGCGAACCAGTCTGTGTTAATTAATGTAGACTATGACCTTATGCATCGTCGCCTCGGACACCCATCCAAAGAGGTTCTAAGATGAGCTAAGGAACACACTAAGGGCTTTCCTGAAGGGATTACAATTCCCACCTCTGATGTAATATGTCCTGGATGCGCACAAGGCAAAATGCCTGCTGCCTCACATCCTCCGTCCGATACAAGGGCTAAAGCCTCTTTCAATCGAATTCATTCTGATTTGAAAAGCTTCCCTATACCGTCATACCACAAATACAAGTATTTTATTGTCTTTTTTGACGATTATACTTCGTTTGCATGGATCACTCTTTTACGGGATAAAGCCTCTGCTATTACGGCACTAAAGCAGTGGCTTGCGTTAATAAAAAATCAATTTAACGCTACCATAAAAGAATGGATGTCTGATGCCGGCGGTGAATATAAATCGGACGCTTTCCTAAAGCAGCTTAAGGATGCCAGCATAACAGTGCTACAGTCTGCACCACATACGCCACAGAAAAATGGGCGCGCTGAGCGCTTTATGCGTACCATAATGGACAAAGCTCAGGCCATGCGCCTTGATGCTTGTTTACCACAGAGTTGGTGGGAATTTGCAGTACAACATGCTGCACATTGTTACAATAGAACCCCCATAAGTCGCCTCAAATGGCAGACTCCTTACAAACTATTACACAATGACGTCCCTGACATATCGCATCTCAGAGTGTTTGGTTGTGGTGCCTATGTACACATTCCAGAAGCTCGCCGGGTGAATAAACTTTCTCCCAAAAGTGAGCTAATGATTTACCTCGGAAGAGGAGCTGGAATGAAGGCTGATGTCTTCATGCGCACACCAAATACCTTGTTCTATTCAGACAAGGCTCTCTTTGATGAAGCATTATTTCCTAGATGTCCTAAAGATAATTCTAGGAGTATGCCCCGTGGTGTAACTCAGTTAGATGACACAGCTCCAGATGAGCCGTCAAATGACGATACCACTCCCAGTGATGATGACGACCTACCACCTGAGCCTCCTAATACCAAAGGGAGAAGCGCTCCGCAGCCGGCCGCTGGATTTCCTCCTAGTAGTTCTACTGGAGGATCTGGATCGCAGCTACCTCCGCCTTTACCCCCTGTTCCAGTACCTGGTCCTAGTGAACCTAGGAGATCGGGGCGTATAAGGAAACCAGTTACTCGTCCTGAAAATGTCTATGGAGATAGGCCTCCTACTACGATTATTCGAGACATTGCACAGACTCGCACATGGCGACAGTTGACTGCACCGCAGCTGGGTAGCTCCCAGCCGCGTTCGCGTCAAGATCAGACAGTCTCAGGTGTTAATCCTGACCCAGCCGATTCTGATTCTTCCAGTGCGCAGAGTGATAATCCGCATGATTCAGACGAAGTTGATCAGCAACTTCTGATCTGCCTAGCTCAGGAAGGGGGAGTCAAATTTCTAGATCTTCTGCTCACCAAAGCAGTTTCACCAGTGGATCTAGAGTCACCTGATACCTCTAATATACGTGAATGGACCTATAAGGACATTCTCAAAATGCCAAGTGAATCCCAGGGGGAGTGGCATAATGCGTGCGAAGAAGAGCTTGACTCTCTACGCAAACGCAGAGTCTATGATCTTGTCAACCCACCAAAAGGCAGAAGGGTGATCAAGAATAGATGGGTATTTGACTTAAAGTCAGATGGCCGTAAGAAAGCCAGGCTAGTCACCAAAGGCTTCTCTCAGGTTGAAGGCATTGACTATGACGAAATATTCTCACCAGTGGTACGGTTTGAGACAGTCCGGATGATGCTCACGCTTACTGCGCTGAAGGATTGGCACATCTCTGGACTTGACGT
Organism: Lactarius hatsudake; assembly: GCA_024734325.1. Classification (NCBI taxonomy): domain Eukaryota; kingdom Fungi; phylum Basidiomycota; class Agaricomycetes; order Russulales; family Russulaceae; genus Lactarius; species Lactarius hatsudake. The sequence goes on along the minus strand of JANSJP010000050.1, from coordinate 265,727 downwards.
CAAAACTGCCTTCCTATATGGAGACCTCGATGAGGAACTCTACATGGAACAACCTGAAGGGTTTAAAGACCCTAGCCAACAAAATAAAGTCATGCGCTTGAGGAAAGCAATATATGGACTTAAACAAGCAGCACTCGCTTGGTGGAGAGCGCTGGATAAGTCCATGAGTACTCTTAGCTGCACAAGACTTCAATCAGACTCAGGTCTGTTTGTAAATGACGATAGAACTATTGTAGTTATTGTCTATGTCGATGATGTCCTCTTCCTTGGAAGAAATAAAAAGGACATAGCATCCCTGAAGAAACGCTTCATGGAGATTTGGGAATGCAGAGATTTGGGTGATACCAAAGAATTTCTACGCATGCGCATACTACGTTCCAAGGGTAGAATCCTGATAGATCAGCAGGATTACCTTCAGAAAGTGCTGCAGCGTTTTAATCTGATTAACGCCAAATCAGTACCTACCCCACTACCGGAAGGGTACCATCCAATCCCTAATAAGGGAACTGCAACCCCAGAGATCCACGCGTCATATCAACAAGTAATAGGATCTCTCCTATACATAATGATTGGAACACGACCGGATATTGCCTATGCTGTTACCAAAATGGCGCAGTTTGCTGCCAACCCATCTGAGGACCATATGAAGCACGCACTTTATATTTGCCGCTACTTACTTGGTACCTCTAATTATGCGCTTGTCTTTGACGGCAAAAGCGATGGTGGTATAATAGCATATGCAGATTCTGATTGGGCCTCTGACCCAACAACCAGAAAGTCCACTACGGGCTACTTAGTAAAAATGGCAAATGGAGTGTTCTGCTGGAATTCGAGAGCGCAGAAATCTATCGCGCTCTCATCTACTGAAGCAGAATACATGTCGCTGTGTGATACAAGCAGACAATTGGTCTGGATTCGCTCGCTGTTTAGTGAGCTTGGAATAAACCTTGGACCTATTCCATTATGCGGAGATAATCAAGGCTCCATATTCTTATCTTCTAATCCTGTTCAGGAGAAATGGATCAAACACATTGATCTACGTCACCATTACATTCGTGATGTGATCTGTGAGAAGAAGATAGAACTATTCTTTATTGAAGGAGCTGAGAACCCTGCAGATCTTTTTACTAAGAATCTGGGTCGCATTAAGTTCCTTAAATTCAGGGAACAGCTAGGGCTAGAGTTTGGTGCGCTACCGCGCACACACACCATATCTGATGATGGTGACTCGTGAGGGGAAAGCGTGAAGGAACTTTTGTCCCTCCACTGCCACCGCACCTTCTGAAGCTGAACATATGTTTCTCTATATCAACAGCGTCCACCGCTTCTTCTTCAGAGGAGTGCATCACGAGCAACTGTCTCCTTAAAACGGGACAGAGTCACCTTATTCTCTTCAAGTTATGGTGTAATGTCGCTTCAACCAGCTGACAACTGGCTCCAAGCCTTTCATGAGCTACCAGAGGGGAGCTCGCATGTCCTGTCCCTAATGGGGATGACATATGACACGCCCAGTTGGAAAATGTCGTTTATAATGGACATTCACAACTTGATGAGACGTGTTAGAGACTCGGATTGGACACGACACTACTAATCGACTCTTACACAACCCTCACTCGACGCCTAGGCTCGTGAGGACATTATCAATTGCTTAGAAGCGCTTTCGAAGCTGCACTAAGCAAGGGGGAGTGTTGGAACGTGATAAGTACATAAGGACCTTATCTATAGCAGTTACGACATTACGGTAGTATGTTTGCCTATTACGGTAGTTGGGATACGTACTACAATGGGCGCAATACACCCTCCAAGTGAGAGAAGCCCTATGCCTATCTTGAAGTGGTAGTTTACATCAGGCGTGTGTAAAAACGCGATATTGTGGACGCCTGTACTCATCACTTTTACGCAAATGGTCAGGGTAGGACCATAGAGTATAAAAACCCTCCTATGGGGAGGGAGGCGAATAGACATTCACTCTCTTTCTCACTTGTGCGCCCTCTCCACTCTTGCAGTCTCTCAACCTACAGAAAGGTGAGAACACCATTCCTGTTAGCTGCGTGCATTGCTGCGCAACATCGATAAGTTTTTCTTTTTCTTTTCCCATTCACCTTTAACTGTTGCAGGACATTACCATCCCCTTGAGCCACTGCTGTGGTGCAACACTGCAACCCCGATACTGCCACAGCTGCAACCTCATCACCACCCCAACCATTTTGCCACCACAATAGTCTACCATGTACTAGCCCTGTTGTGACACCATCCCCAACACAGTGCAGAAGACCCTGCAAATGCCAACTCACTGCCACACCATGACCCTGGCCTTGTGACCAACATTGTGACTCCTTCACCGCAATGTTCCACCACCATGCCCACCTACCATGCTCAAGTCTCCCTGTTGTGGCATGCCATCTCTATCACAGTGTGGAAAACCCTGTCACACCACATTGTACAGAGGCCCTACCACTGCATTCTGACCCTGGCCCTGCAACTGCAACCCTGTCACCACCACCACCACCACCACCACCACCACCACAGCTGTGCCTTGCTTACAGTAGTACTAGCTCCCAATTTGTAGTACTACAGACTCCATGTATACTATGGCTGATATGAGAGGGCTATGATAGCTAGAATAAGGCTATGATAGACTATGGTGGTAATATGGTAGACTATATAAAGGCTATAATAAGGCAATGGTAGACTACAGCAGGCTACTGTGGTAGTGCTGCTGCAGACTTCCACAGACTACTGTAGAGGCCCAGGCCAGCCTACAGTCAATGGTAGACTGTGGTAGTAGGCCTGGATATGGCAGACTGTGGGTAGACTACAGCAGACTACAGCAGTGCTGCACAGAACATAAATGTCACTACCAGTGCTACAAGTGATGAACAGTGCACATGGAGAACATACTCACAGTGGACAGAGGAGACTGTGGTGAGACATGTAAGGTGACTGGAAGCAGTAACAGAGATGATCTTGCAAGTGAAGCAGAGGTAGTGTCTGGCACACAACAGATGAGAACTGATGTTATATATTGGAGAGGTGGTGACATACCTGGCACACAACAGATGAGAACTGATGTGGACCAGGAGCGTACAAAGTACTCTACTTATACTGCTACAGAGGGTGACGCTGGTAACAGCAGGTCACAATAAATACAACGCACATTGTTCTGTACACAGACAAAGGAGTGGACTAGAAAGAGAACAAGGCGTAAAGAACAAGAAGAGTCCAGACTATGATATCATAGTGACATCACAATAAAGATAAGAACAAAGGAAAGTACATAGACGTAGTACAAGGGCAATCCAGAGTGGTCCATGATGTCATGTACATGTGTGATGTCATAGATAAGAGAATACAAGAAGTCTGAGATTGTAAAGATCAAAATAATGTAATCTACAAGTCCTGTATATCTAATCTAAAGCAGTCCGTTATCTGCGTGTCCATTTGAGCCGCTAAGTGCGCACAGGTCACTTATCAACAACAAGAAATGTGGGTTACTATGGCCTCTATGTAGTGCTGCTGCAGACTCCTGTAGAGGCCCAGGGTTTGCTGATGCAACAATCAGTTGAGATTGGGCCACCCTTCAAGTTGTATGTCTCACTTGTGAGATAGTGCAAGACTGATTCATTGCAATTTACAGTCAGTGTGATTGATCAATTGCACATTGTGGTTACATCTGGTCTCATTATCTGACCTCTTGGTCCCACGTTTATCCATGATGGACAAACGCGGGCCATATTTGTACTCGAAATATATGTTTATTGTATTTCGAGTTGAATGGCATGTTCGGGCGTACCAATACGGGCCCGCGTTTGTCCATCATGGATAAACGCGGGACCATATCTTGACCCGTGTTTATCCACTATGGACAAATGTGGGTCAAGATTTGGATACTATATGTGGTAACCCTAAGTCAAAATACGGTACAGAACCCATACCAAACCATGAACCTAGTTATCATTAGCCCATATATAATGGGCTGCTCTGGGCCTCTCTTTGGCCCAGCCCGGTCCAGCTCCTGAAGTACCGGCTTAGGCTGGCTTCTGGCCTATGAGCCGGGCCGGGAAAGCACTACTTGGAAGGGGTTTGAGGGAAGGATGTGACCAGAAAAGTGGGCATCGGTTTCATGTTACTTCAAGGAAGAACTTCGGGTTGACAGGCTGAAATTGCTGAACCAGGTGCTTGCACAGGAGGAATCGACTGATGACGAATTGCGGGCAGGTACAAACGAATTGATTGATGTCCGGTTTGTATTTCTCATTCAATGGCATCATTATCAGGGTCCTCGTTGCTTTATTCCACTCAAATTTGAAGTCCCTCCTCCACTGGGGGAGTTTGCGAAAGTGTCCAATGTTGTTTAACACGACGTCGAGTTTCCAATAATACGTCGGCGCTAATTTCATGACTAAGACCCACACAAGCAGGTCTACATGTGGTAGACTGAAGTGTTGGAGGTAATCCTCCTTCACGCGCCACCAACTGCGTAGAACGGTGAGTTACAATTACTTTCTATAAAATATTTCACTTACTGCCCCTCAGCAAACATCATCATCTTTAGGTGCGGGATTTCCCTTGGCTCCCCACTTCGCGCCCACAACTCCCACCTCCTGCGTCGATACCAGTTCTCCCAGAGGTAAGCCCACAGGTTCAGCAAGTCGTGGTGAACACAGAGACTATACATTTGTTTCACAGCCCAGGCCTTAATGCCCTCTGGAGTCGGTGCCGAGTATCCAGGGATGAGAGGATGCGCACAGAAATGGCGCTCCATCATGTCAACAATGGCCTCACGGTATTTGATTGGACAAAAGGTACGTCTTCCTGATGTCGTCTCTTCATCTGGCTCATCCTCTGCAATCGACTCAGCTCTGCGATATCTCCAAGAGGCGGGAATTCGGATCATAAGTTTTGAAGATGCTGTTGGCTCCACCCCTGCCTCCTGCCTACCCCCGGCCAAACACATATGAGCACGACGTGAATCGGGATCGCTGCCGTGAGTGGTGATTGTCAATACCTGCGTCATTCTCCATGTCCTGACTACCCCCAGCCGAACGCATAGGAACTCGACCTGGATTGGGATTGCCACTGGTGGGTGGCGATGGGCCCACATCGTTCTCCACATCCTGAGCACTCCCATCCAGATGTGTGGGGGCGTGGCGTGATTCAGGACCGCTGCCGGTGAGTGGCAATCCACCATGGGTAGAAACGTGAGGCCAAATCGAATCAGGGAGACCATCAGTGTGTGACACCGTTCTTGCATTATCTCAGCTTTGACTTGAGAGGACAGGAACACAAATCTTGAGGGAGTTGGGGTCGCCGCCGCTGAGTGGTATGATCCCCTCCTGTAATTCTTGCTCACTGACCTCTCCAGGAGCTTTTCCTTCACTGTCATTCGGATTGCTGTGGCCATAAGGTCTGAAGGTTAGGTCAATAAACCCATACTCATGCCTGGCCCTCAGAGGGTCATATACTGAGGTAGGTAGATTTCCTTTCAGTCATCGCCTAACCGCTTCACACTGATGCCACCAACACAGTTGGTGTTTTGCCTCCGACCAAACACGCCAACTTGCACCTATTTCAGCCATGTCCTTGTCAGTGTGGACAAATCTCAGGTTTAGGGAATATTTATCGCGCAAGACAGCTGCCCATACTACTTCAAGAGCTCTGGTGTGCTTTCTGTCTTCAACAGATGATGCCGTTGTTAAGAGACAGTATGACAGGGGGAAACCAGCATTGTCATGTTCTCCAAGGATGGCGTACAACTCAAGGTGCATTGAATTTGTGTTGTCTGTATTATATGTTGTTAGCATGTCAATTTCTGATGGTTTCACGTCTCTTACAGGTTGCGTCAATTCCAACTTCGACAATCTTTCCCTGCAAAGGGGAAATGATCTTCTTCATTACCCAGGCTACCTGTTCGACGCCCTCCATTTCTGAAAGATTGAGGATGTCCACGTTGTCCTTGAGGTCACTCAAAGGGGCTCTAACTGATGGTAATGGTTCTATATTCTTCTTCCAAAGTGTCTCGCTCATCGTTGTCCAAGCCTTGTGAACTTGCTTTGCGCTTATGGTGGGGTATGTCGACTGAACCATCTTGGCAATTTCACTTGGACATCTCCACTCTAGGCTATTTTGGATCAAAGCTGCGGCATTGGGGGGGAGAGAGACATCATAGTATGGTATATGTCGCTTGTGGTGTTCAAGTGAAATAGTGATTGTGTATGCCTTCTCTCTGCTTTCAGAACTTGCTCGACATGAAATGTTTAGTTTGCTTTTACATTCATAGCGGCACATCCCCAGGGTGTCCCGGTGCTTGGCACCCTCCCTTTGGCTGGGGTGACTCTTTTGTCTTTGGCTTTCATCCTGGCAACACCAATATCAGGTTTTGTGGCCATTTTGGAGAGGTTTGTTATCTTTCACCCTATTTATGTACATTATTCATTTCCTTTTATTATTTGGACCTTCACTCACCTGAAGCGGTAACCTGTAACTTTCCAGATATCATGTGCAGTCGTGCTGACAAGATCCTTATATGAGATGAGTGGATCAACAGGTGTGTTGTAGCTCCCACAAAAAAAGATGTGCTCTGTTGTCTTAAATACTTTTTGAAGCTGTGTCATGATTGTGTGGTTGTCCTTGAATCTGACAGGTGTGTTTTCCTAGACACTTTTTATCAGTAATAATCCCCTACAGTGCCAACAATGTTACTCACTTTACTTTCATCAGACGCTGACTCCATTTCACTTCCGACATAGATATATTCAACTGGGCCCTTCTCTGTTGTGTTACTGTTACCTGGAGCTGGAGCTTGCCGATGGTGTGGGTCCTCATCATGTTTGTCTCTTTTCCGCTTTTTTTGCATGCTGAGCTTGCTGACATTGCGGCATTTGTCACAGGTCTTGTATTTGCAGCCAACTGGGAGGAGAGCTTTACACTTTGACTGAGAACACTGGTTCTTGGATGGTGACATGAAGTCGTCCTCGGAAGTAGGTGGCATTTGGATATTAGGTACAATGTTGGGTACATTGTGTACACTGTGTTGTTCTTTACTGTTTACATAATGTAACATAAGGTTAGGTTTTGATTAAGTAAGTGTATTTGGGTCAAAAAAGGTTCGGACTGTGCACGTGATCAGTCATGTGACGTGTTAGGGGTGGGGTTGAGGTGGGCCAGTTGCACAAGTCAGTCACGGGAAGGTGGTGGCGACGGCTGTGCAATGACGGCACAGCTACAACCACGACCATAACAACTCGTTGACTACCACAACCACAACCACAAAACAGCTGGTGACGAAGCTGTTGAGATGCGACTGCATAAGTCACATGTCTCGTGGGATCTGATTGTGTCAGCCCACATACTAAATACGGTATCTGTCCCTTATGGACTGATTTGGACTCTGGCCAGACTTGTACGGACCGCTTTTGTTTATCTTTATTGACAGAGTCATATATGGCTCTTATTGTTCTTTATTGTTAAGATACCGGTATTGTCTGCTTTAGGCAGCTATTGTTCTACACCCTCCAATGGCATTTTCTCCCTCTGGCGCACAGACCATGTGTATTGTGTTTGGTTCACCTGTGCGCACAGACCATTCTTACCTAAGCACCCTGTATATAAGGACTGCTGTTTACGCCTTCACACTTCAGAGTTTACTTCCCCTCTGAAGTGTAAGTCCCTTTTTATCTTTCCCTCTGCACTACCTTTGCTCATAGACGTTCCATAGTAACTTGTCTATTAGGTGTGTAAATATATAGAGTTTACTTCCCCTCTGAAGTTAACTTGTCTATTAGCCCTTGCTATTATCTCTTCGCTCGTTAGTTCTGCGCTCAACAGAAGCAGCGGCAGATGGGACGGTGGTAAGGACAGCAGTAGGGACAGCGAGGGTGACGGGAATTCCGATGGAGCAGGAATGGCGATGAGGTGGGAATGGTGATGGGGTGGGAATGGCGGTGACGAAGCGGCGGCAGAGGGGATGGGGGTAGGGACAGCAGGGGACGACAGGAATGGCGACACATTGGGATTGGCAATGGTGGTGTGGGGGATGGCGATGGCAGAGGCAGCAGTCCTACTTGATATTCTTCTACTTGCTTGATACTGTACTTTTTTAGCTACTTGACAAACTTATGTGTCCTTAGATTTTACTTGTGCTTAATGAGTAATAATGACTGGTTCACTAAGCAGAAAATAAGCTGCTTGAGAGGCTTAGAAAGGGCTTAGAGTAAATAAGCACTACATAAGCACTCTAAGCCCACTAAGATTTTGGGATATTTTCCTGATGGATCATTGTGAAGCCCTGTGTGAAGTTACTGTTGATAAGTGACCTGTGCGCACTTAGCGGCTCAATGGACACGCAGATAACGGACTGCTTTAGATTAGATATACAGGACTTGTAGATTAGATTATTTTGATCTTTACAATCTCGGACTTCTTGTATTCCCTTATCTATGACATCACACATGTACATGACATCATGGACCACTCTGGATTGCCCTTGTACTTCGTCTATGTACTTTCCTTTGTTCTTATCTTTATTGTGATATCACTATGATATCATAGTCTGGACTCTTCTTGTTCTTTACGCCTTGTTCTCTTTGTAGTCCACTCCTTTGTCCGTGTACAGAACAATGCGCCTTGTATTTACTGTGACCTGCTGTTACCAGTGTCACCCTCTGTAGCAGTATAAGTAGAGTACTTTGTACGCTCCTGGTCCACATCAGTTCTCATCTGTTGTGTGCCAGGTATGTCTCCACTTCTCCAATGTAAACATCAGTTCTCATCTGTTGTGTGCCAGACACTCTATCTGCTTCACTTGCTAGATCTTACTCTGTTGCTGCTTCCAGCCACGCTTGATATCTCACCACAGTCCTCTTGTCACTGTGAGTATCATCCCTTCATGTGCGCTGTTCATCAGGTTATGGGCCCTGGTGCCCAAGCCACTCCACTTGGCTGGTCACTGTGTTCTTAGGATCACACACCAGGTCAAGGTCTGTCTGGGGCCTCACCAGCCTTGCCCAAGGCAGTTGACACTGGGGCGCCAGTGGTCACTGCTGAGGAACCTCCTGTTACATATACTGCCCAGTAGTCCTACTTTCACCCCTACTGTTTTCCTAGCCCCTGCGCTATGCGCAAGGAGATTGGATCTGGTAGCCCCTTAATCCATATCCAGGTGTGCATGGCCCACTGGGCTGTGTATTGTGGAGCTTAGTGCCAGCTGTCTCTGGTGCTCCACACTGGGCGCAGGATCTCCTCACCATGGGAGTGTAAAACCTGGTTCAGACTCTGGGGGGTGTTCACCTTATGGTGTTCTGCAACCAGATACCTGCCTTGTAGCGGCAATGGGAAAGGATTCAGTAAAGCCACTTGTGGCGATGAGGCAACCAATAGGCCGAGGAGGCTGAGGTAGACAGCCTTGGGCTCTGAAAGCATCCACTTCATTTCCCCCTGACGCAAACTGGTGAAGCTGTGTCTTAGACACATCCTGGCTGGCAGCTAGCTTCCAGTATGGCAAAGGGATTCTTCCATCCTGGGCCTAGCCCTTGTATCACTGGCATACCATCAGGAGGCAGGACGCGCTAGCGTTCTGGCCTTACAGATTCACAGACAGGAGTGGTTACCCCCATCATATCTTGCAACTGTTTCGAAGCACTATCGCTGACTGCTCCTCGGCGATAGATAAATCATCCCTATGGCATCTTCTAACAACTCTTCTCGTGCTGCCTCGCCCACTGGTGCTGCCACCACCGGTGCGGCTGCAGGCGCCACAGCAGGCGGGTCACTCCCACCTGCTACTGGGTCCACACCCTCCTCGCGTATTTCCAACGCGTATGGCAACTCCTTCGGCATGCCTTCGGGCATTCATCTTACTAGATTTGACGGGTCAAACTGGAATGAGTGGTCTGGGACCCTGGAAGCCATCCTCACGCTGCACGAAGCTGAGGACGTATTCTACCTCCAGGTGCCACCCTCAGGAGTCACTGCAGATGAGTGGGACTCTGTCCAGCGTCGGGCCAAGGCGTACCTCCGCCTCTATCTCAAACCCGACGTCTACTCCCTCATTGCCGACCCTCTTGTCTACCCCACCTTCAAGTCGAAGTGGGACAAGCTGAAGGATGTCTATGCTGGTGCTAGCGGCAGCACCACCATCTTCAATCTGTGGATCCAATTAACCCAAGCCCGCCTCGACGACTCTGCACCTATGGCCTCTCAGTTGGCCAAGCTCAATGAGCTGCGGGTCGGCCTTTCCAACGCACAGATGGGTGTCACTGACACCCAATTCTGTCTCATACTTCTCCACGCCCTGCCAGCCTCCTATGAGGTCCTGGCCTCTACCATCCTTGCCAGTGGCGCTCCCTCCAAACTCAAGCACGCTGAAATAATTGCGCACATCGTCTCGGAGGAAGCGCGCCGCACTGGCCCTTCTGGCTCCTCACTCAATAAGGCTGCCCCCATTAAGCCCACTAGCGGTGGCCGTAAGAAGAAAGACCATTCTCAACTTACGTGCCATTATTGTAACAAAAAGGGGCATATCAAGCCTGATTGTAGGCAGAGGAAGAAGGATGAAGCTGCGGGGAAGCTTAAGGACACTGGCAACAAGGCTGCCAACTCTCATGTATTAGTACCAACCACCGCCTCCATTAAGGAGGTCAATGACGAGCCCGCCATTAACTGGGCGGACAATGCAGTTGGTGTTGCCTTGTATGCTGCCTCGCGTGTGCGTTGGATGATGGACAGTGGTGCAACACACCACATCACACCACATCGGTCTGACTTCAAGGACTACACCCCGTGTAAAGGTGCTGTGCGCCTGGGTGATAAGTCCACAATCGACCAAGTTGGTGTAGGCTCCGTCGTCTTCACTACGAGCCAGGGCATTCCAATCACCCTAAGTAATGTGCTGCACCTTCCACAGGTGAAGACACGCTTCTTGTCGACGCGTGCTCTAGCACAAAAGGGTGCGGAAGTGGCCTTTGACAGTGGCTCATTCAAAATATCTGTCAGTAAACAATGTGTAGCTGTTGGCTACTTGGAGGACAACCTTTACTGGTTGGACGCTTCAAGCATTGGCCTCAATGCTCACGTCAAAAGTGCTGCCACAACTCTTGATATCTGGCATCAGCGCATGGGACACATCTCCCCTGCTGCTCTTAAGTCGTACGGTCCCTCTGCCACTACTGGCATGGACATTGACAGCTCTACTACGCACACTGCTGTGTGTCGTGGGTGCGAGTTAGGCAAGTCCACTCGCCAACCCTTCTCTGCGTCCTCCACCAAAAGGACAACCCGTATCTTTGAGATTGTACACAGTGACCTCGCCGGTCCAATGCAAACTCAGTCCCTACAAGGCTCCGCGTACACCGCCACCTTCATAGACGACCACTCCAAACATGCAGTGGTGTACTTCATTAAGTCGAAGGATCAGTTTGTGAAGGCACTGCAGATGTATTTGGCCTGGGGTGAAACCCAGACGTCCCATAAACTGTGCGCACTCCACTCTGACCGCGGAGGCGAGTACATGGCGAGCCAAGTACAGGACATTCTCAAGCAGAGAGGGATAGAGCATCACCTTACGATGCCAGGTTCACCACAGTCAAACGGGAAAGCCGAGCGGTTTAACCGCACCATTACGGATAAGGCAATGGCCATGCTACATACAGCAGGCATGTCTAAAGGCTTTTGGGAGCATGCTATGAGCACTGCGGTACACATCTACAACCGCTCTCCCACCCGTACGCTCAAGTGGCGCACACCTTATGAGCTCTGGTACTCTGGCAAGGTACCAGATGTCTCTCATTTACGCGTCTTTGGATGCAAGGGGTACATGCACGTACTCGCTGATAAGCGTCGCAAATTGGATGCGAAGGCTATTGAAGTCACGCTTATTGGGTTTGAGCCCGAATCAAAGGGCTATAAGCTTTGGGACCGCCAAACCCGCTCTGTCTGTTTGTCCAGGGATGTGACATTCGACGAGAGTAGCTTCCCGTCCCTCCAGGGTGTTGAGCCACACCCACAACCTTCTCAAGTGGCCTCACAGCCACTACCTCCACCAGTGATTGCCGTACCTAGCACGTCGGCGTTACCACCACAGCGAGCACCCTCCCCTGCACACTCAGACACTAGTGAGGAGGAGGATGTTGAAGACATTCTAGACCCTAAACAAGAGCGTCCACACACGCCACCACCACCTGCACCACCCACTCTTCCTGTCACGCCCAAGCGTGAGCAGCCCACTCCCACGTCGCCACCGCCGCGTCAAAGCGCAACACGCATTATGCGCCATGTCCCTCCTCCCTCACCAGATATGCCTGGAGGCTTTGAGGACCGCGCACAGCGAAGTCAGCTGTTGCGCGAGATGGACAATGCGCCTAGACGCTCTGCCCGTGCACCTGTGCCTAATCCCCGCTATTTCTCAGCGGACAATGTGGCCATGCGCGGCAGACGGTTGGGATATGCAGAGCTGTTGGCTGCAGCTTACATAGGAAGAGATCCTGCATCCTACGCAGAGGCCATGCGGTCTGTGGATGCAGATGAGTGGACTAAGGCGTGTCAATATGAAATGGACGCTCTCGCCCATAATGGCACCTGGGAGTTAGTAGATCTCCCGCCTAATCGCAAGGCAGTAAAATCCAAATGGGTCTTCAAGCTCAAGGCGGATGGCCGCTACAGAGCTCGCTTGGTGGCTAAGGGATTTACGCAGATCCCTGGCATAGATTTTGATGAAACCTTCTCTCCCGTCGCACGATTTGAGTCGCTACGATTGCTTCTGGCGTTGGCCGCGCTGGAGGACTGGCACATCCATCAGATGGATGTCAAGTCTGCTTTTCTCAATGGCGTGCTTGATGAGGAGATTTACATGGAGCAACCACAAGGGTTCATCACCACTGGTGCAGAGACGAAGGTGTGTCGCCTAGTCAAGGCGATATATGGTCTCAAACAAGCCTCCCGTGCATGGAACTTGCAATTCCATGGAGTGTTACTTGCACTCGGCTTTAAGCGGACGTTTGCCGATGCCGGCGTATATGTGTTGCCTCAACGAGAGGGGGATGGACCACTCTTCGTTATCGTTTACGTTGACGACATCACTATATTGGGTGCCTCTTTGGAAAGGATTAAGCGTTTGAAGTCAGATCTTCTGAACGTTATGAGATGACAGATCTCGGGGAGATAGAATCCTATCTTGGTATGCGCATTGTGCGCGACCGCTCCCTCAGACGCATCCAAATAGATCAGTCTGGCTATGTCAAGGATGTCCTTGAACGCTTTGGCATGTCTAATGCCACTCCACACTCCACACCCTTGCCCGCTGGTGCTGACGAGCACCTTCATAAATATACGGGTCAGGCTACTGCCTCTGACATTACGCACTACCAGTCACTCATTGGTAGTCTACTGTACGTTCAGATTGGTACTAGACCGGACATTTCCTTCGCTGTGTCACGTCTGGCGCAGTATGCAGCGAATCCTTCACCTCAACATCTGCGGCTTGCGCAATATGTTCTGGCTTACTTAGTAGGCACTGTGGACATGCGGATAGTCTACGATGGCGCCAGTGGAGACGGCCTTCATGGCTACTCTGATTCTTCCCTGGGTGACCAGGTTGATGACAGACACTCCACTTCGGGTTATGTGTTCCTTTTAGCCAATGGTGCAATAAGCTGGTCTTCGCGAAAGCAAAAGACAGTGGCCCAAAACACTACAGAGGCGGAATACATGGCCATGACCGATGCGGCCAACCAAGCCGCTTGGTATCAGAGCTTCCTTGCGGAACTCGGGTACGAGGTCGACGACCCCATCCCACTGCATGGTGACAACAAGGGTGCCATTGACTTGGCCTTGAACCCTGTCACTGGGAGGCGATCAAAACACATTGCCATTAGGCATCATGTCATAAGGGAGTATATCGAAAAGAGGACCATCACTCTTATTAGAACCCCTACTGCGGAAATGGTTGCGGATGGCTTTACCAAGTCACTTGCGCGTGTCCTGCTGCAGCAACACAATGTTGACATGGGCTTGTGCTAGTCCCAGATTGCTGATCACGGGGAGATGTTGATAAGTGACCTGTGCGCACTTAGCGGCTCAATGGACACGCAGATAACGGACTGCTTTAGATTAGATATACAGGACTTGTAGATTAGATTATTTTGATCTTTACAATCTCGGACTTCTTGTATTCCCTTATCTATGACATCACACATGTACATGACATCATGGACCACTCTGGATTGCCCTTGTACTTCGTCTATGTACTTTCCTTTGTTCTTATCTTTATTGTGATGTCACTATGATATCATAGTCTGGACTCTTCTTGTTCTTTACGCCTTGTTCTCTTTGTAGTCCACTCCTTTGTCCGTGTACAGAACAATGCGCCTTGTATTTACTGTGACCTGCTGTTACCAGCGTCACCCTCTGTAGCAGTATAAGTAGAGTACTTTGTACGCTCCTGGTCCACATCAGTTCTCATCTGTTGTGTGCCAGGTATGTCTCCACTTCTCCAATGTAAACATCAGTTCTCATCTGTTGTGTGCCAGACACTCTATCTGCTTCACTTGCTAGATCTTACTCTGTTGCTGCTTCCAGCCACGCTTGATATCTCACCACAGTCCTCTTGTCACTGTGAGTATCATCCCTTCATGTGCACTGTTCATCAGTTACGAGACCTGCAAAGGGCTGCATGACCGGCAGTGCAGCTTTATGCCTCCTTGAACCTGACATCCCAAGCTGCACTCAGAAGTGCTTACTGGCAGCTTTGGGTATCACTGCACTCTGTGCACGCTCAGTTTCTTGTTCAGTTTCCCACTCATTCTGGACACTTCCCTACACATTTTAGCATTCCCCTGTTCCCCTGGTATGTAATGCACCCTTTTCCTTAGATTTCCTGGTGTTTAGTTCATGTAATTACAACTCTACACAGAAGTCAAATAACAGTAGACCTCCATCAGATTCCAGGCCTTTTAGTTCAGTGAGGTCCATTCCTTGTGTTCCCCTGCATGCAGCACTTGCATGCAGTCTTAGCGACTGGAACCTGATGCATTTCTAACCCCTGTGGCCACCTCTGAGAAGTCTTGCACCATGTGTAAGCGTCTCCAATCAATCACTTGCGACCACTCGACCCTCAGGCCTCAGGCTCCATGTAGCCTCTCCTGACCTTGCCACACTCATGCACGGCCTTAGCCCTTTGACACCAACTCATATGTGATCGCTGCGGACCCACATACTATGACATCTCGCACCCCATGAAGGCCTGCACGACCACTAGTGACACTGTGCACCCCCAAAACCCTGCACACTTTCAGAGTATCACCGGCACTTCATTTCCAGCTCACCCATTCACAGCACACAAAAATGGTAGTTTAGATATACAGCCCCTGCTATTTCAGCGCCCTCTAATACAGTTAACTTCCCGTTTTTTTCGAGTTTGTCGTGTTTGAGCGCACAAGTGCAATTATGACAAATGCGGAATGCCGCGCTTGCCGAATGCTGCCGATGGTGTTGACAAAAAGTTGCACATGTGCGTGCAAACTCGAATTCTTTCCGAACCCCCAAATAAAATAGAAACAAATACGAAAAAATCTTCAGTGGATGTAAAATACAATTGGCTATGAGGCTGTACAATTTTAGTAATAAAGACGAGTTGTTGAAGCTCCAGAAGTCACTTAGTGTTTTTTTTTGCAATGGCCGTGCATGATAGTATATGTACTATGCAAATGCGAGCCTGAGCTTATCACTTCCACGAGAGCCTCTCAAACATCATCCAGTCGTGTATAGGTCGTATCGGTGCGGGATAAAACATCCCAGGGGCCCACATCCCTTCCAACGTGGACATCGACAATGGGTAATGTGCATAGGACCCGTCTCCGCCCTGAACGTGTTTCTTGTTCTGCTCGATGTGTTTCTGTACCTCGTCTGGTAGATTTTCATCAGCGGTGTTCATATCGTACCGTCCACACCAGTTAAAGTCAATCAACTTGACCGTGCCATCTGCGTCAAAAAGAATGTTTTGTTGTCGCAAATCACCGAAAACGTATCCCTCAGAGTGAAGCCGCGTCAAAATGGTCCGGATCTGCGCAAGAACATCATGCGGTGCGTCGAGTCGAGCGTCGATGTAGTCCATGACAACCATGTGCATGACATTCGGCCGCAAGCGAAGACTTTGTGGGGCGCTTTGAGCAGGTCCGGGAAAAATACCGGAGAGTCCAGCCTCTGGTAGAGGGCCGTAGTATCGGAGACGAGGCGCACATCCTTCGCGCGCAAGAAACTCGTGTACCTCTTTGCCGTACATTGAAACGAATTTGACAACCACTTTGCCCCCATCAGGATGAATCTCTGCAAGATATGTGACGCATGCGGCATCCGATTCCAAAGATTTCAGGTATCGGAACTGAGTGATGCTACCATCTTCAGCGGTGAATGAAGTCGGGTAAGGGAAGTAGCGGGGATGTGGTTGGTTGGCAACGAAAGGAGAAGCGCCGTCGACTCTCTTGTAAAAAAACTCAAGCTTTGAGAGACAATTGCGGAGAGCGACGAAGACCCTGGCGTTGTGATAGACTCGGATATCCTCCTCAGTTGATGAGAGTACCATCCACCTCATGTCAGTCAGGCGCTGGACAATAAACTTGTCGGTGAATACGCTGCCCAGAACACACAACCACGGGCCCCCAGCGGCGACCAAGAATGTTGGGCAGCAGCACTTTTGGCGAATGTCCTCTCTCTATTCAGGAGTCAGACATGAGATCAAGATGGACGCATTTACAACCCACCGATTTGTGAATCCAAGAGCGTCTCATGCTGAGACTCACTTGAGTGGAAGGGTCGCAGCTGCCTTCGCCGAGCTCTCGCTTCATTTCAAGAAAAAAGTGCGCGATGCGAGTGTTGCGTATCTGCAGCGTGATAATGCCATCAGGCCGGGACTCATCAGGGAGTTGCTCTTCGCGAACATCGGCATTCAGAATAAGGCGCAAAAAATTGAGCAGTTTTTCACTGTATTTCTTCTCCGACCGACCAACCTCGGATACAGAGTACATGAAATCGTAGACATGTTTGAGATCGTCGGTGGTCGGGTCCAAATGACCGGCAGAACTGATAAATTCGTCGAAGATAGGGTGGAATATCTGTATGGGGGGAGCAATTGTAGATAGGGGTGCATCCGGGGCCGTCCGGCCATCATATATGACTTGGGCGTCGTTGGCTTGGATTTTACAATAGCCAGTCGATTTGGCTCCTTCTGAAGGTGACGGTCCTAGAGCCATTACGGTCTTGCTATAGCCTAACGACGGTTTCAGCGAGACTCAAGTATAACGGAAGAAACATACGCTGGAATTCTTTCAATTCCGGAACGGCATCCACCCCTTCGTCATTATTTGTGATAACTTGGTGAACACGTTTGGGGTCTACCAGTATACGGTCGTCAGAAAAGGTTTCAGGGGGAGGTAGAGTGACGTACCTGGCAATTGTACGAGCAGGACTTGACCGTCTAGTCCAAGATCCGCCACCTGCATACGTTCGTTAAGCCTCTCAATGGTATCCTCGTCATCGAGGTTGATATTCTTGAGTATCTCCGCCCTTGAGTCATCGATGACCATTGATCCCTTCGTCTTCCACACGGTGAGCCTCGCGGCATCAACGTCAGCGAGGTCGATTCGCCTCTTCTCCTTGACCTTCTCCTTCAAGTCCTCGATGTCCTCTCCGCCGGAAGTCCAAACCGAGAAACTCCTTCCAATAAGGGTCTGGAACGTGTAGTCAACGAGAAGAAACCAGTGTTTCATGACGAATGATGGTCGGTGATAACAAAGGACGGTACCGTACAAGAATGGCGGCGGGGATGACACCAACCACACGTCAGCAAAACGACACAAAATTAACCCAGCTTATTTCATCGCTTAGATTCAGTTGTTTTGTCACTAAGCCATCAGCAATGCTAAGCGACCACTAAGCTTCTCAATCAAGTATAAGATGTTTCAGAGACTGGATTTTATTCAACCGTGTAGCGTAAATTTACAAGAGTGCTAAGAAAGTAAGACTCGACTCGAGACGGATGTTGTTGTGAATCTAACCAAGGCAGTTCACGCTGGTACTATCCCGGCGGCGGCAGTGGCGGCGTTGTAGTTGTTGCAGTTGGGGTCATACAGAGAACACACCGGCGGTGGCACTGGCAGTAGGTGGAGTCGTGATCGTCATGATTTGGGTCGGGGTCGTGCGCGGCTGAGTGGTCGTTGTAGAGCCCATGCGGTGTGGCTTGTGTTCGAGTTGGTGTCTCGTATCATTGGGTCACAATAGCTACCTTTTCATCGTCGTCGGGAGTTGCGTTGTCATCGCCGCACCAGCTGACGCTGTACGGAGCCTCCGTGCGTTCGAAGCGAAGGGGATTCCGCGTAGAGATTAGGAAGAGAAAGAAAGAAAGAGTGCCTGAGTCCGGAGCGTTCGCATTAGTAAGGGCCAGTGCGAATGCGAACGGATGAAGGCGAGAGCGAGGGAGGACGAGACGAGATCGAGCAGCGAGATTACCAAATTCCGGGATAGTAACGCAGAGAAGGAGGGGGGCAATCGAGCACTGTGTATTCAGCAAGGATTAGGGGGGTTTAAATACAGACAGAACTGTAGCAACAAACGAACCAGTAAGTAAATAAGAGGGAGTGTAATATAGGAGAAGGGTGGCATAGGTAGGGGGAGGAAACGAGACGGAACGCGGGTGGAGACGATAGGGACGGAGACAAGACGGTAAGGTAGAAACGAAGACAAAAGAGTCGAATAAAGACAACAAACGATAGGGGCCAGCGCGAGGCTGACGACAACGGGCGCACAAAGACAAAAGGGACGGCGTGGCCGAGCGAAGCTTCAAAGGGATGATGGGTATTGAGAGTGATGCGCTGAGGATGGAGAGGCAATGGACAAAGGAGGCACGATGCGCGGGGACGCACGGCTTGTCTTCGAGTGTCTACAGGCCATTTGCGAGGCGGTTGGCGTCGGCGTCCATGACGAGGTGAGGCGAGGGTGAGCGATGGGGAAGAGGAGCGACGCCGTCGAATCCAAAATGGCAGCTGGGGGGAGAGCAAGGACAGTTGGTTCGTCCGGCTGCTCAACCTGATGTCACGCAGAGTCACTGCCGAATTAATCCAACTTTATTCCGGATCACGGTACCCCTTATACATTTGTAATGGCATAAGGCTAAAACTGTCGCGGTTAATTCACTGCGTGCAAAGCAGGGTTTTCAGACCAATAAAACCCATAGAAAACCCTATGGAGTGTTAAACATAACCACTTATCAAGGGTTTTTTTAGGGTTTTCTAAGGGTTTTATTGGTCGGAAAACTCTGCTTTGCACGCAGTGTAACCTCGGTACACTTCTCTTGTATGGGGGTGTACTTGTTCACCTATCCGGCTGCCCCGCTGCCATAAATCTCTATAGCAACTGTTACGAAAATAACTGTAGGGCCCTGCCCGCGCTGGACAGGCCCTAAACATTTAATTTTTACTGATGTTCAACTTATTGGTCCAACTTTACGAAGCTTCACCGGCTTCACCCCCGGCCTGCCCAATACCATCCAGTCAATGGCCGTGTCCTATTCATCAGTCCAAAGCAACCCCAGGCCTCGGACCTCGGTCGTAATTGCTTTTACTTCCGCTTGCAGATCTAGGGTTCTGTTCTCGCCAAGGTTCTCGCCCAAAAATGCATACATAAAAGCTCTCACATCGCTCCAACCATGGACTTCAGGCCGCCTTCCTACGTCGTGGACACCATTTCGCCGACCTCCTGTAATCATGCGCTACACTTGTATCTTTGTGCTCTCCGTCCTTACCACTGGTCTCCTTGGCGGTTTCGCGAAGCACCTCTCACCACCTTGGGACGACATGCACATCAAACACTCCTGGAACGCCGTCCCGAAGAACTGGGAGAGCCTAGGCCGTCCGCCTTCTAGCACCACAATCGACCTTTACATTGCCCTCAAGCCTCAACGTGAGAATGCCGTGGTCGACGCGCTCTACGAGGTCAGTGAACCCGGGCATCCAAGGTAGTACCTCCTCCACCACTCCTCCGCTAACGTATGTTCTCACGAGCGCCACTGCTCCGGTATAGATATCGTGCATATCTGACTAAGGACCAGGTGGCTGACCTCGTCGCACCGCGTCCAGAGACCCTCGAGCTCGTGAATTCCTGGCTCGAATATCACGGCATATCCTTCTCGTCCATTTCGATGACGCACGGCGGCAATACACTGATGCTCAAAGCCGTGTCCTGTGACCCAAGCCAACGCCCTCCTCGGCGCATCGTACCAGCTCTACAGGCACGTCGAGAGGGGCGAGACCATTGTCCGCACTGTCGGGTATTCGCTTCCCATGGCACTGCACTGGCACGTGTTGACTGTGGCGCCTACGACGTCCTTCGTCTCCCCGCGCACGCAATGGCAGACACCGCAGAATCGCCCTGACAGGGCAGTGAATTTGACATCGGGAGAGCCTGCGACGATGCTATCGAGCCGCGCAAAAGTCGATTCCATCACACCGTCGTTTCTGCGCTGGCTGTACGACTCAGAAGCATATACACCGAATACTCACGGTGAGAATGTGCTCGGGATCGTGGGATTCTTAGGGCATTATCCGAGCCCGACCGACCTGGGAGCGTTCATGCGTAAATACCGCTCCGAAGCAGGTGACGCAACGTTCACCGTCGTAGAGGTCAACGGGGAGAAGTACGATCCGACCCACCCACACGATGAGGCAAACGTGGACATCCAATACGCTGAGGCCATGGCATATCCGACCCCTCACATCTTCTACAGCACTGGCAGAGGGCCGCCGACCACGGATGACATATGGGTGTCCTGGCTAGAATACATCCTCGACCAGGAGAGCATCCCTCAGACCATCAGCATATCGTACAACATTTTAGAGCATTTCCTCTCGAGGGAATGGGCAATAAATGCGTGCAACAAGTTCGCGATGCTCGGTGTACGTGGCGTTAGCGTCCTCGTGTCGAGTGGTAACAAGGGTATCGGCCCCGGGACCTGCATGGGAGACGACGGCACTGTCCGATTCAAACCGGCGTTTCCTGGTATCTGTATGTGTGGCGATTTCTCTCGGACTGGACGTAGTGCTTGAGTGCGGGTCCTGGACACTCACAACATCACCACCCCTTTGCAGGTCCCTATGTTACCGTCGTCGGCGGAACAACAGACTTCGAGCCCGAGGTCGCAGCAAGTTTCTCCGGCGGCGGCTTCTCGGACTACTTTAAGCGGCCGACGTACCAGGAGGAGGCCGTGTCTACCTTCCTCCAAAACCTCGGGAACCGGTATCAAGGCCTTTACAAGTGTGTTCGCTTCTGTGTCCTGATCTAACCCATTCGTAATTTGTACTTGGTGTAGCGCTTCTGGCCGCGGCATTCCTGACATCGCCGCGCAGGCCATTGGATTGCCGATCTTTCTCAACGGCAACGAGAGAAAGGTGTCCGGCACAAGTGCAGCGACGCCCGTGCGTCTGTCTCTCCTCCCTCCTCCTATTCGTGTCGTACGTCCTTGAGCACCCAGCTGACTGCCAATACCAGATTGTGGCGGGCATAATCTCGCTGCTTAATGACTGGCTGATTTTGACGGGTCAGGGCCCACTCGGCTTCCTCAACCCCTGGCTGTACGGAAGGGGCTCCCAGGGTTTCACCGATATCACAGAGGGCTCGAATCCGGGCTGTAATTTGGATGGATTCTCCGCCATCGCTGGATGGGACCCTGTGCGTTCCATACTTGATACTTCTTCACATTCGACGTTGGATGACCCTGGGCTGCGCAGGTCACGGGTCTTGGAACGCCTAGGTTCCGCCAAATGCTGGAACAGTTACTTTGAAATAGTAGAGTTTACGTTCTTTCCAAACGCAACCAGCCAATTGCTTGGGGAAATAGCACCATACATGCGTTGTGAAAGGCCACTGGCACTTACCCCTCATCCACGCAAACTTAAGGTCGAAACTGGAAACCGAACACATTCGGCCTCGAAGTCTCGCTTCGGTGCACGACGCACTCCATCCTATACCTCTCCCGATGCGACTCCTGGGACCCGAGCGGAGAAGTTGTGTATTGAAAATGAGCAGGGAGTTCTAGATTTATACCCATGGACACCCTGGTAGCACTGTATGGGGTTTTTTTCGAATCCATTTGAGTGTGCCTTGGGGTACATGGTTCTATGTGGTACTATGACAACACGGATGCTTCCTGTCTCAATTGCGCTATACGGTTCTTGAATCCAAATATCATGATAATTTGCATACTCTCTGCCACCTTCATTCGGATGTGACTGTGCGGGCAGAATCATGATTTCATCAACTGGTGTCACCGTCATGACCTTTATAGTAAACTGTCTCTATTCGGTACGCGCGCCCAGCTACTTCGAGTGAGTTACAGAACAATCCAAGTTGCTGCTCTAGTAAATCCCATATTAGAACTGCTGCCTGTCACGACTACAGCTCATCCCGGATGGGTCCAGTGGGCACTTCGCCCTTGCCCTCGCTTTCCTCCTCGCCCGCAACACGGTTCTGCATTGTATCTTCTGCCGGAACGGGGACAGGGATGGCCCCGGCCTTGGCGAGCTCGTTCACGTCCGCAGCGGCGGCGCTGGCGTGTATGCGACCCTCGTCCGCCAGCCTCCGTGTAAAGCTTGCAATCTCGGCGTCGTACTGCTCCCATTCGGGGATCTGACGGGCGCGCGCGAGCTTTGGTTCTTTCTATGGGTTTAGGAACGGGATGAATAGTTGAACAGGCTCTTTGAAGGGGAAGGGGGAGGTACGAACCGTCAACGGATTTTGGCAGAGATCGATGGTCTTGGCACGATCTAGTCTGTCCTTGCTACCTAAGCGATCGTTAGCATAGGATCTCTAACTCGCCGCGAACTTGCTTCCGACTCACACCACGTTTCGCACTAAAGGAAAGTTTTGTGTAGCAGCAGCATCATACTAGAAACACGGGATAGAACCTACCCATAGCCAGTCTTCATGCAGAGAGAACTTTGAACGTATAAGCGACCCCGACAGTAGCCAAAAATCCTTGGACTCACTATAGGAACGTGTCCTTGCAGGTTGTTTGGAAGGTCTGTGACATGCCGTTAACGTCATCGCGAGTTAACGTTATCTAAAGAATGAGACGAGCGCACCTTGATCGAGGTTAGCAAGTGAATTGGGGTCGGCCGAAAGTTGTTGGTAATGACTGCGCAAGATATCCTAGAGAGCGAAATGTGGTGTTCGTAAGGCGAAGACTAGGAGAAGGGGATTCACGTACCCCAGCAGCCATCTGGCGGAACCGAACCAAGTCCACGACGTACAGTGCACTGCGGGGTCAAACGATCAACAGTCTGTACCAACCAGGCAGAGGCACAACTCCCCGCCTCCAAAAAAAGGGCATTACCTGATGTGATAGGGACGCCCTCGCAGGAACTGTTCCCAATATCCCGTTTTCCAAAACCGGAAGCCCTCCATCTCCTCGTTATCGTCGCCCATGGGGGTGTAGCCATAAGGTGCTCCGTGCAAGTCGAGGTCAATCAGCTCCTTCAGGTCTGCGCGCACAATCTGGTCCGCATCGACAAAGATGACCTTGTCGAGGTCCATGGGGAACAGGACATCGAGAAACAGGATCTTGTATGCCCAGATAATCCGTTGCTTTTCGCGTTGTTGTCTCAGCCACGTCGGCCACTTGTAGGTGACGAGCTCATATTGGAAACCGTACTCCTCAGCGAATTGAGGAATAAATTCCTGCGCAATATGGTTAGGCTGCTCCCCATCAGACAGTGGACGAGAATCGTACTAAGAAGGACGGCGACAGGAAGTTCTCGATAAACCAGAACTTCACCGTGTGCTTCGTGTTGCGTAGAACGCTCAGGATCATGATCGACGCGAATCTCTGGAAAATATATGAGCTGCGGGCCGCATGGGTCAGTCTTTGCATTGATCTTACCTCGTACAACAAACCCGACGCCACTGTGAAAATGTTAATCTCGGCGTGTCTTTGCGTCGACACTCCTGTCTCCGCCTTGCTTCCCGATGACTTGAATATCGACGAAATGCTAAGCCAGGTATCAGCTCGACTCAATGGGGCAAAACAAGGTGGCGGCTCACCGCGAAACGATATTATCGACGACTCCGGTGGGCTGCCGTTCCTCCTCTTCGGGGTCCTCGAGTACATCGACGAACTCCTGGCCCGGAAGACGCGCCAGGCGCGGATACAGCGTCAGGCCCTCGAAGCTCGTGACCGTGACTTCATTGCCCGCTTCCTCAACAGGGGGGCTGAGCCATCCCTCATTGCCCGCACTTTCTAGCCAGAAGACCTCACGCCCACGTCCCTCGCGTATCTCGAGATGGAAAACGCCAGGGGTTGCCTTGAACTGCAGGTAGCCTAGGTTCTCAACGATGAGGGTGTCATCGATCGGCCTGCCTTGATGACCTGCGAGTTGTAGCTGCACGCCCCGCGGGGGGGAATTCGTGCCCATCTCGCGAGCGTGTCCGCCGACGATGATGTAGTCGAGCTCGAAAACTGCCTCTACGCCCCGCTGTCGCTCGTCGCCGGACAAAACACCGAGCTGGACATTATCCAGGTCGTAGAGTGCTTCACGAGGGCGCACGACCCACGAAGACGGTTCATCGAGGCCGAGAGTATAGATCGGCTCAATTGGAAGGTCACGGAAGAACACTTGCGCGGGAACCTCGTATCTGCAAGTAGTTGAAGAGAAGAACAGAGGCTCAGAATTAATGCAGCCTTACCCATTATCATCGAATGTGAGAGAAGGGACGAGATTGTAGCGGTAGAAGCGTTTCAACGGAAGCTAGAACGCGACGATGAGGTAGGCTCCTGAATATAACACAGGTCAGGTGACATACTTCTGAGTACTCAGGCGGCTGGAGATGGAACTCCACGGTGACCGTTGGAATATTCAAGAGCCACTATATGCAGAGCGTTATGAGCAGGCGAAGATATGCCATAGACTCAAAAGCACCTCAAAGAGACTTGTATATTTTTGTGCCTGTTCGCTCAGAGGATCCAAAATGACGACGAAGCGATGCAATGCGGTCGTATTGTCACCGATGGTAAATGCACTAATCGTAGACGGGGACCATCAAAATGTTAGTCAGTCGACCCTGCGATGGGGCGATGTATCACAAACGTGTATTGGCTATCCATAAGCTTGTAATTATGATTGCGCGACACCGGGCCTTTGTTAAAGACCCCCGATCGGTTCGGATCCTCGACTTGCAACGTGGACATAACGGAAGAAACCATTGACACAACGTCAGCAGCGGTCGCTCTGTGACCAACAGTTCCAGTCTGTATCTAATTCGAAACTTGGAGTCGGGGCTCACCGGTCGTAGTCTGCAAAAGTGGGGACAATATCCCTGAGAGCGCTCAACACAGGCTGGACGCGCTTCGCCATTTCGTAGTCCTCAAGAATTTGGTAATCCTCTGCGGCGAACTCCCCTGGTGCAATCGGCCCGACGATCTGGCTCGTTATGTCAGGAGATGTAAGCAGACAGACATGCGGATGGACATCACTCGGCCATTTATGATCAGTCCCGACGCGCCGGGTGCGAGGCCTGCCATCTTTGCGACCAATTTGCCTGTCTGAACGTACCGCCGGTAATCGTCCTGGTCGATGTCCGCGAGGGCGACGCCACCGGCGATCTCGTCGAGCGGGGAAGCCACGCTCAGAACAGTCTGCCCGTCCTGCCTAAATCCCGAGTCGCCACGCGGGCCGAGGGCCTGAAGTAGCTGTGACGCGGTAGCCTTCGAAAGTAGATCCTTATATACAAGGTGAGAGAACAGCGAGGAGACATGTGTGTGCCGTCCCGGGTCGCTGTTCGGCGAGGCAGGGTTGTGAAGGAAGGTGAAACGTGAGCGTGCAGAGCCGGTGTCCTTTTGGAAGGTCTATCAAATAGGCTCGAAAGCGGACCAGATTCGGAGACGTACGACGAATGTGAGCGCGTCTCGCAAGGAACTCAGGCCGATGTCGGTATCAAGATCAGCGACCACGTAGATGGATAGCGGCACCTGCTCAGAAGCTGCAGCACATCGTCAGCAGTCAAGGAAGCTGAGGAGGCCAACTCACTGGAGTAGATAAATGCGGCTGGAGAGACGCGCAGTCCAGTCTGCTTGTGCAAGTCAGGGAGGCCAATCACGCGCATACCGCCGCCACCGCTCAGTGGGACGATGTGACGATTGCGTCTCTTCATGGTGGTGGGCAAATCGTAAAAATGATTCTCGATGTCGTCGGCCTGATTATCCGTAATTACACCCGCATAGACCTAGACAAAACAAAAATAAAATAAAATAAAATAGGTTGTCAGATGGCAACAGCGCGCAGTGACAGAACAGTAACCTTCTCTTGGAAATATTGAAGTGCCTGTCCGACACTGGACTGCAGCGGGTTAAGGAAGTTCTGCCCCCACAGGCGATATGTTAGAGCAGGGTAGACAAGGTAGGCGCCGGACGTACGTCATCAAGCGCGTAATACTTTCCATTGATAAATGTGTGGCCGTTTGGTGACGACGCCGCATCTGTCCCCAGCCGTTGGGCATACGCGCGAGCCTTGTTGATCCTCGCTTCGAAGACTTCGGAAGTGCCGCTGGCCAGAACATCAAATGACAATGCCTCTCCTCCCCCTTTGATTTCCTCGCTCCCTGTGAGCGCTTCGAATTGCGCCTTCACGTGGGACCAGTCCAACTCTGGTTCTCCCCTGTCCTGCAGATCCAGAACCTGAGGTAGAATAAATGAGTGAGGGCAAACGTCATAAGAATGGTTCACGCACAGCGCCGAAGAATCGCATCGTTGCACCGCGGCCGTAGTTCTCCGTCAAGTAGTAGAACACCCTAGCCATCCTTGCACTCTCCTCGGTCTCAACGATGGGAACAATACCGAGACGGATCGGGTAGGAGCGGTCGATGAGCATCGAGATCGTGTTTGTAATGAAGTGCAGGGTTGCTGATCGAGACAGGTCGAAGACGAAGACGACGTTGAACATGTTGCGACGGACGGTAGGCGCTTGACCTGGGTACGTCGGGTGCAAGAGCTTGGTTTGGTTAGTGGTGTACAAAAACGAACGCAGAAAGTGGACTTACTGCGTATAGGGACGGCTGCCAACGTGCGTAGCTGTGCACAGGTGAGAAAGCAGGGCAGAGTGAGAACTATGCCACTTACCGGCTATCCTTCTCTATGTCATTCCACCAGAAGATAAGATCGCCATCTTCTGCACGGTCGCTGGAATCGAAAACACCATCCGTGGCGTCGCCTCGAGGCGAAGAAGTGCCAAAGGAGGGATGGATAACAAGTTCAAACGCTTCTCCGGGTAGGAGGCCAAGGGACGTCAAGGAGTGCATAAGATCTCTTTCTTTGCGTACTAGACGAAGAAGGCTTCGGGGATGTAAGGAACAGCGAAAAGAGAGGAAGGACAGGACATACCTGTACGGGTTCATCTCGTCAGGGGAAACCGGCGCCCCGTTCAACCAGACCGCGCTCACGCCGGGGCGAATTTTGTAAGAATTCAAAGTGATTTCCTCTAGCAGGCCTGACTGTGGGACAATGCGCCGGGCGAGAGAAGTCGCGTATTTGGGGAAGTCATGCACGAGGTGTTTTAATGTCTGGAGCGGGGTCGGTGATTCGGAGACCAGCTGAGTGGCAAGAATACCAATCTCTTGCAAGAAGAAGTCAGCAGGACACGAGAGGTTGGGACGGGGAAGATAGCGGGATGCTTACGAGCTATTTCGTCTTTTGTTAAAGGCTCACCGACGTCTAAGGTCGTGTTGAGGGGGTGCTGTTCTAGAAGAGGGAGGATGTTATCTAAGTCGGTTTCTGCATCATCGGCATGTACTGTCTGGGCGTCTTCCGATGTGAGGTCTAGTGCCGTCTAGCGTAAGAAGAAAGTCGAAAGGGAAAACGGCACTGAAAGTACTTCTGCTATGGGAACGTCTATCGTCGAGAGCGAGATAATCCATCTTCTTTAAGTCCAGCGTGACGCCGTAGCCAGAGAGGTAACCTCTTTCCCTTACTACTCCATCGGGGGGAATGGGTCTCAAGATGTATTGCACTCTCGGCGTGGGACCACTGGACAACCGCAGGAGGTGTGAGTGGAGCTGTCGGAAATTGGTAGATTGGAAAGAAGCATAGAGGACAGCAGTGCGTTGAGGACTACTCAAGGCCTGACTGGGTGTGGGATATATGTGATCGAAAGCGAGCGTGTGAGGCTTCGGAAACGGTTCACTGACACTGCAGCGTGAGCATCGCAAGAGCGGAAACCGAGAGAGGGAGACAACTCACAAAAACAAGGAGGAAGTCCCCGCAGGATCGAGGGTTTCCGGGCCCGTAAGGTGTACGAGCCTTTCGACATTGCAGACGACCTCTCCGTACCAGTCCACCCACGAGCCACACGATTCCGCATCCGCAACGGCGTCGTTCTGAGTCTTCTTCGCATTGTCCGAATAGTGTTCGTAAAAGGCGACGATTTTTGGATTTGCAGCGTGAAGGGCAAGTTGGGCTTGAACAACCTCTACAGCGCCTGGTTTGGACAAGTAGCCGGCGGAGAGCGCGGTTTCCAATGCGAGTTGCTGCTGCGCCTCGGGTGAGAGCTTGTCCTTGGCCGGAAACGCGTCAGGGCTCGTCAAGGCGTCCAAGAGTGGGAAGAATGCATTGGGTTCTTCTAGCGAAATTGTTTCTCTGAAAAAGGAGATGTGGGATTAGTCGCGCAAGGTAATCGTTGTGAAGAACCGTACATGAGTTCGAGGAGAAATGGCGGGGAAGGCCAAGAGGTGCGGAGGGAGACCTTGACTGGTGGAGAAGAGCTACTACAAAGAATGGCAGAGGAAAGCAGGGATAGGACGAGACCAGCCCGCACTGAGACGGAACTCGTCCTCATTTCGGTGCCAGTGGAATGTGAGCTCACCAGTCTGGCGTGTCACTGTGAGACAAACGTGTCGTGTAGTAGTAGATCACGTGATGTCGTGTAGCGGTGTTCGGGGTTTCGAGACTCGGATGCACTCTACACTCACTCACGTATAATACATGTGAAATTGTTCCAAAAAATGAGTGGACCGTAAATGACCCTTTCCAAAGGGACCGAACCAAGAAGTATGTATCGCTGCGCCAATGCCAGAGAGGGGGGACGTGAGTGGCAGAAGAAATGTGTGGATTGGGTGGATATAGTGGTAACGTGGATCATGCAGATCGGAAGGGCCTATTAGATCGTACATCTTTGCTATGGAATGTATGCGGGCAGTGCAGTGCTGAGAGTAAAAGAAAGTGAGAGAAAAGCGGATGGGAAACGAA
Source organism: Lactarius hatsudake (assembly GCA_024734325.1). Classification (NCBI taxonomy): domain Eukaryota; kingdom Fungi; phylum Basidiomycota; class Agaricomycetes; order Russulales; family Russulaceae; genus Lactarius; species Lactarius hatsudake. Next base: position 236,458 of record JANSJP010000050.1, on the reverse strand, counting down.
CGCTCGAATCCAATGGGGCTCAGACTCATCGCCTCGAGACCAGTGACGTCTGTCTCTACCTTAGGGATGCCTTCGACGGCTTTGCGCTCACCCCACCGCCATTTTCGCTGCTGCCCCCGCTGCCTGCGCTGGCGCTCGCATTGCGGATCGACAAAAGCACCTCCTTGCAGTACCTCAGCTTATCCAGCAGCCGCTGCGCGAACTTCGCTTGCTCCGCGTCTGACGACGGTGGGACCAGCGCCTGCGCCATCACTTGACTCAACGTCCACCGCGTTAGCACGTAGTTCTTATCGATATGCGCGATTGCGAGGCCTTGCGCCGACAGAATGATCTTCGAGTGGTCGTAAAAATTGAACTGATAGTCGCGTTAGTTGCGTGTCCCGTACGGCTGGTAGTGAGGGACGGAGGCGCGCACCTGAAGGACGTCGTGGCTTAGCTTGAACACAATCACATGCTTCATCCGAAGGTACTTTTGCACAAAGTGCATGCACTTGGTACGTTGCAGATCCGAAAACGTGTACTCGTAATCGCCGTATAATTTACCCATAATGTACCCCTCAAAATGTTTCAGGAGGTAGACCTTGCTCTTCAAGTCCTCTGGGTAGTCCGCGACGGTGTAGTTCTTGCGCACGTACACCGTTCCTTGACGGCGCGACGAAATGTAATCGAAGTGCCTGCCAAAATGGATCACCACGCCGTACAAAAAAACAAACAAGAGATAGAGATGACGCACTGCTTGTCGGCGGCGAGGACAAGCGTCGTGCTGTCATTGAAGTGGACGCCGACCGAACCATCCGTAAGTGCATAGCCCATTCCATACTTGTTACAGTAGTCGACCCAGGATGCGATGAATACCCGCTCCTCCGGCATGTCTACATCGTCGCTTGGGTCACGGAAAAGCAGGCCCTGTGAGAAAGCATCGAATGCGGTACAGAGGGTCTCCGCCGCAGCGTCGAACCCGTTCACCTTGGGAGCGGTCGGTGTTGGTGTGGTAGCGACGGCGCCACCTGACGATCCTGCATTAAAGACAGCCCGTCAGCCCGTGTTCAGCAACGCGTAAGTAGGCAGCCTCACCGAGAACGGCCTGGGTCTCCTTCGTACGCACACGAACACGTCGCTCGCCTTGTGCGGTCTCTAGCACCGGTGCGGGTACATTCTCCGCATCCTCGAATGGAGACTCGGTGGTGGAACGCGGAACCTGCGCAGGCACCATCTGTGCGACAATCCTGGCCTTCTGACTCTGCAGCTCTTTCGTCCGCGCTTCCTCCCCCTGCATTTCGCACCCAGCACCGCCCTCCTCCGTGATCCCCTGCAGTCTTGTGGCCTTCTGGGTCTTGGCAGGCGACTTGACTGCTTCCTTCTTTGCGGCTTGCAACTTGCGAAGGAGTGTCGGTTCCCCGCGCACGACACCAAGACCGCCAGGCGCAACCACGAGCGGCTGACGTGCAGAGCTGAGCAGCGCGGAGATCGGGCTACCGGGCTGCACCGCCTTTTGGAATTCACGCTCCTGCTGCGCAAGACTGCTTGCGCTACTTGCACTTGGGGCGGGAGGTTCGATGTCACGCGCCGTGGCCGGCTCGACCTCCCCGTCGAGTTGACACGCCTGTCGCAAGCGAGAGAGATTCGCTTGTGAGACGAGGGGAGATAGGTGTCGGAAGTCGGGGGGCATGTCCCGTGCGGAGACGGGTATGTATCCAGGAACGATGCCGTGGGTAAAGAACGCATGGTCGACGATGTCGTGCAATGAGGGTCGTTCTTGCGGGTTGGGCGTGAGTATCTGCTGCACGAGCTCACGGGCATCAAGTGAGACGTCTCTGTGTGACGGGAACTCATATTGGTTGTCGCGGATACGCCTGCGTACAGTTGAAGTTAAGTTGCTAGTAAGAATACCTGCGAACTTACTGATAAACCTCTTTTACGTCTTTAGTTTGGAAGGGCGGACGGCCGACGACAAATGTGTAGAGGATGACACCGATCGACCAGATGTCAACTTCAAAACTGTGTCCGTTCGCAGTGTCGAACAATACCTCCGGCGCAATATAGTTGGGCGTGCCGCAGATGGTCTTCTTCCGCTCGCCGGGGCTCTCGATCAGCGCTGCCAGACCAAAGTCGCCAACTTTGATGTTCATGTCCGCATCAAGGAAAAGGTTGCCTAGCTTAAGGTCACGGTGGATGACCTGGTGGGTGTGCATATAGTGACAGGCACCAATGAGTTGCACCATGAAAAACCGTGCCTCTGGCTCTGTGAAGACGCGACGACGGTGAAGCATGTTCATGAGAGAGCCGCTGGGACAAAGCTCGAGGGTCATGTATACATTCTCGTCATCCTCGAAGCAATCTATGAACCGGACAATGTTGGGGTGATCTAGCGCCTTGTGGATTTTGATCTCTGCGTAAAGCTAGAACTTGTTTAGTATCGAAGAACAATCTGGGAACGGTGAGCACGCGCCTTGGTTTTAGCTTTCTTGGTCTTGAGCGAGCTCTTCGTCACGACCTTACAGGCAAGGTGGTTATTGCGGGAATCTCTAACTTGATACACTCTAGCGAAACCGCCCTGTAAGATTAGGGTAGGTAAGGACCAGAGAGGGCAAAGATAGATAGGTGCCGACCTCTCCGAGGAAAGACATTCTTTGATATCGCAGGGAACCTGTCTTGTCTTGAATGACTTGGGGTGGCGAAGGGGGCTGAACTTTGGCATTCTGGCGAGGCAAGGGAGGCGATGGTTTCTTTTCATAGGACGCTGGCTTTGGTGGGATCTCAGGAGGAACGTGGTTGTTGATAGCGTTAGATAAGGGGTTGCGCCGATGGGTGGTAGTCGAGGTGGCCGGTGGAGGGATTGGAGCGAGACGAGGATGATGGAGATGAGCGTTCATTTGTCACAGAGGCCTAACACCAGAGACAACTAGAAAGAGGAATCGCGACTTGCTGGCCGACACCTTGCGTGCTGCTGAGCAAGTTCAAGTTAAAGTAAAACTCGAACAAGTCCAACACGCTGCCACGGCGTGTTTATTATATAAGCACCACCACCCGCTTCACAATTCATCACGTGATCGCGTTCTCAGCCCTCCGGAGCGAGACAGCAGCACATCTCCCCACTAGACTACATTCGTCGTGCGCATGTAGCTTTAATGTAATTTGTGCGCTATGATCGTGCTTTTGATTTCCCACCGATTAGCCTCGTGTCTGCTCCAGGTGAAACACGCACATCACTAGGAAGCCTGCGCCACGGCAGTTCCTTCCCCCGGCACGTCAGGAACATCTTCCTCACTGTGGGTCTCGCTGATCTATTCCAAGCACCCTCGTTGATGCTCTGAACGGCACAACAATATTCAAGTGGTCTGTAGGTCAAAAAAAAACCTTGGTGGTCAGCTAGTGGCTATGTATAAGCTTTGTGCGTACCCCGTTCTCTTTCGCATCAGAGATCCGGTCAAACGGAACACCATCTCATACACGGGTCACTATGAACAAGAAAAATTGAATCTGCAATCTGCATGTATCATCCTAGTGCTTCTTGTGGCCGCTTCCTCGCCGCTCCCCGATCGCATCCGCGGACAAGAAGAAAGACTCGGAGTTGGAGACAAGCGGCGGGTGTTTCGATTGCTCGAAGATAGAGGAACCGAACGCGAAGCTTCCGAATGAGGTTTAACACTGGTGATGTCTACGATAAGTGCACGATAACAATGGCTTTTGGCGTGGGTCTATGTCCATCTGACCGTAAACCACAACCCAATATTGGATGGCCATTACGCTTGCGCACACCGCTCTTGACACAATCAGTTTCATTACCTCGGATAAAGTGCGCTCTCAAACAGTCTTACTCGCCCAGCTCGTGTCATGCGCTGCGCTTTGCGCCAGTATCGTAACTTACTCAACCCGTACCGTAACTCAATTGCAAGCGATTTTCTTCCACTCTTTCAGTACATTCAATCTTTGACAAGATACGTCCGTTGACGTCATCTGTAAATCCCTTCCCACAATGATCGGGACTCAGAGCGGGGGCGTGTTCACGTAGACGGTCTCCGACCATCCGGCAGGGTAGCGATCTCCCAGAACTGAGTCTGCACGCTCGGCAATATTGCGCACTTCTTGCACCTCCTCCGGACTGAGCTTGACATTGAGCGAGCCAAGATTCTCGTTCAAATACTAGAGAAGCGGTGTCAGCGCAATTGTTTTTCTTCTTTTTCTGTTTTTTCGTACCTTGACATTACGCGTACCAGGGATGGGGATGATGTCCGGTCCCTGTGCGAGGAGCCAAGCGAGCGTAACCTGTCCCGGAGACGCATTGTGCTTCACTCCAATCTGCTTGATTTCTTCCACGACCTTTAGCACGTTCGGGAAGTTCTCCTTCGAATACCGCGGAATAATGCGCCGGAGATCGCTTTCTTCGAAGTCGTCAGGACTCGTCTGTGAAACAACGGCACGATTCCTCAGGTCTTCACTTTACTCAAGAACAAGCCTATTGTACGCACGTATTTGCCGGTCAGGAGTCCTCTCCCAAGCGGCGAATATGCGAACACGGTTACGCCGAGTTCGCGCGCGGCTTGCAGAGCCCCAATCTTCGGATCCTCAGCATCCAGAGTGAAAGGTGAGTATTCGACCTGGATCGCTGAGATTGGGTGGACCTTGTTCGCGCGTCTCAGGGTCTCGCCATTACATTCGCAGATGCCGATGAACTTGATCTTGCCTTCCCTGTCGTAGATGAGTCGTGACCCAAGGGAAACGTGAAGGGGTTCTCTTACTTTACAAGCTCCGCCAACGCTCCTACAGTGTGTTCAATGGGGACAGTGGGATCCGCTCTCACCAATGGCCGCATCAGATCTCCACGTGGTCCACGGGAAATAAGCCTTACCTATGAGCATAATATAAATCAATGTAGTCTACGCCGAGTTTTTCGAGAGACTTGTTCAGGGCCTCCTTGACATAGGCGGGCGAACAGTCGACCACCTTCCCAGATGGTGAACCGGCGCCAAACTTGGTCGCTAAAAATATCTCGCTGCGCTTCCCGGTGCGCTGGAACCTGTGCGTTCGCGCATCAGCGGACAAGTGCGAACAACGTGACGATGAGAGCGTTTACCATTTACCGATGAGCTCTTCAGAATCACCGTACGCATCTGCAGTGTCCCAGTTTGTGCAACCGGCCTCATAGACGGCATCGAGCAGCTAAGAGAAGTAAAGAAATATTATTCTACAACGTATGGCAGAAGCGGAAGTTACCTTGAATCGTTCCTCGTCGGGCTGGGCGGCGCCATAGAAGCTAGATATGCCCATGGCACCATATCCGATCGCCGAAACTTGCGCCGTGCCTACTCTGCGGGTTGGGAGTTTACTAGCCATGGTAGAACGTAGCGAGGAGTTGGTCTGCGGTGAGCTGAGGGTATCGAACGAATGGCCGTTCACATTGACCTCTTATAGTATCCAATAGGTCAGGAGGTGCCGCTCCGGGCAGTCAAGGGGACTGTGAGAACAAACGAAGGGTGTAAGACGAGACGAGTAGCTAGGTCAGGAGGTGCCGCTCCGGGCAGTCAAGGGGATTGTGAGAACAAACGAAGGAGCGCTGGGCGAGACGAGTAGCTAGCTTGAGTAAAATGGGACGTGAATAGTAAGTCTATGATAAGAGCCCCGCGGGTGGCTGCTTGCGCCTGTCTGAACGGACCCCAGAGGCGGCCGAATACAATAACAGAGCCTTGAACAGAGCCCTGACAATATACTGTAGTAAGCACAGAAGAAGCCCGACCCTCTTGCGCCTTACGGATACGGAGTATAGAGTGTTGAGATATCAGCGCCCGGCATGTACATTTGTCTGATTGATTGGGTTACTGAACAGGCTATACTACTACTTACTCGTCCCGGTCCACGTCACAGCCTGAGTATATTGATACCCATGTGAGTACGGTACAGAGGGCTAATATCCGTCTTTCTCGCTTGCTTTCTCGACTCTTACTTATACTCGCGTAATTTACCGTGTATGCCTCGGTCATCGCTCGTACGCGATTCTTGGGGTACATAAGAATGGTCTTACTGTAGTTCGCTTACAGCTCGCTTACGCCTGGATAGCCTTTCGTGTCTCTCTCTCGTGCCTTCAAGTTCGCACACCATTCGCCTCGTGCGTGAGCCACGTTCCCTGTCGAGGACTCCGTAACCTGCTATATAAAGTTATACACGGCAACACGAGAACAGCCCAGGGCCCTAATTAGCTCTGCCAGACCCGCACCTTGGCTATTAGAGCCCAGGTGAACGTAAGTCCGGCTTGGACACGTATGCGCGTATGAAAGAAGAAAAAATTGGACGGTAGATGGTAGATGATCACAGGAAAAATTACACGCCAAAAACGGTTACAACAATAGATCGCACACCTCGGATTAGACCACGGCATTGGTACGGTCATGCCAGTGGCGCTATTCGTCCAACAGCCCATCCACCTCATTAGTCTCCTCCCCTTCCGTTTCAGAACCCAGAATCGAGTCGGTTGGCTCTGATGCATCGTCGCCATCATCATCATCGTCATTTTGCTCTTCCTCTTGTCGGCTAGACCGCGACTTCATGCCGTTTCTAACAAGTTCACTGATAAAAATGGGAAGGAACGCAGGATAAGAATACTGTAGCTCCAAAAGGCAAGCAGCAAGAAGGGGACACGCACGCAGCAACGCGGCGCTTGGAACGAGGAACGGGCGTGGACTCCTCGTCCTCATCGTCGTTGTTTTGGTTTTCCCCATCTTCATCGTCATCGCCCTCGAGCCTGATCGGCGTCATATCGACCTTCTTGGTCCTGCGGCAAAGTTCAATACCTCTTTCGTTGATCAGCTGGCATCTACTTACGCGGCTCTACGCGGCATGGTGCGGGTGGGAACCACGGAAGGGGGGGGGGGAGGCCTCCTCGTCGTGCTCGTCATCCTCATCGGATTGCGATGTGCGACGTCGTCTGTACTATATATAAGCGTATTCCTCGATAGAGTGTGGAACCGTACTTAGACCGCGCCTTGCCGCCCTTGCCTCGCGGAGGCGTCCGCGCTTCTTCGTCCGCACTCGTAGCGTCCGTCGTGACGCTCTCCGACCTGCGCTTCCTTCCACCGCGCTTCTTCGTCGACGGCGCCTCATCTTCCTCGTCCTCGTCTTCATCCACCGGCACGATGTCATCCAGAAACTGGAAGAGCTCCCGAAGCGACTCAAGCTGGCGGTACTCGGCCTCATCAAAGTCCTCGAGCTGCTTCTCGAATCGCTTCGAGAGCGCGTTATCGAACTTGGCGAGGGCGGCTGGCGCCGAGGCCTCCCGCGGCGGGCGGCGCGTGCGCAGGTTGTCCACGAGGAGCTTGAGGGTGCGCACCTTGTCGTCGTCGGCGGTCTCGGGCGGGAGGTAGAGCTTGGCAGAGCACTTTCTTATCGTCTCCTGGGTGCGTGCGAGCTCGTAAGAGGGACGTATTCATAATTTTTGGGGCGAGGGCATGGCTCACTAGGGATATCCTTGCTGAAGAGCGCACGGAGGATTGCCGCGGCCATGTCCATATGGACCATCTAGTCTGCAGTCTGACCAAGGGCTTCGCTGGGAGGTGGGGTTAAGCCGAGCGCACACATAGCAGAACCGCTTGCTCACATGCATACGGCTTTTTGCGGATCTGTCCAATCCACAAACATTGCGCAGACCTGCGCCGACGATACCATCTCTTGGCCTTCATCTAACCCCCTACGCCCCTTGCTTAGTTGATCGAACGCGGGCAGGAATATCTAGTGAGAGGGCGTCAAGGCTTTGGTAAGTGATACACCAACGGTCTGCGCACCTCCTGCATAAGGCGTTGGTGCGTGGGAGACGAATAGCTGAAGGCTGGGAAAAAGTAAGACAAGCATTGACGCAGCTTTTGGTTTTTCCGCTGTATCAGGCGAGAGGTATATCAACGCTAGGCTGGAAAGAACCTAGGGACCAGTCGGAAAACCTGGTCAGCGGGGACGATTATAGCTTGAGTGAGAGCATACCCGCTCGTCTGAAATCATTCCCGATAGCATGAGCTTCGCAAACCCGGTGCAGATAAGCGCCTGGACCTTGTCCGATTCTTCATTTCCGAGTACCTGCAGCAAGAACTCGATCACTCGCCCACCCTGTCACCGTTATCGTGGACTTAGCACATAACAAGGAGGGAAAAGAAGTAGGGATAGACGCACGCCGACACTCGCGTTGACAAGAAAGTCCCCCTCGTGTACCATAAGCACGTCGAACACGACTTGCAACACGCGCAGCTTGAGTACTTCTGGAGCGGTCTGGACTTGGCTCAAGAATAGCTGGAACGAGTTGAGGGCCATGCGCCGTGTGATGAGGCAACACAGGCCGAGACACACGAGTCCCTTCTCACGCAGCACGAGTTCTTTGCGTTTCACCGCTGGCACGATCAGCTCGCCGAGGATACCTTCCAGTGTCGAGTTTTCCTCAAATGTCTGCGTGGTCGAAATGATCGGTTAATAGACAGTGGGAAGAGCGTGGAGGCCTACCCCGTTGACACGTTCAAGCATCCCGATGCAGAGATCGAGACAGCGCACGTCCATCGCATCCGCGCGTTCCCATTCCACGGCTGTCATCTCTGCGTGAGACTTGGGACCTCGTGGGGCACGCGGTGCGGCAGTCATCGGGCCGTCGATCGTTGTGTCATCGTCATCGTTAATGAGCTCGTTCTGCGTAAACGCCGATGCGTGCATTTAATTAGATAGGCAGAAGGATCGGGGGAAGTGCGCAGACGGACGATGACTTCATCGTCATCGTTTGCATTGCGCAGTTCATGCACAACTTCGACGACGATGCGTATAAGATCTCGTTCGCTCGAAGACAGAGTGCGCAGAACGTCGAGGCACCGTGTGACGAGCCCCGAAGGAAGAGCTTCCTGCGATATCATATGTCCTGCGAATCACCTGTTGACTAGTTTTCCACACATGAATAAATGTTATACATACGGACGAATTGCTCCAGCCGCCGTCGCCCAATTTCATCGGCATAGCCGAACGCAAGGCGCAGAAGTTCCGCGAGTATGAACTCGTGTTCATCAATTGCTTCGTCATCCCCACCGGTCCCCTCCGCTCCGTCCAGAACGTCGAGAAGGGTGTTGTACGCTTCCTGGATATCGGAACCCATGGGCAGTAACGACAGGAAGAACCATTTCGAGGCGAGTGGTCTCCTTTGTCGATACGCAGTGGTCAACGAACACGCGCACGAGGAACGCTTTCTCTGGCGTCAACCCGCGCCAAAAATCCTGTGTACGCAGTACTCAGAGCTGCAAAGCGAAAAAAAACAAAGCGGAAGGAACGCACCATCGAACTCAAGGGCATCAAATACATCCACGCGTGTGACGAACACGCTAAGCAGTGCATCCTCCACTACCGCGCTTTCCCGGAGGTCGAAGGTACCTAGGAAGGCAAGGACGTCTTCAAGAACAGCGCCTTTCTTTGTCCCCACGCCCACTGCGTCGACCCAAGCGCCGACGAGCTTTCCGGCCGTAGCGCGCACAGCAGGTTCACGATCGGCAAGTCCGTTGCGCACAATCAACTCGCGCTGCGCAATCGTTAGCGCGCGAGAGTGTGCTGCGCCGGGTAGAGCGCCATCCGGGAGTTCCACATGGGCGAGGAGGATGTTACCATAGACCAATCTGCGTACTGTCGTATCGATGTCACGCGTGCGAGCGAGTACAGCAGGGAGTGTGTCCACGGTGATAGGGATGTTAAGGAGCGCGGCGCAGCGTACATCGCTAAGTAGAGATCGTCAGGATGGGCTGAGAAAGGTGTGTGTAGCGCTAAAAGGACACACGCGGAAGGGTCGTGGGTGAGGAGGTCCTCAAGCACCTCCGTAGCGGTTTGTTCGTCCTCGGCAAGCTCCCCAAGGTCCTCAAAACCACAAATTTTGGCAAGTGCTGCAACTGCCTGGACGCGAATGAATTATTCTTTATCACGTACACGCTCCAAGAGTGCGGTCCGGAGGGTATTGTATATGTTCTCGCTGACGAAAGATGAGATAAAAACACGACGAAAGAAGAAGAACACGTACTCGAGTTCACCAAGATGTGAAATTACTTCCGCAACGAAGCATACAACGCGGTAGCGCACGTTTTTGTCTTTTGCCTCGAAGCCTTTGAGAAAGTATTTGAGCAAACGATAAGTAAAGCGCGTCGCAGTAGTTCCATCATCATTGTCCTCTCCTTCCTCTTGTTTCAATCTTTCTTCCGTGGCTTGAGGGCATCAGATGAGATGTGGGGGCGCGTTAATGAGATATCAACACGCACCCTTCGCGTTGAGGAATTTGATGTAACCTGCCACAAACTTGACGGCCCTGTCCGTGACCCGCGTCCCCTTCTTTACCACAAGGACGCGATTCACTGTGTCGACGAAGCAATCTGTTCAGATGCGCGTTCTCCGACGAGTTTGACGCCATCACCCCCGCGAACTGTCTGCGTCTTGGCAGCTGCTTTAAAGCGATGCTTGTGGAGGACGACAAAGCTCTTCTGATTGTTCGCAGAGTTTTGTGCCTGCTCGAATGCCTTTGGTGCAGCAGTGATTGTTTCTATTATTGGCGCGGGTCGCAATGTAAAATGATCACGTGGATGATATCAAAGGGTAAAGTCATGTGACGCAGGGTTCTGGCAACCACGCTGCCCCCCAACCGCACCAACCCGCCACTCGACATAACTCCCAACACCTGGAGATGGAAGGGGCAAACGGCAGTACAAATTGGACACTCAGGTGCGTAGAAAACCTCCCTATGCGCATCGGAGACGTCGACTTCGGGTCTATGCACACGTTGTCGAGACGGCACCCTTCCACCACCTCTTACTGAAGTTACTGTGCCGCCTCGAAGACCACCTCGCTGGTCACATTGACATTACCACCCGCGACCCATCAAACCCTGCGCGGGCCACCTCGGTCCCATCCAGAGTGCCCCGCATCCAAACAGGGTATCTCAACACTCTCGCTTTCTAGATCAAGCCAGTCCCACCACGCATGAATGTCCCCCGACCGCACCACCCGCAACATCCTCTCCCTCAACCGGTCAATGCTCAGCCCGAGCCCACCCACTGGCGCCCTTTCCCTCGCGTACAAGAAATCCGCGAAGAAAGTCTATCCCGTGGCAACGTCACTTCCCAAAGATCCCCCCTTTCACTACTGCCATTGCCTACTGACCTGCCTTCGTTTACGCCAGGTGCCAGACTCGCGCAAGAGCGCCTCAACGCGCTGAACGTTGACAAGTTCCTTTATCCGCGGGAAGTCAAATTCGCACAATACGTCCCCAAGATCGACGAACATGCAATTGCGTGGACCGAAGCCGAGCGCGGACGTTTTCGCGACGAATACTTCTCACCGGTTAAGATCCCAACGGTCGCACATACGCCCTGGGTTCACAAGAACATTCCAATCCCGACTGGGGTCATCGACCTATACAAAAGCAGATCGCCGCGGGTGTTTACGAACCGTCTGACGCACCCTACCGGTCGCGTTGGTTCTGGCTAAGAAGAATGGCTCAGAATCGTCCGGTCGCCCAACGCGGCGACAGCCCGGTACGCGGCTGTACCCTTGCTCGTCAACAAGTTTTCGGAGGTGTAGGTGCGCGGGCATGCTATACCATGCTCGACCTTTTCATCGGCTATGACCACCGTTCCCTTGACGTCTCATCGCGCGATCTGATGAGTTTCTAAACCCCCCTTGGTGCTTACAGGTGTATGACCCTCTCTCAGGTACCACCGATATCGTCGCCATTACTGTCAGGGGCCGACCTCGCGTCATGAGTCCCCGAGGGAGGGTTCGAAACCATCCCCGAAAAAGCGGCATCCGGCGCTTCGCTTGGGAGCACCTCAACGACGTTCACCGTGTCATCCACCGCCTCGGACACGCCGGTGTCACCGTTTCCGTACCCAAAATCTTTATCGTTGCGCCGGAATTGGTTGCATTGGGCCACAAATGCACTTATGAAAGACGCATTTTGAAGGACTCAGATTCAGCTAAGATCTTGACTTTGCCTTCGTGCGAAAATGTCACTGATGCTCAAGCATTCTTAGGAACGGCCGGGACAAAGCAAATATGGATCAAGAATTATTCAGCGATCACCCGACCAATCATCGACCCCACACGAAAAGACACAAGTTCGGCTGGACAGCGCAGCACAACGAGGCAATGGAAGCTCTCAAGAATGCCATCGCCAACTCACCGACACTTTTCCCAATCGACTACGCCTCGTCTCGCCCCATGTACATTACCATCGACCATCATGGCGTGGGTGCTGTCCCAACAGTGTGAGAACAGCTAGCGCAGGCCCTCACGTTTCGGGTCCGTCGACTGGAATGAGCGAGAGAGCCGGTACTCGCAGCCCAAAATCGATGTTTACGGCCTTTTTAGGGCCCTCCATGCGCTCCGTATTCCCGCCGGCGTTACTAACCTTGTTATAGAAATTGATGTGCAATTCATACAGCGCATGCAACCCCGACGTGTAGCTGAACGCGGCGATGAACCACTGGATCGCTGCGATCTAACCCTTCGACTTCAAACTCGTTCACGTCCCACGGAAAAATACCTCGGCGCCAATGCCGTCGCACACCCGTTCCCGGTGAAGACAATGACCCGAAAGAATGTATCGACAATGTCCTCACTCGGGATATAGGTCCCCAACGTCAATATGTTTGCGGCCCTGGTAGAGGAACTGTCGTCTCCAGCAACACGTGATCCAGCGACAGGACTCGGCGCCCTCACTACGCGGCGACGAAGAGCTCGAGTAGGTCCAGAGTGGCCTCACCACAGAACGTGACTGACTCCGAAAACGAGCAAGTCTCTGCTTGCGTGCTTATGTCGTCACGCCGACTCTCTTAGCTTCGTCTCTTGTCTTCCATCTACGTCTTCCTTAGAGGGACAACTCTCGATCACCTCACAGCTTACTTACTACAGTATCTACACCATTGAGAGTGCTGACGGTGATACACCGGCAGTGACGCTCGCTCACGTATATAATACATGTGAAATTGTTTTAAAAAATGAGCGGACAGTAAATGAACCTTTCCCAAAGGGACTGAATCAAGATGTATGTATCGCAACGCCAATGACGGAAGGGGAGAGCGACAGAAGAAATGTGTGGACTGGGTGGATATGTAGTAACGTGGATCATGGAGATCGGAAGGGCCTATTATGTACGTGCAGTGCTGAGAGTAAAAGAGAGTGAGAGAAAAGCGGGTGGGAAACGAACGCTCGAGTTGAATGGGGTTCAAACTCATCTTGCCTCGAGACCAGCGACGGCGTGTCACATCTGTCTCTGCCTTAGGAACGGCTTCGAAGGCGTTGCGCTGACACCAGCCCCATTTTATCTGCCGCCCCCACTGCTTGCACTGACGCTCGCATTGCAGATTGACCACAACACTTCCTTACGGTACCTGAGCTTATCTACTAGTAGCAGCCGCTTGCTCCGCATCCAACGATGGTGGGACTAGCGCCTGCGCTATCACTTAGCTCAGCATCCAGTGCGCTAGTACGTAGTTCTTATCGATATGTACGATTGTGAGGCCTTGCGTAGACAGGATGACCTTTGGGTGGTCGTACAAGTTGAACCGACAATCGCGTTAGTTGCATGTCCCGTACGGCTGGTGGTGAGGGAGGTGCACACCTGGAGGACGTCACGGCCCAACTTGAATATAACGATGTGCTTCGTCCAAAGGCAATTTTGCGCGAAACGCAGGCATTCGGTACATTGCAGATCCAAGAACGTGGTATAATTTGCCCACAGTGTACCCCTCAAAGCGTTTTAAAAGGTATACCTTGCTCTTCAACTCCTCGATGTCTACGGGTAGTCCGCGACGGTGTAGTTCTTGCACACGTACACCGTGCCTTGACGGCGCGACGAAATGTAATCGAAGTGTCTGCAATAACGGATCAACACGCCATCCAAAGGGTTGAACGAGAGATAACGCACTGCGTGTCAGCTGCGAGGTCGGGCGTCGTGCTATCATTGAAGTGTACACCGACCGAGCCATCCGCGAGAGCATGACCCACTGACATACCATGCTTATGGCAGTAATCGACCCAAGATGGGTTGAATACGTGCTCCTCCGGCATGTCTACATCGTCGCTTGGATCACGGAAAAGCAGGCCCCTTCTGAGAAAGCATCAAATGCGACACAGAAGGTCTCCGCAGTAGCATGGAACTCGTTCACCTTACGTACGGCCGGTGTTGGTGTGGTACCCTACATATAAAGCAGCCCATCAGCTCCTGCTCAGAAACGCATAGGTCTCACCAAGAACAGCTTGGGTCTCCTTCGTGCGCACTCAGGCACGTCGCTTGCCTTGTGCGGTCTCCGGCGCTGGCGCAGATACATTCTCCGCATCCCCGAGTGGAGATTCCGTGGGGCGTGGAACCTGCAGCCTGAGGCCCGAAGCCTGAGCAGGCACCATCTGCGCGACAATCCTGGCCTTCTGACCTTGCAGCTCTTTCATCCGTATGTCTTCCCCCTGCGTTCTGCACGTTGAACCGCCCGCGCCACCTCCTCCGTGATCTCCTGCAGTCGACTCGTAGTCTTGTGGGTCCTGGTGGACCACTTGACTGCCTCCTTTTTTGCAGCTTGGCATTTGCGAAGGAATGTCGGTTCCCCGACACCAAAACTAGCGGGCGCAGCCATAAGTGGCTGAGGCGGAGAGCTGAACAGCGCAGAGATCGGGCTGCCGGACTGCCTTCTGGGATTCACGCTCCTGCTGCACGAGGCTACTTGCGCTTGGGACTGGAGGTTCGCTGTCACGCGCCAGGACTGGACTCGACGAGTTGGCACACCGCCGCGACAGAGAGAGGTTCGCCTTTGAGACGAGAGGAGAGAGATATCGGAATTCGGGCGCGCGAAGACGGGTATGTATCCAGGAACGATGCTGTCGACGATGTCGTGTGACGATGGCCGCTGTCGCGGATTGGGAGTAAGTATCTGCAGCTTCACGAGAACTCATATGGACACGCCTGCAAGGGCCAATGAGAATACGACTGATCGCGACGCGACTCCTGAGCTCGCTTCCAAATCGGGAAATACTGTAGGGCCAGGGGTCATATATCGACAAATACGGTCAATGCATCGGACGTTCCCAACAATAAGTAAACCTATTTCTACTCTTTATCCATACCCAGTTGCTCGCGAATCAGATCTGCGATCTTCTCCTTGGGGTCTACTAGAGCCCCCGTTCCGGAAACAACATCACCAATCTGCTGGTGTATGTTCCCAGCGCGGGAGACCTTGTAATTCTTCAACGTATCCGCGATAAGCCCCCAATTCAGCGGCCTGGGTGGTTCGTTTGCCAGTATATCGATGAAGAGGTCATGCAGAATCAGAGTGAGATCCACGATGTACGCTCCTAGACACAGGGCAGTCGATGGACTGTTGCGGGGAAAAATAAATATGAATTTGCGCCCGGAATATGATTTCACGTACACCGCTTGATATTTTTGAAAGAGAAATTTGACTGTGATAACTGCAATACCGGCTCCACTGAGCACCTGCGCAAAAGGGGCAGCGATAGCGACAGCAGTTGAACTTAGGCCAGAGACAGTGGACAGCGTCTCACTCATGCCTCTAGAAATGACTATGGCTCAGACGTCGATCTTTGGGTGGATGACTGGACTCACCCAGATCGAGGTTCAGTTATTAACAATGGTTCAATAAGCTTGATCATGTTCTCACGAAAGTGTGTCCCTGAGAGTAGCTTAAAACGGTGACCGAATGAACTAACTGTACAAGAGTTGGTAGATAGAGCTCACCTTTTCCGGGTCGTAAAAATTCCAGACCTCAATAATATCCAGGTGTACACGCCACAAACAATCTGACAAAATGTGTCCCGGAAACACAGTGCTCTTCCCCAGATTGATCCAATATTCTAGATCGATTGTAAGCTGCACGCATGAGCAACCCAGTGGAAGAACTACGTGCTTTTGAAGCCCTCGCTGATAGGGAGTGATTCAGATTCAGAAACAAGGCTTGCAGAAGAAAATGCGGGATACGCACTTAATCGAAAAAGTGACCTTTTGCTGTGCACTGATCTGCTGGGCAGTGGCCCACGGAACCCATAAGTCTCCTTCTATTTCGCGTAGACACCTCCGAGTGGTCTCGGCCAACCCTTTGAGCATATCGAAACGTTCTAAGGTAAAGGCCTGGTCAGTCTCGCAGGATATCGACAGAAAGTGTCAATCAAACTCGGGCTGGGGTATCGTTTGTGCGTCGATACTGTGACATATTCGAAGTGTGGCTGAAAGGCTGTAACCAACGCGTCCAGATGACCCTTAGCTCTTGCTTCGGCATCGGTTCGGATCGTATCAGTACTAGCGGGCTCGCCAGGACTTTGGGCTGCCTTGACAGCTCGGTAATGTTCGTTGAAAAGAACGTCGTACTTCGTGAAAACAACGATCACAGCAACGTTTACTTTGGCGTGCGTCAGTTCGAGTGGCTCGAGGAGGATTCAAACGAGTCTCACAATTAGTGGCGAGCTTTAAGACTTCCTCATCGGCAGTTTGCATCAAACGTGATCCGGTAGCGCGGGGTTTCGATGCATAACCTATGGCCCGGATGAAGGCCGATCAAACCGCCATAACCATTAAGAAAAATTACCAGATGGCATGGAGTCGGTCCTTTGACTCCAAGCGCTCATCACATTTGTCACGAATAAACCCCTCTACGACCTCCCACTTCTCGAGCGACCCAGGCTCAAACCCTTGGCTATCGTGAAGGATGAACCGCGGATTGGTGTCAGAAGTATATGCACGGGAAATGTCTGCCATTCCGGCACGGCCATGGGCAATATCGATGTCCTGCTCACTGGCGTGAGAAGTGATCAAAAAAGATCGACACAGCGAGCTTACCTTTATGCCAATGTTGAAAACACTGCTGACAAGTGATGACTTTCCGACTCCCGTCTGCAGAAGTGATAGAGTCAATCCAGCGTTTCTGCCAGTGGAGTTGGAAAGAAGTCCCACGTTCCCCACCACGAGGATCCGAAATCTGCAAATAAACTAAGCAAATCAAGGGGTTGATGCTTGAACGATACACACTTCGGGCATACGGCAAGAGTTCCTTCAACTGTAGGCGGAAGAGAGTCTGGGGGATTTATGTCCATGGTTGTACACGAAGAAGAGGTCAGGAACGGAGCTAATCAGTCTACACCCATCTGAGCATTACAATAAGTACCAGTTTTCGTACTAGCCATCGATACGGGAAGGCGCCCAAGGTGCGCTCCTTCCAAGCCCATTGCGACTTTCGAATTCGTCCTTGACTGTGATGTTCGCTGACATACCTTCGCTAGCAGTCGGTGGGTTCAAGTGTATTGGCTCGCAGAGAGGCACGTTGGCTCATCCAGCAGCAACGCGCAATACGGTCCTTGCTGCGAGCAGGCCGCTGGGTCGCAGGGGAAGGTCCTATCAGCCGCAACGGTGGCAGCCTGAGACCGTGACACTGGCAGGTGCAGAGAATGACCCCGCGACGACAACCAAAACTGTAGCTGATGTCCCACCAGCGCAACCCCAGAACGGGTCTTCCAGTTCGGCGGCGTGGGCAACGTCAGCGGACATGCTGCCCGAGTTGACGAACGTCGATTGGCCATGAGGTGTGCTGTCGGGAATGAAGTGCGCAGGGCTGCCATGCGAAGGCAAGCACGTCTTCCATCGGGTGTGCGTCAACCTGTGGCTGGTCCGATCTGCCGATACGGTACTGTAAAAAACCGCCCGTCCCCACTTGCCAGTGCGGCATTTTCTTTTCATTTTTCATTATATTTCAAGACGCTTGAAACGACGCTGGCAGGCGGCGAGCCGACCCAATGTCACGCCTCGCAGCCACCGCTGCGCTTTGCGCGGCGCCGTCACTGGTACAAAATGGAGGAACGGGGCCACGCTAGTGTATCACTGACCCGCCGCTATCACTCGCCCGTTCCCGGCCTGGGTCAGGAGCGCTGATGGGTGTTTCTTCCAAGCCGGATATTTTTGCATTGCCCTCTAGTTCTCACATTGTTGTCCACTTTGTCATCAGCAACATGGTCAATGCAGTCCGCTTTAGGTGTTGTAATATGCTGAGCTGAGACCCCAGATCGTGGCATCGTCAACGAACTTCATTCAGGTATGCGCATTAAAGCTGATGCCCATGTAGTTATACGAAGCTTATTGATCTGATTGGTAGAACCATTGGGACGTTTTCATACGATACAGATTTATAGCAGTCAGACTAATGGGAAGGACGTCCAAGTGAGCACCAATGCTCAGTTTAATGTTTCTGGGTTGTCAGGGTGGGATGGTCTTAACGGAGGGTGATAATCAGATACGGTTGACACAAGAAATTATGATTCAACATACGAAGACGATGGCTAAGAAGAATTTCAGTCAGTGCCCTCGGTTCGGAGAAATCCCCTAGCTCCTTAAGGGCGACCTCCACCTTTTCCTGCGTGGCAGTTTCCATATATATTCCAAAAGCCTCGCGAAAGGCATCGATAAAGGAAGTAGATGGGGATTGGTACCAGAAGGAGTTCTCCAGACAAATGACAAGCGCTGGATGACGCCGAAAAGTGAAACGGTGGCTAAGAATGAAGGGTAAATAGAAAGGAGACCAGACAAACCAAAAAACAGGGCCATAGAGGGTTTCTGATTTTAATCAGCTTCCATTACTACGTGGGGTAAAGAAGGTTCACGAACATCAGACATTTTCTTCATGATTGCCAAAACATCTCTGCAGTTCTGTAACTGAGAAAGGAAGAACGACGTTGGCCAATGATATCAACGGGATTGCAACTCTACTAAAGGAAAGGTACCAACAAACTGGACGCGTTTTCAGGTGGCGTGGTCAGTCGCCGAATTTTGCACAAAACGGAGAGAGCGACTCACTCCCTGGACGCGTTTTCAGGTGGCGTGGTCAGTCGCCGAATTTTGCACAAAACGGAGAGAGCGACTCACTCGCTGGACGCGTTTTCAGGTGGCGTGGTCAGTCGCCGAATTTTGCACGAAACGGAGAGAGCGACTCACTCCCTGGACGCGTTTTCAGGTGGCGTGGTCAGTCGCCGAATTTTGCACAAAACGGAGAGAGCGACTCACGTACTGGACGCGTTTTCAGGTGGCGTGGTCAGTCGCCGAATTTTGCACAAAACAGAGAGAGCGACTCACTCGCTGGACGCGTTTTCAGGTGGCGTGGTCAGTCGCCGAATTTTGCACAAAACGGAGAGAGTGACTCACGAACTGGACGCGTTTTCAGGTGGCGTGGTCAGTCGCCGAATTTTGCACAAAACGGAGAGAGCGACTCACTCCCTGGACGCGTTTTCAGGTGGCGTGGTCAGTCGCCGAATTTTGCACAAAACGGAGAGAGCCACTCACATCCTAGTTGCATTATTGAGTCGCCTCATCCAATTTTACACAAAACGCACAGAACCACTCACATCCTGGACGCGCTATTGAGTCGCCTCATCCATTTTTGCACAAAATGCACAGAACCACTCACTTCCTGGACACCGTTCAGGGCAGCTTCGTCAGTCTTCCAGTCAAACAGGGGCAGTTTATATCTACCTCCTATACAGCTCATTGGGTTCAGCTTCTGCGTCCTAGTATCACACTGCTTTCTTACCGTCTTCCCCTACAAACATTATCGTATCTCTCTGAGCACGATTGCTGATAATCCAACTTACATACTGTTATATTAAATCTAAGTCATTGCTTCCGTGCATTGAAAATGTCTATTCTCTCACCTCCTAAACAACGTATCAATTCTGCGTCTCTGGTCAGAAAATATTGGATCCTTCGTACATAAACCTTTGTCTTATCGGTGCCCATTCATCCACTGTGGTAGCGTATCAACAGACGAGAAAATTCCCAGAAAGATAATCCTCTTACCTCTCACGATTGACGGTTGTACTCACTTCGATCTGTCGGCATCATGGATCAATAGTGAATGAAAAGAATACAGCTTCAACTCACATACGAATGGCGAAACCATTCCAAACCCCGCTGTATGAGTTCCATCTTCATCCATTACAATTAATGGAGGAAAAAATTGGGCTGACATCAAGGTGATACCGACCATAGAAACGTGCTCCATGTCATCCGGCGCACTAGAAATAGACGTCAGTGAGTGCATTCAATTATATCCTTTGGGGGGAGATGCCTACTATTTTATCGCATATTCGACACACAGTTCCAGGTTATTCTGCTGGAGCGAAACGAACAATACCTTGAGTGCGAGATCATCGAGGGACTCTGCCGTTTTCTCAATCAGTGATTTCACCTGCTCTTGGTGGTTCCCGTCATCTTTGTGCATATCTGTAACCCGGTGCGGTCAGCAGACCGACGAACTACCTGAAGCATACCATTCACGCGCCTTCCAAGCGTACATCTGCTCTGGGTGGAAATGTATACTCGAACAACGGCTTTCGCAGTTTGTCCATCAATAAATTTTCTGCAGCCACGCGATTTTCATCCTCATCCATGTCTATATCATAGACCTGATTTATCAGATCGTCGAATTTCGCGAAGATCGCGATGACTGGAACTGCGCAAAGTTTTATTTGTTTTAGTGGGAAGTCATAAAATAGTGAAAGTGCAACAAACTATTTCCGGCTCGTTGCTCGTTGAAGAACCGTATTTCTAAATCCAGTAGGAGTCTCGATTCATCTGGTTTAAAGCAGAACCTGTGACCGAAATAAGGGAGAGCCACAAAGCAAAACAGTGAAGGTAACCAGATTGCATGAAGCTGATCGTCTACTTCCGTAGACCTCGCACGCTTCTTGATGAACGACTGCACTTTCTTCAGCTGACTTTCGTCTCCTGTCTCAAAGCCGGGAGAATCGTGGAAGATGAACCGGGGATTGTTGGTAAAAGCGAATGGGCGATCGATGTCGTGGATCCCGTGCTGATTAGCATCAAGGTTAAATCAGCAAGATCGGCCAGCGAAAACACAGTAATCACCTCCGAGGTCGGCTCCAACTTGTTTTCGATCGGATGATTAGAGGAGAACTGCATCCACAACTAGGCAAGCAACGCACCAAACTGTTATTCTTTTCGTCATAGATGCAAGGTTCGTCGGTCGTATTGCAAACGCGCTTTAAGAGAGTCGTCTTGCCAGCATTGGCCCGACCGATCACGAGAATACGAAAGTAGCGATATTTCTCTCGTGCTTCAATCGAGGCTAAGACTTGGTTCGAGACGTCGCTCATGTTGATGTAAGAGAAGTAAGCGTTAGTTAGCTGTCGTAAGTTCCCCAACCGGTTACGACATCACGTGATCCACCCTCCTGGCACTGGCATTAGCGCTGTACTTGGTTCGATCAAGGTCATTTACGGTTCGCTCAAATGTTTGGGAACAATTTCTATTATACGTGAGTGAGCGTAGCGAGTTGTCCCAACACTCTCAATGAGTTGAAATTCTCGATGGAGTTACAGAAGAAATGTGTGGATTGGGTCGATATAGCGGTAACGTGTCGGAAGAGCCCATCGGATCGTACATCTTCGCTATGGAATGTATGCGGGCAGTGCAGTGCTGAGAGTAAAAGTGAGGGGAAATCAGAAAAGCGGATGGGAAACGAAGGCCCGAATCAGGATCAGACGAAATGCTCCGCGGGACCAGCGATGGTGTGCATAGACGTGTCACTCCGCCTTATGGATGCCTCCGACGGCTTTGCGCTGACACCAGCCCATTTTCGCTGCTGCCCCCGCTGCTTGCACTGGCGATCGCAGTTGCGGGTCGACAAGGGCACTTCCTTGCGGTACCTCAGCTTATCCAGAAGCCCCTGCCCAAACTTCCCTTGCTCTGGGTCCGACGACGGTGGGACCAGTGCCTGCTCCGTCACTTGGCTCAGCGTCCAGCGCGTTAACACACCTAGATACGTGCGATTGTGAGACCCTGCGCGGACAGAATGACCCTCGAGTGGTCGTAAAAGTTGAGCTGACAGTCGCATTAGTCCGTGTCCCGCACGGCTGGTAGAGTGCGAGGCACGCACCTGGAGGACGTCGTGTAACTTTGAATACAATCACATGCCTCATTCGAAGGTAGGACTTTTGCACGAAGTGCATGTACTTGGTACGTTGCAAATCCAAAAATGCAATCGCCGTATAATTTGCCCATGGTGACCCCCAAAGATGTTTTAGATGGTACACCTTGCATTTCAACTCCTCTGGATAGTTCGCGACTGTAGTTCTTGCGCACGTACACCGTGCCTTGATAGCGCAACGAAATACTATCAAAGTGCCTGCCATAACGAATCAACACGCCGTACAAGGAATGAATGAGAGATCACGCACTGCTTGTCGGTAGGACGAGCATCGTTGTCATTGAAGCGAGCCATCCGTGAGTGCATAGCCACCCAGGGCACGATGAATACCCGCTCCTTCCGGCATGTCTACGCTGTCACTTGGATCTCGGAAAAGCAGGCCGTGTGAGAAAGTATCGAATGCCGGTACAGAGGATCTCCACAGCGGCATCAAACCCGTTCATCTTGGGAGTGGCTGGTGTTTGTGGTAACGACGGAGCCGCCTGACGATCCTGCGTTGAAAATTGCCCGTTAGCCCTGCTCAGAAACGCGTAAGTATGCAGCCTCACTGAGAACAGCTTGAGGCTCACTTCGTGCGCACTCAGGCATGTCGCTTCGCCTTGTGTGGTCTCTGGCATTGGGTGCAGGTACATTCTCTATCCTCGAGTGGAGACTTGGTGGAACGCAGAACCTAAGCAGGCACTATCTGCGCGACGATTCTGACCTTCTGACTCTGCAACTCTTTCGTCCGCGCTTCTTCCCCCTGCATTTCCAACGCAGCACCGACTCCCTCCGTGATCCCCGTAGTCTACTTGTAGACTTGGCGGGCGACTTGACCGCTTCCTTCCTCGTGGCTTGCAACTTGCGAATGGGTGTCGGTTCACCGCATGGGGCACCAACGCCGCCGGGCGCAACCATGAATGGCTGGCACGCAGAGCAGAGCGGCGCGGAGATCGGGTTGCGCCCCTTTCGGAAATTCACGCTCTTGCTGCGCGAAGCTGCTTGCAACACTTGCGCTGAGGGTGGGGGGACTCGATGACACGCACTGTGGCCGGCTCGACCTCTCCGTCGAGTTGACTCGCCTACCGCAACCGGAAGATTCACTAGTGAGATGAGGGAAGAGAGGTGTCAGAAGTCAGGGGGCATGTCCCGTGCGGAGACGGGTATGTATCCAGGAACGACGCCGTGGGTAAAGAACGCGTGGTCGACGATGTCGTGCAACGAGGGCCGTTCTTGCGGGTTGGGCGTGAGTATCTGCTGCACCAGCTCGCGGGTATCAAGTGATACGGCTCTGTGTGAGTGGAACTCATATCGGCTGTCGCGGATACCCTGCGCAGAGTTGAGGTAAAGTTGCTAGTAAGAATACCTGCGAACTGACTGATAAACCTCTTTTACGTCTTTAGTTTGGAAGGGCGGACGGCCGACGACAAATGTGTAGAGGATGACGCCGATGGACCAGATGTCAACTTCGAAATCTGTATCCGTCCGCGGTGTCGAACAATACCTCCGGCGCAATGTAGTCGGGAGTGCCGCAGATGGTCATCTTCCGCTCGCCGGGGCTCTCGATAAGCGCTGCCAGACCAAAGTCGCCAACTTACAATGCTCGTGTCCGCATCAAGGAAAAGGTTGCCTAGCATAAGGTCACGGTAGATGACTTGGTTGGTATAAATATAGTGATAAGCACCAGTGAGTTGCACCATGAAAAACCGTGCCTCTCGCTCTGTGAAGACGCGAAGACGGGTGGAACATGCTCGAAATAGAGCCGCTATGACAAAGCTCAAGGGTCATGTATACGTTCTCGTTATCCTCGAAGCAATCTATGAAGCGGACGATGTTGGGGTGGTCCAGTGCCTTGTGAATTTTGATCTCTGCGTAAAGCTAGAGCCTGTTTAGTGTTGAGGAACAATCTGGGCACGGTGAACACACACCTTGGTCTTGAGCGAGCTCTTCGTCACGACCATACAGGCAAGGTGGTTATTACGGGAGTCTCTAGCTTGATACACTCTGGCGAAACCGCGCTGTAAGATTAGGGTAGGTAAGGGACCAGAGAGGGCGGAGATAGGTAGGTGCCGACCGTTCCGAGGAAAGACAATCTTTGATATCGCAGGGAACCGGCTGAACTTTGGCATTCTGGTAAGGCGATGGTTTCTTTTCATAGGACGCTGGCTTTTGTGGGACCTCAGGCCTCAGGCCTCAGGAGGAACATGGTTGTTGATAGCGTTAGATAAGGGGTTGCGCCGATGAGTGGTGGTCGAAGTGGCCGGTGGGGATTCGGAGCGAGACGAGGATGATGGAGATGAGCGTTCATTTGTCACAGAGGCCTAACACCAGAGACAACTAGAAAGAAGAATCACGACTTGCTGGTCGACGCCCTGCGCGCTGTTGAGCGAGTTCAAGTTGAAGTAGCTGGCGTGTTTATTATGTAAGCAGAACCATTGACACAAGCGTCAAGATTCCATCACGTGATCGCGTTCTCAGCCATACATGGGTCAACAACGGTCACCATAAAACAAGAAAAATTGAATCTGTAAGTCTGCATGTATCATTCTAGTGCTTCTTGTGGCCGTTCCCCGATCGCATCCGTGGAAAAGAACAAAGAGTCGGAGACAAGTAGATGTTCCGAACGCTCAAGATAGAGGGATAGTACGCGAGGCTTCTGAATGAGGTTTCAAGTTGACACTGGTGATGTCCACGATACTGTAAGTGTACGATACTGTAAGTGCACGATAACAATGGCTTTTGGCGTGGGTCTATGTCCATCCGACTGTAAACCACAACGCGATATTGGATAGCCATCACGCTTACGAACTCCTTAACTGCTTTTGACACAATCGGTTTCATTGCCTCCAGTGGCAGGCTCTCTGACAGTCTTACTCGCCAAGCTCATGTCACACACTTTGCTTTGTGCCGGTATCGTACTCAAACCGTACTGTAACTCGATTGCCAACGATTTTCTTCCACTCTTTCGGTACATCCGATCTTTGACAAAATACGTCATCTGTACATCCCTTCCCACAAGGACTGGGATTCTGAGCGGTGGCGAGTTCGCGTAGACCGTCTCCAACCACCCGGCAGGGTAGCGACCTCCCAAGAATGTGTCTGCACGCTTGGCGATATTGCGCACTTCTTGCACCTCCTCCGGACTGGGCTTGACATTCAGCGAGCAAAGATTCTCGTTCACATACTAGAGAAGCCGTGTCAGCGCAACTTTGTTTTTCTTTTTTCTGTTTTTCGTACCTTGACATTACACGTACCAGGGATGAGGATGATATCCGGTCCCTGTGCGAGGAGTCAAGTGAGCGTAGCCTGTCCTGCAGATGCATTGTGCTTCACTCTAATCTGCTTGACTTCTTCCACGACTTTAAGCACATTCGGGAAGTTCTCCTTTGAATACCGCAGAATGATGCGCCGGAGATCGCTTTCCTTGAATACGTCAAGACTCGTCTGTGAATCGAGGCCAAATTCCTCAGGTCTTCCATCTGCTCAGCAACAAGCGTGTCAGACGTACGTATTTTTCGGTCAGGAGTCATCTCCCAAGCGGCGAATATGCGAACACGGTTATGCGGAGTTCGCCTGCGGCTTGCAGAGCCCCAATCTTCGGATCCTCAGCATCCAGAGTGAAAGGTGAGTACTCGACCTGGATTGCTGAAATCGGGTGGACCTTGTTCGCGCGTCTCAGGGTGTCGCCATTACATTCGCAGAGGCCGATGAACTCGATCTTGCCTTCTCTGTCGTAGATGAGCCGTGATACAAGGGGAAACACGTAAAGGAGCTCTCTTATTTCACAAGTTCCGCCAACATTCCCACAGTGTGTTCAATAGCGATAGTGGGATCCGCCCTCATCAATGGCCTCATCAGATCTCCACGCGGCCCACTGGAAATAAGCCTTACCTATGTGCATGATACGGTCGACGCCGAGTTTTTCGAGAGACTTGTTCAGGGCCTCCCTGACATAGGCGGGCGAACAGTCGACCACCTTCCCTGACGGTGAACCGGCGCCAAACTTGGTCGCTAAAAATATCTCACTGCGCTTCCCGGTGCGCTGGAAGCCTGGAACCTGCGTTCGCGCGTCGGCGGACAAGTGTGCGAACAACGCGAAAATGAGAGCGTCTACTATTTACTGATGAGCTCTTCCGAATCGCCGTACGCATCTGCAGTATCCCAGTTTGTGCAACCGGCCTCATAGGCGGCATCGAGCAGCTGAGAAAAGACGGGCGTTGTAAGGTATGCCAGAAGCGGAAGTTACCTTGAATCGCTCCTCGTCGGGCTGAGCGGCGCCGTAGAAGCTAGATATGCCCATGGCACCGTATCCGATCGCCGAAACGTGCGCCGTGCCTACTCGGAGTCTGCGGGTGGGGAGTATACTAGCCATGGTAGAGCGTAGCGAGGTGTTACTCTGCGGTGAGCTAAGTGTATCGTACGAATGGCCATTCACATCGACCTCTTATATCCAGTAGGTCAGGAGGTGCCGCTCCATTAAGCGCGGGCAGTCAAGGGGATTGTGAAAACAAAGGAAGGGTCACGACGTAAGGCGGGTAGCTAGCTTGAAGTAAAAATGGGATGTGAATAGCAAATCTGTGATCAAAGCCTCGCGGGCGGCTGATTGCGCCGTTCTGAACGGGAATCCAGAGGGGCCGAATAAATAGAGCTCAACCCTCTGGTTGCGCCTTCAAGTTACGGATACGGAGTATACACTGCAACACAAGAACAGCCCAGGGCGCCTGCCAGACCCGCGTTAGAGCCCGGGTGAACCTAAGTCCAGCTTGGACAGGTATGCGCGTATGAAAAAAGAAAATCGGATGGTAGATGGTAGATTCATATCACAGGAAAAATTACACGCCATCAACGGTTACAACAATAGATCGCACACCTCTGATTACTCGTCCAACAGTCCATCCACCTCATTAGTCTCCTCCCCTTCCGTTTCAGAACCCAGAATTGAATCGGCTGGCTCTGATGCCTCGTCGCCATCATCGTCGTCGTCATCTTGCTCGTCGTCTTCCTCTTCTCGGCTAGACCGCGACTTCATGCCATTTCTAACAGGTTCACTGATAAAATGGGAAGGAACGCAGGATAAGGATAATGTAGCTCCAAAAAGTAAGCAGCAAGAAGGGGACACGCACGCAGCAACACGGCGCTTGGAACGAGGAACGGGCGTGGACTCGTCGTCCTCATCGTCGTTGTTTTGGTTTTCCCCATCTTCATCGTCATCGCCCTCGAGCCTGATCGGCGTCATATCGACCTTCTTGGTCCTGCGGCAAAGGTTCAATACCTCTTTCATTGACCAGCTGGCATCTACTTACGCGGCTCTACGCGGCATGGTGCGGGTGGGAACCACGGAAGGAGGGGGGGAGGCCTCCTCGTCGTGCTCGTCATCCTCATCGGATTGCGATGTGCGACGTCGTCTGTACTATATATAAGCGCATTCCTCAATAGAGTGTGGAGCCGTACTTAGACCGCGCCTTGCCGCCCTTGCCCCGCGGAGGCGTCCGCGCTTCTTCGTCCGCACTCGTAGCGTCCGTCGTGACGCTCTCCGACCTGCGCTTCCTTCCACCGCGCTTCTTCGTCGACGGCGCCTCATCTTCCGAGTCCTCGTCTTCATCCACCGGCACGATGTCATCCAGAAACTCGAAGAGCTCCCGAAGGGACTCAAGCTGGCGGTACTCGGCCTCATCAAAGTCCTCGAGCTGCTTCTCGAATCGCTTCGAGAGCGCGTTATCGAACTTGGCGAGCGCGGCTAGCGCCGAGGCCTCCCGCGGCGGGCGGCGCGTGCGCAGGTTGTCCACGAGGAGCTTGAGGGTGCGCACCTTGTCGTCGTCGGCGGTCTCGGGCGGGAGGTAGAGCTTGGCGAGGGCTTGGCAGAGCACTTTCTTATCGTCTCCTGGGTGCGTGCGAGCTCGTAAGAGGGACGTATTCATAATTTTTGGGGCGAGGGCATGGCTCACTAGGGATATCCTTGCTGAAGAGCGCACGGAGGATTGCCGCGGCCATGTCCATATGGACCATCTGGTCTGCAGTCTGACCAAGGGCTTCGCTGGGAAGTGGGGTTAAGCCGAGCGCACACATAGCAGAACCGCTTGCTCACATGCATACGGCTTTTTGCGGGTCTGTCCAATCCACAAACATTGCGCAGACCTGCGCCGACGATACCATCTCTTGGCCTTCATCTAACCCCCTACGTCCCTTGCTTAGTTGATCAAACACGGGCAGGAATATCTAGTAAGTGGGCGTCAAGGCTTTGGTAAGTGATACGCCAACGGTCTGCGCACCTCCTGCATAAGGCGTTGGTGCGTGGGAGACGAATAGCTGAAGGCTGGGAAAAAGTAAGACAAGCATTGACGCAGCTCTTGGTTTTCCGCTGTATCAGGAGAGAGGTATATCAACGCTAGGCTGGAAAGAACCTAGGGACCAGTCGAAATACCTGGTCAGCGGAGGCGATTATAGCTTGAGTGAAAGCATACCCGCTCGTCTGAAATCATTCCCGATAGCATGAGCTTCGCAAATCCCGGTGCAGATAAGCGCCTGGACCTTGTCCGATTCTTCATTTCCGAGCACCTGCAGCAAGAACTCGATCACTCGCCCACCCTGTCACCGTTATCGTGGACTTAGCACATAACAAGGAGGGAAAAGAAGTAGGGATGGACGCACGCCGACACTCGCGTTGGCAAGGAAGTCCCCCTCGTGTACCATAAGTACGTCGAACACGACTTGCAACACGCGCAACTTGAGTACTTCTGGAGCGGTCTGGACTTGGCTCAAGAATAGCTGGAACGAGTTGAGGGCCATGCGCCGTGTGATGAGGCAACACAGGCCGAGACACACGAGTCCCTTTTCACGCAGCACGAGTTCTTTGCGTTTCACCGCTGGCACGATCAGCTCGCCGAGGATACCTTCCAGTGTCGAGTTTTCCTCAAATGTCTGCGTGGTCGAATGATCGGTTAATAGACAGTGGGAAGAGCGTGGAGGCCTACCCCGTTGACCCGTTCAAGCATCCCGATGCAGAGATCGAGACAGCGCACGTCCATCGCATCCGCGCGTTCCCGTTCCACGGCTGTCATCTCTGCGTGAGACTTGGGACCTCGTGGGGCACGCGGTGCGGCAGTCGTCGGGCCGTCGATCGTTGTGTCATCGTCATCGTTAATGAGCTCGTTCTGCGTAAACGCCGATGCGTGCATTTAGTTAGATAGGCGAAAGGATCGGGGGAAGTGCGCAGACGGACGATGACTTCATCGTCATCGTTTGCATCGCGCAGTTCATGCACAACTTCGACGACGATGCGTATAAGATCTCGTTCGCTCGAAGACAGAGTGCGTAGAACGTCGAGGCACCGTGTGACGAGCCCCGAGGGAAGAGCTTCCTGCGATATCATATGTCCTGCAAATCGCCTGTTGACTAGTTTTCCACACATGAATAAATGTTATACATACGGACAAATTGCTCCAGCCGCCGTCGCCCAATTTCATCGGCATAGTCGAGATTCAAGGCAAGGCGCAGAAGTTCCGCGAGTATGAACTCGTGTTCATCAATTGCTTCGTCATCCCCACCGGTCCCCTCCGCTCCGTCTAGAACGTCAAGAAGGGTGTTGTACGCTTCCTGGATACGGAACGCGTGGGCAGTAACGACAGGGAGTACCTTTTCGAGGCGAGTGGTCTCCTTTGTCGATACGCAGTGGTCAACAAACACGCGCACGAGGAACGCTTTCTCTGGCGTCAAGCCGCGCCAAAAATCCTCTATGTGTTTCACAAATCCCAACGCGGTACTCAGGGGCTGTATGGCAAGGGAACAAAGTGGAATGAACGCACCATCGAACTCAAGGGCATCGAACACATCCACGCGTGTGACGAACACGCTGAGCAGCGCGTCCTCCACTACCGCGCTTTCACGGAGGTCAAAGGTACCTAAGAAGGCAAGAATGTCTTCAAGAACAGCGCCTTTCTTTGTCCCCACGCCTACTGCGTCGACCCAAGCGCCGACTAGCTTTCCGGCCGCAGCACGCACAGCAGGTTCGCGATCGCCAAGTCCGTTGCGCACAATCAGCTCGCGCTGCGCAATCGTTAGCGCGCGAGGGTGTGCTGCGCCGGGTAAGGCGCCATCCGGGAGTTCCGCATGGGCGAGGAGTATGTTGCCATAGACCAATCTTCGTACTGTCGTGTCGATGTCACGCGTGCGAGCGAGGACAGTAGGGAGTGTGTCCACGGTGATAGGGATGTTAAGGAGCGCGGCGCGGCGTACATCGCTAAGTAGAGATCGTCAGGACGGGCTGAGAAAGGTGTGTAGCGCTAAAAGGACACACGCGGAAGGGTCGTGGGCGAGGAGGTCCTCAAGCACCTCCGTAGCAGTTTGTTCGTCCTCGGCAAGCTCCCCAAGGTCCTCGGAACCACAAATCTTGGCAAGTGCTGCAACTGCCTGGACGCGAATGAATGGTTCTTTATCACGTACACGCTCCAAGAGTGCGGTTCGGAGGGTGTTGTATATGTCCTCGCTGACGAAAGATGAGGTGAAAACGCGACGAAAGAGGAAGAACACGTACTCGAGTTCACCAAGATGCGAAATTACCTCCGCAACGAAGCATACAACGCGGTAGCGCACGTTTTTGTCCTTTGCCTCGAAGCCTTTGAGAAAGTGTTTGAGCAAACGATAAGTAAAGCGCGTCGCAGTAGTTTCATCTTCATTGTCCTCTCCTTCTTCTTGTTTCAATCTTTCTTCCGTGGCTTGAGGGCATCAGATGAGATGTGGGGGCGCGTTAATGAGAGATCAACACGCACCCTTCGCGTTGAGGAATTTGATGTAACCTGCCACAAACTTGACGGCCCTGTCCGCGACCCCCGTCCCCTTCTTTACTACAAGAACGCGATTCACCATGTCGACGAAGCAATCTTCAAACGCGCGTTCCCCTACGAGTTTGACGCCATCACCCCCGCGAACCGTCTCTGTCTTTGCAGCTGCCTCAAAGTGAAGCTTGTGGAGGGCGACAAAGTTCTTCTGGTGGTTTGCAGATGAGTTTTGTGCCTGTTCAAATGCCTTTGGTATGGCAGAAGTGATTGTTTCTAGTATTGGCGCAGGTGTTCGAGCAGGCATTTGGGTCGCAGTCGCGGTCACGGTTGTGTAGTTGCCAGCCCCGCATTGATCACGTGGATGACAGTCCGCCTCGTGAAAACCACGTGACGAGACCACTTTAATCTAACCCCCTATCTATGGAACACCGTCCACGCTTTTCATGCGTTGCTTTAATTTGTGCCAGATGATCACCCATGGATGAGGGTTGCCTGGAAATGGAAGCAAGCCAAAGGAAGGGCTCGGAGAACGGTATCATCTGAGCCTCGTTGTGAGGGCATGGGCACCAGCGTTTCCTCCCGACTTTCACCACCATGCAGGTCTCTACCCGCTCGCCCACAGATCAACGCATCACGGACGCAGCGCGCCTTGCGCCGTATCTTACTCACGTCATTCGCCAGCACGGCCAGCTAGCTCTCATGCCTCAAGAAACCACTAGCCGCTCCAGAAAACCCAGACGTGAAAAGCGCCCCAGACAAGAGAGACAGCAAAGACCCCCCGAAGAGCCTCATTTCAACGTCGGCGCCCCCAGAACACCACGAAGGATCCAACCCGGCTCTCCTGGTGCCCGCTCCCGCCCCAACAGGCGGCCAGACGTATCAGATGCAGGTACCCGCCTCTCCGAGTCTTTAGTCAGGGGTAGCCATTGATTCTTATTTTTGCATTCTTTTTTTTAGGCTCCATCCCTGACTATCCGCCTCCGTCCTTCGACGAAGCCGTTGCCGCTGCTGCAGCTGCGGCTAGGAATGCCCCACCACTTTCACCGACTGAATCTACCGCTACTCACTCGTCCTTTGCGGATAGCTACCAGTCAGCTCCCATCCTCATACCCCCCCTACCCCGTTCCCTGAATCAACCCGTGATTGCCCACACACATCCCGATCCCGAGTCATCCGAGTCATTGCGATACAGTACACAGGCTGAGTACGACGACTCAGGCTCAGATGAAGACCTAGAGGTTATATCTACCAGCGAAGCAACTTCATCTGTAGGCAGCACATGGGAGCAAGACAGCCATATACGGGTTTTTCCCGAAAGGGCACACCTTGAGGTCGGGACAGCGCCGACATCTGCGCGCACCGTGCGCTCGTCGCCATCTCAGTTGACATTAACGCCACACCTTAGCGAATCACCTCAGGACGATAGGGATGACATAACTGCTTACAGTCCTTCAACCGATTCCCAGGGCGATGATCACACGGTTGAACCACACAACTCGATTCCATCCCCTGTACCACCCAGACGGCGTCTTCATCTTCTTTCAGGCCTCCTCAAGTCAAGGGATCATCCTGCTTCTGCGCCTTCTACTCCTACGCACGCTGCTGCATCCCAGCTTTCGCTCCCAATTCATTTCCTTAATCGCCCGGGCAGCCCCAGCAAATCACATCGTGGGGAAGGTCTCATCTCACGCAAGCTATTCGGGCATAAAGGAAAGGATAGAAACACCGAACCCCAGATCGGGGGGCCACCTGAGCCTCTCGACACATGGGATATGCTTAGCGATGTTGAGCGCGAAACTCCTGCTTCTGGTTCCGGCTACCCCATGCCTCCTGTCTCCCCGGCTTCCGAGCATTTTCCCAGCACGCCTAGGCAGTCCGAGTCACCTGGTCTGCGTCGTGAAGGTACACGCCCCAAACACCACTCTATGCTGAATCACCCGGTCCCGCCTCCGACGTCACCGCTTACTCCGACAACAACTCAGCGTTCGAACACGCATATGGACCTCCGCGCGGCCGCCGTCCTCGCGTCCCTCCAACGACAGCCGACGATGTTTGCAGTCTCAGCTACTGCCTCGGCTAGTGCGGCGGTGCCTTCACCTTCCTCGCCTTCCCAGAGGCTGCCGGTGCAGCCGACGCAGGTGCCTCTACAGCCCCATACGGCCATCGACAGCCCCACACGAGGTCGTTCCTTGCGGGCCACTGCCTCGATGATTTGGAGCCCTCGTAAACATTATTCGCCTGTTCCATCACCCACTCGTTCTACTACAACTCCCACTTCCCCATCTTCCGCCTCGCTGCAGTCGGGCGTCACCAATGTCGACTACGATGCGGTTACTCCTGCAACTCTGGTCGGTCGTGACCAGGAAGCCGTCCTTGGCGCTTTGCCCCCGTCGCTCGTGCAGGAAGAAGAGGAGGAGAATTTCGTGACACCACCGGGCAGCCCCGTTCGCAGCCTCTTGACACTTCCGATCCCTACCATCAGCAGCAGCAGGCACACGTCCCCGGTGCGTCACGAAGGTCGGATCGGGGTCACCCTCCGCGACGATGGCCCCGTGCCCTCGGTGAGTCCTGCGCGTTCTGAGGCACACGCACGAACCGTACGCACGCCGACGATAACACCCCGGCCCTCTGTCAACGCGCTGCACGCATTCGCGCCGCCGAACCCTAGCCCACTTGCGAATCAGTCGTTCGAAAGGCAGGCTTTGATCCCACCCGCCCCGCCCTCGCCCACACTCCCGAGACGAGACACGGTCATGTCGGTCGGCGACACGGAGTCTCTCATCGACCTTTACGTGCAGTCTGCCGGGCCAACCTCCTCCCCTCCGATGGCCGACTCTGTATCACCCACCGCTTCCACCGACGGCGAGTTTGATGAGTGGATGCCGGCGAGCAGCGGAGACCCCAAGCAGTATCATTACCCCGGCCGTCCGCTTCCTCACCCTCCGGGTGCTTCGCAGTCTGGCCCTGTGCGACCGGTTTTACTCGACACGTTCCTTGCGGGCAACATCCCTGGCGGCCTGCCCCCGTACGAAGAGGTGGAACTCGAGAGGCAGGGACTTTGGCATACCATGCCGTCCTCGCAGACCAAGCCGGTTTCTAATGCCCCCTGTCTCCCACCTTCCCCGCTCGTAAACCAGCCCGGCCCACGCACCCCACCGCGCTGCGCACCGCCCGAACTGTTCACCGTCTTTGACGAGGACGCGCCGGAGCCCTCCTCGCCAGGCAGCACGTACGAGACGCCGTCCACGCCCTCCTCGACGCTGCGCGAATTCGCAGGCGGCCCCAACGAAGACGACGGGAACGAGGCGACTACCACGATGGGCAGACACTACCGCGAGGCGCGCCAGCTCTCCGTTACTCTGCCGCCGTACTGCGTCGCTGACCGCCGCTCCCCCGCCCCCGCAGAACGTGTTTCTCGCGCAGGGAGCCAAGTTCGCCGCGCGCGGGGTGCCGACAACGCCCCCCAGGACTACAGCTACGACGATGGCTGCGACGACCAGTACGACCAGTACGATGGGGACGACGGCGCCGGTGGCGGTGGCGGGTGCGCAGTACAGCGTGAATGGAGCGCAGCTGGGACGCGTAGAGGTGGTGCGGCGACGGGTGACGCGCAGTGGGCGCGTGAAACTCAAGCTGGTACTGCTTGGCGCGACCGTGGACCGGTGCGTGATGTGCGCGACGCAGTTCCGCGACCGTGAGAGCGCCGCGTTGGGTCCGCGCTGCCAACACGCGTGAGTCTTTCCCGTTCCGTCCGTCCGTCCGTCCGTGTGTGTCACCTGCTAACGGGAAACTTTGACGGCGCAGTTTTCATGAGCGGTGCGCAGGTAGCTGGCTTGACCGTGGGAATCGCACATGCCCGACTTGCGGGGTACCATTTGACTAGTTCACTCCCTTCATTCGCACTCTCTTTCTTTCACGCCTTCGTTATCCAAATTTGGTTTCACTCATCTCTTTTCGCGTTCTTTTTCTTTTTCTTTTGTTGCGATAGGGAAAGATAGGGAGGGAGGGAGGAGAGGGGTAAAACGGCATCGAAGGGCACGAACGCGCGCTTCCCCCGTCCTCTCTGCCTCGAATCAACCGAGCGACGAGACCTTTTTTTCTGATACAAGTTCTTTTCTTTTCTTGGCACTTATGGTCGAAGCACTGCTTGAATGCATGCGCGGACGGCGGCGTGTACACTTCCCATGATGTAGAATCGCCGCGCGGTCATCGTGATGATCAGATGATTTCTTTCGGGTCTCGTTCTCGAGCTCAGCGTTCTCGAACAGCCTGCTCGAACGTCACGGCGCACGTTTGGTGGGGCGAGGCCGCTCAGGGGGCTCTAGACCGCTTGGCACGGGATGGATCCAGGGGTGAAGGCAGGAGACAAAGAGATGATTGTACATTTAATACTGTAGCGCTCGGAAATAGAAAAAAATGTGATCTGGAGCGGGCACGACCTTGGACAGATTAGGGCGGCTGGTGAATCAAGTATGTTCTCGTCTCCGCGTAGAATGACGCCGTATTTGCGTCATAAAGTTTGCGGCTTACTTTACGAAGTAGTACACTTGTACGAGTGTATAAAAGGAGCTCGAATGTGAGCCCCTATATGTCATCCTTTCATTTCATCCCCTTTCGTCGCGCTCGAATAACACACTTTTCGCTACATGGCCATAATCTCACCAGAAACTAGGTGCGATTGCCACGGTCCAAGTGATTGATGTCTCGGAGCGTATCTTTGGCAGTGTTAGGCCACGCTTGTAGGTTCTCACTGTTCTTCCCCGAGTATGGTCGAGGAGGTCCCGGGACCTCCTCGGCTGTCGCTCCGGCCTCACTCGGGGAAGAATGGTGGTGAGGATCTACACCCAAAGGTGCGCTCCGAGACGCCGAAGGGTCGCTGGACCCTAGCCATCTGGTTTCCGCGAGCACGCCATAATCTGGTTTCAGGCTGTCCGCGCCGACCGTTCTACACAGCGAACAAAGAGAGAGACCCGTGTCGGCACATCCCAGCAGTGTTTCAGGCTCGTATCAGCAGAACAGGTGGCGCTTAGTGTGTGTAACACACGGGGGATACAGCGGGCAACGATTATGTTCCAACGGATCTAGAAGGGCGCGTCATACTACGCTGCGGTGGGCTCGTTAGGCCAGCTGTGTCGTCAGTCACGTCCATACTCAGGCTATCATAAAACCCGCGCTTGGCTCTCTTCTTAGTCAAAACCCCATCTTGCTGCTCCCCTGACTCCAACGCGAACTGGATGCTGTAGTGGGCAGGAAGTGGAAGCCTGAGAAAATTAGTGGCTTGACCTCCGCAAAGGGGCGATGATCCTTGGTCACGATATCTCCCTCAAAACTGAGGGATTTCTGCCAGAAGTTGAGGCGCCATGGAGACATTGGGGACTTGGGATTCAAAAGACTTCGGCTTACCAATCCGGTGTACCAAAACGTGACCGACTCAAGAGGGCTTACGTTGGGAGTTGTACCCGGGCCCAGCCTGAGTCTGGATTCTACACAGGACCTTGCATAGGACAGGACCGTGGACCAACAAACCAACAACACAGTATGAAGAAAAAGAAAAGAAGAATCAACGAACGTGCGCTTTGGGGTACAGAACCCTTTAGATGCGTCGGCTGTGGGACATTAAATCGCCCGGGCTTAGCACGGGGATTCCGGTTTTTGACTCGGATGCGTCGGGTGACGTAGCTTCACGACGTTATAAATTTACAAATGGCACCGGAGCTTGCGTGCCCCGGAGGTAGCTGCAGCTACCCGAGACCCAAGTTCGACGTGGGAGGGGTGGCGCTTGGTACATACTGTAGTTGGCATCCGCACGCATCGCCCCTCATGGTGAGGGCCAAAAAAGTATGGTAGCGCATGTATTAATTACAGTGATCAAACCACAGTTACATAGATACATCATGGCGACGCGGTCTTCTACACACGTGGTGCGCGGAACAGCGGAACAACGAGAGGACGCGTACGGCGGTTGTTGCCCTGGATTCCAGACGGGACGCCCCGCTTGAATGTCTGCACGTAGTGTTACTCGGCCCTTGATCTCAAAAAACCAATGGGTGATCCGCTTCGCGCCTAAGGGACCAGTCAGCCAAGCCCAAGGTAAAAGAGCGAGGGTGTGTTTGCGAAGCGAATGGAAATACGACGCGCGCGCTCGGGATATTGGGAGGCCGGTGAGATGCAGCAGTTCTCTGCATGGCCAGTCAATGCGATTGGGCGACGCTTGCCAAAGATTTGAAAATCGCTATGAAAATTCGGAAGCCAGATGTTGACAAATCCGTCGGGGGTTTACCTCCGCCAACGTTTTATTTTCCACGCAGCTCGAGAAAGAGACGGTGTGAGAAAGTCCCGAGGTGAGATGAGAAGCAGGGAGTAAATTCTGGGAGTCCAGGGCAACATATAGGAACGGGCGCTCGACCTAAGTTAGAAGAAAATAGTGCTTTATATTTTAGAAAAGGTAACCTTGTGGAGAGGGGATTGAAGATTGGCTCGTAGCGAGGGAGAGACAACTTGGCCAAACTTGAAGGGAAGGGGAGGTAAAACGCGATTTTTGGGGCTGAAATTCGCAGGGCCTGCATTGAGAACAAGGCGAGGATAGAATGGAGAGTACAAAGCCTCCTCACGGGCGGTAGCGTGACGAGCGTGGTGAAGTTACACGAAGGCAGTGTAAGTGGCGCATTGGTCACTGGGGAGGAGTGTGAGTGTGTATGATAAGTGTCCGAGGTGTCTTGTTCGTCCCCTGCACTGGTTAAATGTTGCAGTGTAAGCCCCTTGATGAGACGACATGCGGTGGAGATCCGTGGGAAACAGTAAGAGGGGGCTTTTCGCCCAATCACCGCCTGCCGCTTGTCTATTGCCAAGTTTCTAAGATGCCTCGGGCCTCCAATTGCGGGGTCAGTGACATTGAGTCTGTACTATGGTGTCACCAGACCAGCGACCAATCGGGAGAATGTCGAATAGAAAAATTAAGATTAAAAAAAAGGCAGAAGCGACGGGGTTCGGGGATAGTGTCAGGTCAAGTCGAGTATTACTGTATAGAGGACGTTCACTCGATGAATGGAACGCCAGGGCGCCTCGGTCAGAATGTCGCCATGTGTGATTATTGGGGAGCAGGTGGCGATCTATACAGAGTGGTTCGACTGATTTCCGCGGAGAAAGATCGACATGTAAGCTGAATAGGAGTGTACGAGGATGAGTGAAGCGAAGGACTGGAAGTACGAAAAAGGGGGGCATTGTTCTGATGGAAGGACAAGAGGCCGTACAAAGGAACCCCATCTATGGACAGCTGGACAAGCTAACGGCCAAATGAGGAAACTGGAAAAGGCACAACGGGATTTCCGGACTGGTGAGCATTCCCTGTGTGCAGGTTCTAGGAGACATCGCACATGGAGGATTTGAGGAGATATGACAGAGGATTGAAGAGAGGTTGATAGGGATGAGGAGGTGGACGAGGGAGGAGGAAGAGGGAGGGGGAGGGAATGGCTCTCAAGGGAAAGGAAGACGGCTAGAGATCGGGGGCAAAAGGTACGTAAGGGAGGGAGCGTTGTACGGGCAATATAAGGAAGGAGAACAATAGGGATATTGTTTCCGGTATCCTCTCCCTTCCCCTTCCCCTCACACCCAGCACTATCCTCGTCTGCCTTTTTGTTTCGCTCAATCCGGTATCATTCACGACACCTCATGCCTGCTCTTCGTACATCATCCCGTCGCAGGCGGTCCTCTCTCGCCCTTCGTGAGCTATTCTTATCTGATCGATCGATATGGCTCTGTTAACCCATCATTTCAGTCTCTATGAACACTCTCAAGCATGGTAATCACGGTATCGGCCAGGCGTCGCCCAAAGGCGTTACCTTTGCTCCCAACGTCACCCCAGTTACGTTCGTTGAACCAGAAAATGACTCTCTCGATTCCGATCCGGATTCTCCAACATCTGCTCTCTTTCCTCCCGTCGCCACACCTGCTCCTCCCTCTCGCAAACGCTGTCCACCAGGAAAGCGTCGCTCTCAGGGCTACATCCCACGACCCCCAAATGCGTTCATGCTCTTCCGTGCTGATTTCGTCCGCCAAAAGCACGTTCCCGGCTCCATCGAAACGAATCACGGCTCCCTCTCAAAGATCATTGGTCAGTTCCTCATCCAT
Source organism: Lactarius hatsudake (assembly GCA_024734325.1). Lineage (NCBI taxonomy): Eukaryota > Fungi > Basidiomycota > Agaricomycetes > Russulales > Russulaceae > Lactarius > Lactarius hatsudake. Next base: position 197,598 of record JANSJP010000050.1, on the reverse strand, counting down.
CAGATCTTTTGTTTCACCATTCTCATCTACATCACTCCATCTAGGCAACTGTTGGCGCGCTCTACCTCTGGAAGAGAAGCGTGTCTGGGAGGTCAAGGCAAAGCACGCCAAAGCAGAGCATAAGCAAATGTACCCCAACTATCGCTTCCGCCCCGTGCACAACAAGAACAAGGAGAGGAAGCCAAAGGCGCTCATCCCTGCCGAAGACGAGAAGCGCTGTGAAGATGTTGCGCAACTTCTTCTCGAGGGAATGAAGGGTGAAGAGCTTGCCGCCGCCGTCAAGCGTCTCGACCGAATCCGTTCCGACACCCCTCTTCATCTTCCTCGTCGTCCCTCCTCAGTTCCCCTTCCCCACGCCTTTCCCATTTCTATCCCTGCTTTGCCTTTCGTGGAGCCTTCGCGGCCGTCGTCCCCTCAGTACATGATCCCCCCACGTTATACCCTCCCTCGCCGTCCATCCAGCGCTGCTCCCTCGCTATACCGCTCCTGGAACGAGCCCTTTAGCATCCCTCGCGAGCCATCCCCGATGCCGGAGATCAACGCGTCCCTGTTCAATGGCTCATACCTTGACAACGCTTTCCCAGGCTCCGGAACCCAGCTGGATGCGTCCTTTGTGAGTTTTTGGCCCTCTGTTCGCGCATCCGTGCATCGACAACTAACATTGACCCGACAGGACTTTGGTTCGATGTTCAGTTCGCTACCTGGAGGTGTCAATTCGCAACAGGAGTTGTTCATCTCGCCGTTGGACAGCATTTCCAACTCGTGCGACTCGCTGAATTCATCGGCCGCAGCGTTCCTGCACGCGTTCACGCACCTACACAGCGCGACGCCCCCCGTGCCCCCGTCGACGTACTCTGGCTCCCCGGCGCCTTCGGACTTCTCGCTCCCCGTCCAAGCGCCGAAGCCGCAGCGCGCCTTTGACGCGTCCCATTCGCAAAGCGTGCAGACGTCTCAGGCGAAGGGGAACATGGTCAACCTCGACATGGACATGTCCGCATACTCGCAGGGCCTCGCGAGTTTCGGCATCCCTCTCGACATGGGCTTGTCCTACGTCGTGCCGGAGATGCCCCCGCTGTCGTTCGACATTTCCGAGCAGCTGTTCGCCGATGCGATCCAAGAACACCAGCAGCAGCAGCAACACGCACAGCAGCAGCAAATGCCGATCGTGGCTCCTATCGCGATGCCAGTCGATACTGGATTCAACTTCAACGACGTCATTAATGATTCCTGAACGCAATGAGTTCCCCCTGCAATCCCCCCTACACTACGCATATCTATACATATCTACCCGTCGGAGCTTCTATTTCTTGCTGCCATTTTCTTTTTTGCTTTCGCACGAAGTCTTCGTCTCTGATCAAACAGGATCTTCAAGCACTCGACGGTTCCAAAACCTAATTCCCCATCCCCCCAATTTGTATCCTTTTCATCTACATAGAAAAAAAAACGAAAACAAAAACTCTCGTCTCGGTACATATTTCCTCTCCTAACTGTGTAGCCTTACTATCGATGTCGATCGTCCTCCCCCCCTTTTTTTCTTATGTTCTTATCTCGTCTTGGAATTCCTCCAACTTTGTAGCTTCTAACTGACTCTATATACTGCTTGGTCACCCACGAAGTACGTGTTCTGGCCCATCTTGGTCGTAATCATACCCCCCACCTCTCATATTATAGCCAACTGGCCCCAGCTACTCGTCACTAGTGTTCACGGTGTCTATATGTGCGGGCAAAATGCCTTCTTGTGTATATATTCACAGTGTATCAATATTTGTTGTTGTGCACACGTCTGATGTGAATCTCTGGAAACTCCCGCATAACAAAGGCATAGGTGGTGTGATGAGGACTCAAAGCACATTCGGGCTATGATACAACCTCAGGCGCACAATAATCAATTCTTAGGGAGAGAAATAAAAACTATAGAACGGAGACCCAGACTCCCCTTTTTCATTTATAAGATCTGGGGAGCGTTCTATGGTCGCTATCTTGGCACGCGCGGGTGTAGCGTCCGTACAAAGACCTCTTACAGTGGCGTGGCGTCGGCGTCGTCGCTGTCACGTCGGTCGCTCCGATCACCGTGTGCGCGCCATCGGCTAGCCAAGAAAGACGCGCGTGAATATGCAGCTGCTACTGACGCCGGGCCTGTGGTAGTAATTGAACGGTGACTGTATACACGTACAAGTAAAGAGCGTGAGCGCAAAGAAGAACAGCGCGCCCATCTCGCATGATGTGACGGATGCCGAGGCAGTGGCGAGCTGTCTATCCCCACTTTTTTTTTTTTTTTTACAAATTAACGGGGCGTCCAGGCGAACGATGTGCGGATATAAGGAAACGACGTGACGTTCGACTATGGCCAGATCGGCGGCGCGAAACTTGAAGACATGACCTCATTGGTCAAATGGGCGACGGTTCGATGTGCTATTCAATGCCTGCGAGGACGAACGAGTCGGTTCGGTTCTGCGAACAATGCTCGAAGTGGCGCATCAGTTTTACTGAAGGAGAAAGGATCTGTCGTTGTTACGCGTGGATGAATGGTGGTCTTTGACTTGAATGGGCTAGTTCCGTCCGTGAGAGCATGAGAGTGGTCGCAGCTACTAGGGAATAAATGCCCGAGGTACTACTGTAGGTCCAATCAGCTTACCGGCAGCCCGGGTCTGCGTGCCAAGATACAGCTGACAGGATTTGGAAAGACATTCGGGCAAGGCAGCGCAGCACGGGGATATGAGCCGCAGAAGAAGGACGTGACGAGCCACGTAAGGTCATCTAGGTCAGCGCCAATAAGACGGAATCGTCAGACGCTCAGAAAATTCGAAAGTATCATACCTAGGCCTAGGGAGAACATCAAACAAACAAATGAAGGGCAATTCCGCGAGATATGCTAATGCCATGGAGTCCAGGTATCTTGCTAGGAGCTTGAATAGGCCAGACTCGTATGCGATCATTCGGACAAGTGTCAGTGCTAGCAGTTGCCAGAGTAAACCTCCTGCCAGTGAGGGGTCGTTACTGTAGGTGAAAGACTCTCTCAGGATAGAGAGTACACATTCCATAATTTTTATGATGCCTCAGAGTGTTTATGATTGAGACCACGACAGATCCAGTAAGTAGTAGCTTGAGTAGGAGTACAACGACGAGCTCGAGGCAATTCCCACGATCGTAGGCTTGACCAAAGCCAAGACCAAAGTCCACCGTGACTCGGGCACGGTCGCATGGCCTCTGCAGACTCGCGCCAGTTCGGCGACCTCGCAACACAGCTGGTACAAGAATCTCGCAGGTCGACGCTCACGGACACCCTCCTCAAGTACAACGACAGCCTCGTGCGCACCGTCATCCGCGAGCAGCGCAACCTCGAAGAGCTCATCGACAGCGCCATCGCCGCGCAAGCCGACAACGCCGCCTTCACGGGGGACGCGCCCGCGCTCCTGCTCTACCAGACCGCCGTGCTGCGCAACAAGCGCTGTCTGCTCGCGTACCACGCGCACCGCCTCGACCGCCTCAAGGACATGTACTGGGCGCTCGGCGCCGCGCTCCCCGCGCTGCTCGCGGACGGCGACCTGCGCGCGCGCCTGTCGCCGCACGAGGTCGACTTTCTGCGCGAGTACAACGCGTCCGTCATGGACTTCCGCGGCGACTTTTCGGCGGAGCTCGACGTCGCCGCTTCGGTTACCCACCCGCCGCGCGACCTGCATGCGCTCGTGCGCGTCGTGCGCGACTGTGGCGTGATACAGACCGAGCTGGGCACGATCGATTTTAGGAAGGGGCAGAGGTTCATGGTCCGCCGTGCCGATATCGAGCACCTCATCGTGCAGGGGTATCTCGAGGAGGTGTGAGGGTGAGACGAAGGAAGTAGCAACCCGGTGGTAGCGCTCCTACTACTCATCCATTCTTTCGGGTTCGTCTACTCAACCCAACTCGAATATTTATTGATTTGTCGACGATAGACGTATTATCCTCTCTCCCGCCTTCAATTAGTTGGGCGGATGGGTACGCGAAGGGAGCCACTGGGCATCTATTACCGCAGCCTGTGATAAAGGCGTAGATCGGCTTTGGGGGGGTTAGAAGGCGTACTCAAGTGCAGACAATGGACTCTCCCGACTTTTTTTTGACATCGCCAGTGTCATTTTGATGATAAAGTGAAGTTCCGTCGTTCACAATACGACCGAAAAAATAAAAGAAGAGCACCACTGATTTAATTCATTCAATGGATACCACTCAATCACAGAACCCGAGTACCCATCTGTCAGACAGTCAGACGCTTATGATTGCTCACGAAGGTCCCGAGTCCATCCGTCGCCCTGTGCGTGCAAGCACTTGCGTGTTCTCTCTTGCCGGGTGGTCTTTGCGGCAGGAAAGCGCTTGGTCACTATCGTATCTGCATTGCGTTACAGTCTGTATACGCTGTGCTGCCACTGTTCGCATCAGATCCGGGGACTGTATGACCACTTTCGCCCCGAGTCCTGTCCATCGCACCATCAAGACTGGCAGGGATGATATTGCCCAGGTATCAAGGTGCACGCGGTCCCAGGTCTCTGGGAAGCACCCTCTATCTTCTCCAGCAGCCCGGTACGTACTTGCTTGAGCACGTCTTTGCGAAACACGGCGGCAATACCGCAGTTTCCCGACTGGGCGTCACCAGACGTCTGGTCAATAAAGAACAAAACAGGGAGAGATCCCCGTTCAGGTACCACTCTTCCTTTCCCGAGGTAACGGTTTCGTATGTACCGCCGCTTGATATACAGCTACAGTGCATCAGAATTGGCTGACAACATTGCTCAACGAGACGTGTCACAAATATCAAGAACTTGAAGTCGGGTTCCACAAAGCCCAGCGGGTCTACTACTGTACTTCCAAAAACCGACAATACTGAAAGCCCAACGGGGTAGCCCTGTGTCTTCCCTTCAACGTCTATGCGTAAAGCTCTCCACGCTGGCTCCGTGTTTCATCGAGTAGTAAGCAACGCACCTGGAGCACGACATCTGGGTTTTGGGCCATCCGGAAACTACGATGTGGGTTTTCCACACGCGGACACAAACGTCGGAAGCATTTTCATTGCCAGCATCTAATTTGAACGGGGTCTTTGAGACACCGTCCTACCGTCCCGCTGCCCGGTATTCCCATCAGAGCGTGTCAGTTGCGCCTGTGGATGAATAACGTGTATGGAGTTGCGCCCCAAGAAAATGAAGGCAAGAATGAGCAAGAGAATGTGTACTCTATTTGTGGTACTGCCGTAGTTAGCGATGGTACGTATCAAAATGCCCTAGTGCGGCATATGCGGGGAACCAAGTGTATGGCGGACCACCACTTCGTAAGGAATCTCAATTGCTCTTCTGAGAGAAATTCGTTCCTCAAATCACAGATGCGAACCAGTTCAAGAAACCGTCTTCGCTACATGCTCCGAAATGTATCAAAGAACGAAAACAAAGGAACCAGTTCGTAAATCACTCCACTTTGCTTAGTGGGAGCGAATGCATCGAATTCGCCCATGATGCCTATGACCCGTTGATGGATGACCGGCCGATGACCCGTTCTGATGTCATAATGTAAATTTGCACAGGAAAAGCGCCTTCCTTGCCCCTACCTTTGCTCACATGAGTCACATCGCGGAGCCGTGGCGACCCGTGATGAGGGTCGAGGAGAAATTGACGGCAAGCGGTCGTCAGATCAGGATCCCCGTCCAAGCTTGGCAGTGGTGTACACGTTCTGTAGTTCGAAGACCCAAACAGGCATTGGGATTGTGGTGGAGAGGACGGCGTGTTGGTATCTGGCGGCGTACGGTTTCCAAATTTTGGGTGTGCAAGTCGAACAACGTTGGCAGACCCTAGGACCAACCATGTGGCGGTAAGGAAATTTGTGTTGTCTTTTACTACACACTGGATAATTGCGCAGGGTAATAGTGACATGGACTCGTGAGCTTGCATGATGCACCAACTGGACTCTAGTCGCCAGCCACCTCACACCAACCCTTCGCACACACCTCGCCCGAATGCAGTAAGGAGCCCCGACCACCACGTGTCGAGAGTTTCACGGAGTCGATGGGGGCTTCAGCGACAACCCGCCATCTGCGGGACAAGCAAGATGAGAGACCGCAGTAAACGCACCGGACGCCTCCGCAGTCTACGGCTCCGCGAGCGACCCGCCTTCTCCAGCGAATCCGTGGCGGCGAAGTGGCGAGAGAACAGCTGGACGCCAAACAACTTGCCACTGGCAAACGGCGAACGAAAATGCAGGTTCTTTGCGAGAAAAGAAAACATTAAAAATACAATAAAATCGTGGTCCCACAAGCGATTGACCGGCGGCGATAATCCAAAAAGCGTCGCCGAGTTACAGATGCTTCCACGAGTACGACGACACCTACATTCTATGTCGTTGACATTTGTTCTGAAATCACTGATGAGGGAATGTGCGCTATGGGTCTCGGCAACTGTGGCCGTCTTAGTGAACATCCGACCTGGGCGCATGTCCGCGGAGCGCGCAGCATCGTATTCAACGTGTGCGCTGTTGCGGGCGTGGCTGTCAGTTCTCCGCAGCACCGCGCACTGGCAGAAGTACATGACAATTAACCACAATTACTTGCAAAGTCCTGACGAAGCATACTGCGCATAATGTCGTTTGCTGTTGTCATTGAATTGTTTTTCGGTGGAGAACGGCCGGCGCCTAAATCCAAGCGGACAACCGGCACACGAGTCGACGGCGGTCGTTGGGCGTTATGGGAAACGGATGCGGTCCTCGCCTCAGTGTGGAACGGACCGCGGCATCGCGAACCGCCGGAACCGGCAAGGGCAGCGCTGGGGGCACGGTATTCAGACTGGACACTCGTCACGGGGAAGGACAGATTAGATGGTTGGGGTTCGCTTGAGGGCGAAGATTAGCCGAAATCGTTGAAACTTGAAACCACCGCCGATGCATGTTAACAACTACAGCAAAACTCGGCGTGGCGGTGGATCTGTCCACATCAGGTCCTCGTTGACCCTGGATCGATGGCGATGGATCCAACATTATGGTTGGTGCTCACGCTACGATTACAAGTTGGACCCCGGTGTTAGTCATTAGAATTACCCACGCTGGAACAGCCGTCTCTTGTTCAAGTTGTCCTGTTACCAGAATTTTCAAAGTTCCCCTTGATCGTGACCTGGCCTGACCTAGGGATTCGAGAAAACCCCTGTCTGGCATGATGTATTCTGCATGACAATCGAGTGTCAATGAGAATCGTGAGTGGTCATTTGAGGCCTGATGCTACCATTTGCCGTAAAGACTGCAGAGGCCTCTGTCACCATGCTACTGTAGTGATATTCATCAAATATTCATCGACGCAGAAGTTACTGGACTTGACCTGGTGGCTTCCTGCTATCGATCACTAATGCACAAGCTATCCTCGGGTGAGTCACGACCTCTTTCCAAAAGTAATGGGTGTGATGAATGGTACATCATGGCCATTGCGACATTCTGTTAGTCATGACGTGTGTGCGTTCCCTCATACACTTCACCCATTGGAATTCTCAAAAGTTGACTGATTTTCACAGGTCACTGAATTCCATCGCAAGAAAAGAAGAGTTCCACGAAGAGTTCAACACCATCACGCTTCACGAGATTCTACTATAACAAGCATCGCCCGCATCGGACCGATCATGAATAAATGTGAAAAAATCGGTTGCACAACCCGGTGGCGGAAGTCAAGGAGGAAGCTGTCATATTACTTGGGGCACCACGCTCGCAGGCGTGTTGCGGCTCCAGGGCCGGATCCTCTGCACCGGAGACCTTCGACGGAAGTGAACGAGTGTCGTAGGCGCTGCGAACAGGGGCGAATGGCTCCCGTATATACGGCCAGTCTCGCCTCAGCGGACCGATCATGCTCATACAAACTGATTTTTCATGATACGAGTTCGACGGGGTACCAGAGCAGTCGAGACTGGATTCTGAAGCTGTCTGTGATGGACTCAGGGGATGGTTTCTTACCGATCTTACAGTAACACCTCCCGCAACCAACCCTGCAAACTACGCCGCTTTGCCAAAAAGTTCGGCCCGACCTGTCCGACTCTGCTTGCCTTATGGTTTCGCGGCATCTCGCCTGGTGTGTAGTACACAGGACGCGCCCCTAGATCGTGAGCGAGATCGATAATGAACAAATAGTTGGCCTCGTGTTGAACGTGCCGTCTAACCAAAGGGGGATCAATGACACGGACGAGGTTCGTCGCCAACGAACCACATCCACTTGTGCCAGTGCATGTGAATGAATATAATCACCTCTGCCACAGCCCACAGGCACACCGTCGTTTTCGCTGGCTTGGTTGGGGTTTTTTTCCCAGAAAATATGACAGTTAATATCCGGGAGGCACCGGTCCATGCTTCGTTGGTTTATACGGTAATACTTTCGATGGCCTGGGCCAGCCTTGCATGGTCTGGTCTTGTGAATAAGGCTGTCGTAGCCTGAGCGTGTCAATTCACTATTTTGTAAAAATTAAAAATTACGGTAATTGCGTCATTGACGCTCCGCCGAGTGTCGGACTTTGGTCACCACTCTGCCTCAGGCTCCAGCTCTACTGTATCGACCCTAGAGTCCTAGACCGCATAGCGAACAAGCAACTTGCAATAAATTCTCTTCCAAAAAGTCGGATAGCTCGTTGGAAATCATGTCGCCAGACAACGCACCCGAAAGCACTCTTCCTTACCCACCCATCCACGAGGATAAGAAGTTTGTGGTCTTATCTGACTGGTACGTCTCGAATGCCTCGTTTTATTGCTCATGGCCATCGCTTGACTATCTACCAACCTCCGCCGATCCACAGGGATGGCACCATTACCACATATGATTCGAACGATTGTGGGCTGTCCGCACCCTTACCCTCGGAACTTCTCGAGTGACGAAACGATTAATAGACATGACTGATTTTCTCGGGTATGGTAAAGAAAAGAGACGAGAGGGAAACTTGGAGATCCTCGCCGGTCGCGTAACGTTCCGGTATGTGCCTCCGGGACGTCCCGCGGAGGGGGCTGCGCACCAGAACTCACGTAATGCCGCAGCGACGCCTTTCGGGAGATGCTGGAGAGCGTTAGCGAGAACGGACATAGCTTCGAAGAATGCATGCAGGTGCTCAAAGATAGTACGTCTGTCCACTGGCCTCGAGCATCTGCCCATATGCGATCGGCTCCATCGCGCAGACATCAAACTCGATTCTGGCTTCAAAGAGTTCTTTCAATATTGCAAGTCACAGGACATCCCCGTGATCATCGTCTCGAGGTGTGCTGAAACGGCGATCAATCACGCGAGCCCCTGAAATGCTGATCCGGCGAGTTGTGCGTCCGTCACAGTGGGATGGAGCCTCTCATCCGCGCCATTCTCTCCAACCTCGTCGGTGACGACGCGAATGATATCGAAATCATATCCAATTCAGTTGAAGTTCACAAGGACGGCTCGTGGAACATCAAGTATCGTCATCCCTCTAGGTAATGCACACCTTTACCCCAGTTGGCATGCCCCGTTCTAGATCTTCTATCTCCGCAGTGGATATGGGCATGACAAGTCCCAAGCAATCCTCCCGTACCGGAACTTGACAAACCGCCCTCAACTCTTTTTCTTCGGGGATGGCGTTTCTGGTGCGCATTTTCTTTCTACCTTTGCAATCTCGTGATTGAACCGGATCCACCATACTTTAATTGCCATGCGCGTCTTTAGACCTGTCGGCAGCGAAACACGCCGACGTGCTCTTCGTGAAGGAGAAGTTAGATGGAGAGAATGACCTCGCAACGTACTGCACGAGGGAGAACATCCCGCATGTTCTGTTCCCAGACTTTTCCAGGGCACTCCTTGTGGTGCGCTCGATCGTAGAAGGCGCCAAGACGCCTGAGGAGTGGTTTGGTATTGGACGGGCATGAACCTTATTACAATTAAGTTTTACAAAGTACACTGTACTGTAAAGCCATCGCATTGGACTTTTCAAACCCAGCAAACTGGAAAGCAAGTACTGTACTTGTGTAGGATGAAATATAGGACTGCTTTACAGTAGTTCCATCTTTTTTCTTCTTCGAGAATATCTTGCTCGGCGTAATCACATCTACCCCGTGATGACGCTGTTCTCAAAGGATCAAGACATATCAACGCTCGTTTCGCGTTCGGTTTGAAGATGCACTGATGCACTGATGGCTACCGCCAGATCGTGGTCGCGATTATAAGCGCCTCAGCCACATGCGTCACCAACCCTGAGAAAGGAAACGAAATCACGCGTTAAATATATGCCAGAAGCGCCGTAGAATGGGTTGATGGAAATCTATGATGCGCGGTGAATGTGCGTGGGGAACGACTCGTGGAGCAACTCAGGGCGACTTGCGTCTATCTAGAGCGTGGCAGGATGAGAGTGGCAGATAGATATATTGGTATAGTACGCCACAGATAGGTTACAGAGTAAAGTACAGAGCACGAGTACGTGCAGGTTTAATGAAAGGTCTAGACCTCTATGATGATTATGGGGCGTCTAAAATCTAGCTAGAAAGCCAAAGCGAGCCATAGGAAGCATGTCAAAAACATGCGATAAGAAAATATAGATAACCAATCTGGGTAGAATGCGCTCGGATGGGGATGAGGATGAGGAAGTAATGTTCATCAGAAAGCGTAGATGCTGTGAGCGGAAGAATGTATGGAGATATGATATGCAGGTGCCCTCTACCAATCGAGGACCGGGGGGAAGAACTTGGCGATGAGCCGCTCATAGTATGGGCGGAGGGCCTCAGCGTCAACGGGATCGTCGCTCTTGCTGTACAAGTCGTAAGGGTTGAACGCGCGTACCGCAGCAAGGGCGCGCTTGTCCTTTTCGTTTGTGAGATGCGAGTATGCGCCCTCTCGGTGCCATCTGTACGGCGATTGAGTGGTCAGTGACCCCGAATGTGTGAAAAAATATGGGGTACTTACGGGTAAAAGCTATGATAGCGGATCATCGCGAGGGCCTCTTCAGGCAGGGAGGACTGTCCCTTCAGGACATGATAGAGATACTGTACCCACGCTGCGTCAGTGGGTTGCTCGGGGAAGTCGGAAACCTAGACACTTGCCTCATCGTGGCCCCAGGAGAGCATGACATTATCGAGACCGCAATGCGGCTGGTAGATGCCGTTCTCTGTAGAGTAGATCCTATCGTGCGAATCCGGGTTTGCCTCAAAGGTCTCGGGGTATATGATTTTGTCTGAAAACTTGCAGCCGACGACGAACGTGTCCTGGATGAGTTCGGTGTCAGCCATGCAACCCCGCGCCAATTGAGATGCGCACGTACCCCGACAACGTCCCATTGGCCTTCCGACTCAAAGAGGAAGAGCAACTTCCCGAGATCGTGGACGAGCCCAGTCACTTGCATCCAGTCGGGTTTGCCATCGCGACGAATGGCCTCTGCGGTTTGGAGCAGATGTTCGATCTGTGACAAGCTGGTCTGTGCAGCGAGGAACAAAGTGGCGTCAGTGGCGGTGTTCACCTGCGATCGATGTCGCAGAGGCTCACATCTGGGTCGGACTCGTCCACAAGGGTGTTGAGCATTTCCATGGCCTCCCAGATGCCCATGCGGGCACGACGGCGGCTCTTGAAGTTGACTCTGGCTTGGATGTTGAAAGCAACAGTCTGTTTTTCTGTGGTAGTTGCCACGTGAACTGGTGAGATGGCGGCGCCGCAAAAAATCAGGCACGGGATCATACCATGTTGCTCCTTATAGAAGTTTTTGACACGATCGCAAGCATCGTCGTATTGACGAAACCGTGCCTTGTCCTTCTCGGCGTCGAACTCGGACTCCTCGTCCCAAAGCTTCAGCATTTGGACGTTCACTGTTGGCAGTGTCAGACCTCTCGGTCAAGAGTGTCGATGCGCTACACCAACCATCATCGACAGCGTCGGAGATCTCGTCGAATTCACGACCGTCACGCTTCTTGGTGGCGACCTGGGTGGCGTTGGTGGTGTTGGTAAGGGCGGGCATTGTAGAGAAGAGAAGAGGTTGGTTTTGGTTGGTTGTGGAAGTCTGAGTAACTCAACAGAGGGCTGTAGTTGTGCTGAAAAATTCGGTGCGAGATGGTGCCCTTTTGAATGAAGCGGGGCAACGGCGTCTACACACGAGATTGTCGATGGAGTGCGGCAACAGTAGGGGTAAGCACCTGGTGGAGAAACAACAAACTGTCTTGGACCGCACAAGAAGGAACGCGCCCTCAACAGGGCAGTCCCCGGGAGAAGGCGAAGAGATCTTCACCAGAGCGGAAACTCTCGGAGAAGCGGCAAGTGCACGCGTACCGTCGTCCCAGCGCAGCTTGCCCCATAAATGGAGACTCAGAAGCCCCTTGAGTTTCACAAAGCTAATGGGTAAATGACAAGTGTGCGATAGAATAAACTGGAAGTTAGATCAGGATCAGGATCAAGGAGTCGACAAACCGAACTTCCTTCCGGGGGTGACCCCAAGGACCAGCAGCGGTAGACCAAAGGTCAAGCGAGGATACCCGGATTGAGGTCCCCATCTTAGGTTCCCCAATCTGAAAACCCAGCTAATCAGATTGTGCCTACACATTCCGGTTCGGGACATACATTTTGGTGCACTGCCCACGCATTACGTCCGTGTGAAACCGAGAGGTGTTTAGTAATAACGAAATGCCCAAGAAATGCTCCAGCAGCGTTCAAAGGCAGTTCGATTTCAATCAAGTGAAGCTATGTGATGCATTATCATTACTTCGTCGACTTTACTGCATGTCCTGTTGTCCGCATTACGAGACTCTGTAGAGTTCTCATTTTTTCAAGAAGTTCAGGTTCCACATTGACCGTAACGTTAACGAAGCCTCGCACACCTGCCAGTGCGCTCCAGTTCGTCTCAGGCTTTCCCACGATGCCGGTGGTACCCATCACGCCGCTTGAATGTCCGTGAAATTCAGCGTTTGTACACTGGCAGTTAATCACCGCCGTATTCGCCACTACGCTCCGGGACGAGGAGCGACACATTAGGCGCGGGACTGTTGTTTTGGGGTGGCTGACAGCGTGGGACGGAACGAGCGCGATCGAAGAAGTGCGATCGGCACGAGGCACTGAGGGGTATTGTGGTCTCGTTCGGTGAAATAGCCTCAAGCCGATCGGTACATCGGAGGTTTTCGCCTATAGTAACTTGGACTCGGATGGCCCGCAATTTCGAAAGGAAGGCGGCTGCAGTGGTGTTCTTGCTTCACTCAAAGAACACTGCGAATCAATTCGATGACACCCGCGAACAACGGTGATGAAGTTGGTCCAGCAATCCAGCGGAATCGCACCAAATCATACAGATTGACACGCACGGGCTCATGTTGAAGCCCTCCGACAGCTGACTCGAGCCGATCTTTTCCACTTGGAGATCTTTGAGTGTTCAACCTGCAGCCCGGACTGACGGGGCGGAGCCCGTTGCAATATAATCATTGTATGTGCCTTGCACTCACACGATATAGCCTTGGACAGCTGGGGCCCGGGGGTAACCCGAGCCGAAAACCTGAGGCAACCACCGAGTTCCTGTTCGTCAACTTCGCAGCGTTACATTTACACGTGCAAGAAAGGGAGGGATTGCCGAAAATATGCCGAACAGTCGCGACACGCGGTATCAACGATGCTTAATAACCTGAACATCCGGGTCATTTGCACTGACACGATGTGCGCGAGCATCAAACGAGAAAGCATAAGGTGCCGCATCCCCTTATGGTGGCGTAATTCAGGTGGTCGTGGCCATATTACGATATTCTAAGATGTTTTTGATGGTCGGATGAACCGAGGTGGAAGTTAAGTGCAACAACAACGCGTGAGCCTGAGCTTGCCTCGTGGGAGAACGGTCAAAATCAAGCGGAATGACTCCGGGAAGTTCGCCGAGCTAGGCGCTCTAACCATGATGAACTTATCCTTATCTCGTTATCTTTATAGTAACACCATGGTCATTCTGAGTTTGGCAGATTTTAAAGGTTGCAACATACCAACGTCGCTCCGGTCGTCGGTGACCCAAAACATGTGAGCTTCATCGTGGTTGGCCCGGGTCAATCATGTCGCATCTTCGGCCCTCTTGCCGAAGTTTCACTTCTGGGGGACCCTAAGAAAAAAGTTATTGGTGAACGAGCATCAAGTGTGATCCAACTCATGCGCACATTCCTTTCCGACTCGGAAGTTCTTATGCAACGAAAAGGCCCGCATTTTCGGATCGTGCTCTAAGACAGGCCTTGTGAGGCCATTGGACGTGCTACCAATCGCAGAGTCGTGATGCGTCACTTGTGGGAGTTGTGCAGTATCCCCCACGGTGTGTCGTAGTGGTGGCTGGGCCTTTGACCATAGGTCCTAAGAAAAAGGTTATTGGTGAACTGGCAAGTGTGGTCTAACTCATGCCTTTCCGACTCGGAAGTCCTTATGCAACGAAAAAGCCCGCATTTTCGTGTCGTGCTCTAAGACAGGTCTTGTGAGGCAGAGTCGTGAAGCATGATGCATGACGCGTCACGCGCGTCACTTGTGGGAGTTGTGCGGTATCCTCCACAGCGTGTCGTCGTGGTGACCGGTCCTTTGACCATGGGTCCTCAGAAAAAGGTCATTGGTGAACGAGCCATCAAGTGTGATCTAACTCATACGCACATTCCTCTCCGACTCGGAAGTTCTTATGACGAAAAAGCCCGCATTTTCGGGTCGTGCTCTAGGACAGGTCTTGTGAAGCCAACGGACGTGATCGCAGAGAGTTGTGCAGTATCCTCCACGGTGTGCCACCACTGTGACTGGACCTTTGACCTTCCATCCTAAGTTCCGCAGCACTGATCATTCGAAATGTATAGTTTACAAGGCGGGATTGACTTGGCAGCTGATGGGACTCTGGCCAATCGCAAATCTGGTATCAGCTGTCGATATTAACTACTGTATGTCTCACCAAACTTGGTACTACGAGCCGGATACTCTCCACTAGGCTTCTGCAATGCGCCGCGTCGTTGTGATGTAGGATCGGTCCTAAGAGTTAGGAGCGTCCGCCTTGTTCCTCTTTCGGGCATCGTTTACCGCTTTGGACCTTGGCGCTTGGACCACGTTTCAATATAACCGCCACATATTGTACGCGAATGATTGTCATGGATCCGATTACCTCGCACTCTCTTTTCACGGTCCGGGTCCAGAGCATGTTTATCTCTCCCGATCCCCACAGAATTCTTCCGGTCTTCACATATTCATAACGCGTGCGGGCTTGAATACGGCGAAGGGACTTATCAGCGCCGATGAATTGCTCTCAGTTGACCACAACTTGGAGATCGCGACAGCTACGACGGGTGGCCTACGCTGGATTGATCAATACAGTCATTGCCGAGTTTGACCTCCGGCTTGAATTGCCAGGTGAGCGCTGACGCGCATTCGCCGCTCTTATTAATATGTCATTTATCGCTTTTTTCTCTTTCTGCCACGTCGCCCACCATTTGGACATACCACCCTTTTCATTTCCATATCTTTTAATTCCAAGAACATGAAATCTCTTGAGACCTCTCAAGTAGTGATCATTCCCGTCCCTGATTCCTTCGACGGCCCGATGCAGACGTTGACGAGAGAGCGGCTCCGGGCCGTAGGCGTTACGCAACATGATTTCCTACGTAGAACGGCTGGAACTACTGAGAACGAGCTGATGGAAAACGTGAGCACACCAGCCAGTCTAGGTTTCAAATCATTGAACACGTCCGGTCCTCAGTCCCGGCACGTAGAGACCGCATTGTCCCATGCGGTGCTCAGACGGGCTGAGCTCGTGAATGCGTCCCGGCCCATAAACAGGTTTCCTCCTGAACTTCTGTTCCAAGTGTTCGATTTCGTGGGCTCCGGGCCTGCTATTCTTCCCCTGGCGCAAGTATGCCGTAGGTGGCGGGCCGTCGCATTATCCTCGCCCACCTTGTGGTCCGTAATTGGGGCGTGTGCGCGTTTGGTTCCCCTGTTCCTTCAAAGGTCGCTGGATTCGCCGTTGCGGGTCTGTGGTGTGGTGGCGAGCCGTGATGATAGAGAATTCCTAGACTGCCTGCCGCACCTAGAGACCGTCATGCACCGTGTCGTCTCCTTTGAGGTCGACTTTTGTGCAAGGGTTCACGAACCATTTACCCGTCTGACGTATGCTGTTGCGCCAGCACTAGAACGTCTTTACGTCACAATCCCACCTCACAGCGCAATGTCGACTCCACGAACACTCGGCATGCTTTTCGGCGGTGGCATGCCGTCACTACGGGAATTAGTCCTTGAGAGGTGTCTTCCATGGCCCAACTGCCTTTCCCTGTCAATCACATCGTTAACCCTCATCAATTCGAGTGATTTGGGGCCATGCGACAATCTTTTATCTATTCTGGAATCATGCGCAAACGTTGAGGTGCTCACGCTGCTCAATGCCATTCCAAACGAATCATCATCGACACCGGGGCCGAGTTCCGACCTACCCGTCAGACTGGATCGCCTACGCGAGCTTTACGTTCACAGCGTATCTGTCGATATATACGGCATCTCAAACTTCTTATCTCGTCTTTCCTTCCCAAGGCTGGTGACAGGAGGGGCGTACCTCGCCATCCTCGGTTGGGGGATCGGAGACTTCGGCGCGTTCACATCACACGTCACGAGCATGTTCCCTCGGTCTCTCGCCAGTCTATCCATCGCAGAAGACACCATGGGCAGCAGAGCACCACTTCGCTTGAAGGGAGTAGTCGACGGCGAGGTGGTGTTTTCTGTGCCCAGCGCGCGCGCGTTGGGCTTGGGCTCGCTCTCGCTGACGAATGTGAACACTCTCACGTTGGGACCTTCGCGCGGGTGGAGTGCCGCGCTCAGGAACGGCGCGAAAAACAAATGTTTACTGGACGGTGACAGCGCCTGGGAAAAGCTCTTCACTTCCCTTCCGGCCCTGGAGACGCTCGTCCTGTGTAAAACGGCGCTTTCGCCTCCCTTGGACGCCATCTGCGGGCTGGGCCGCATCCCGAACGTACCGGATCGTCTTCCGCACCTGCGTCACCTCCATCTGGACGTGTGTGAACTCGAATGCTGCCCGGACGACGGGTCCGAGCCGCCGCACGCCACCTTGAGGCGCTTCCTGCAACATCGCGCTCGCATCGAGAACCCGATGGTCAGCGTCAAATGCTACTGCGGCCCGGTGTCCCTAAGCAAAGAGACGGTTGCGGAACTGCGGGCCCTCGTCCCCAGTTTTGAGTGCGTTGCTACTTCGCTGATCACACAAGTCGACGTTCCCCGTCGAGTACGTGAGACGATGGATTCGGCACGATACCGGTCGTTTGGTGAGCCCGCGCTCACGAGAAATTTGCGGTTCCTCTGCTGATACCCCATCCTTCGCGCCTTGACAGAATGATCACAGTGACTTTATTGAGCACTGCGAACGCGGGCTCCCATGCCGTCCAGAATCTGAGGGCACACCTTTCAGTTCAAAGATGGTTGTTCATGCATCGCTTTGCCAAGCGGAGGCGTTGCTATCCCAAATAAACACGTAGGGTGCGCAGATCGCGATCTCTGCGGGTTAAACTTAGCCTGCGTCCGTTAAATTGATGACATCTGCCCCACCCTATCTTACGAGCATACTATTTTTACCGGTCTTAGCGGATACAACTTATGTGATAATAGACTAGCAGCACGAATACGAAACCCTTTCAATGCAAAAAGGAAACTGTTCGGATACAACGTGTCCGAAATTTCATTACCATGGGGTTCAAGGGGCAAGCAGCAGTCGGGCGATGCTGCCGTAGTCGCTCCGGTTTCCTTGTTTGCGTGATCAGCGTGTCACTTTAGACGCGACAGAGAAGTTACCCCCGCAGCGTAGTGTATCTGACATGAATGAGGGAACGGATCGGCAAGCTCGTTCCTTCGTGGGGGTTGCGGGACGAACTCCGATCCACCATCATCTCCGCAAGTTTGGTTGCTAACGTTGAGTGCGTTCCGGAACGGGCACCGAGGGCACCTTGAGCTTACTTACCGCTCGCTGATTGACAACGCTGGGGGGCCAGGAGGCGGGGCAGCGGCGCAAGGGCTCTTGTGAGTACGGCGCGGCGACCCGGTAATACTCATGAACGCGCATGAACTGTCGTCAGTCAACTTGGGTTCCGTAGGAATGCTAGACATGTGAGAAAAGAGCAATGAGTCGCGCTGATTCGGCATCTGCTAGCGGAAGGGCATGCTCTCCCTTCAATGGTACAGGTGGACCGCTCCGGTCCCTTGAAGCCAAGCCAACTCAAATCAAAAGTGCGCACAACCTGAGTTACCGGCGGTGATGGGAAGTGCGAAATTGATGTATTGTTGGGCACCACGCACCGGCCCGGGCTGAGTTGATGACTCGATGAGCGTCGTTTTTCGAGCACTCGCTGCAGGCTGCTAGTCCTTGAGAGAAGAACGGTACTCGCGCCGAGGTCAGAGAGGACAGTAGGGGTGGAAGGTTGGGAAGAGATCTCATCTATAGCCGAGGTGTGCCGGGTACGTGGTGCGGTTTGCTCGGGTTGGACCCGCACGAATAGAGATAGAATCTTGCGCGCTCTCGACACGACCAATCGAAGGCGGCTGTGCAGAGTGCACGGACCGAAGTGTCCGTATGACATCTCGACGAGGCGGTTCAAGAAGCGAAGTTCAACTGGCATCGGAAGTGTCTTTCCGGACGTGCTGGGTATTGTTGAATAGATGATTGAGTCTGGGAAGTTGCGCTTTCGGGGCCGAGATCTCCAGGAGTTTGCTTGAACCACGCGCGGTCGGTAATCGGGAACCGACATTACTTGTTCGCGTACCTCACCCCACTTCCGCACCGAACGAGCCGGTGAAAGTGGTGGCGCACTCGCTTAGACATTTTGCAATGCCTTTGCCTCTACGCACCCATGTTCGAGACGACTTGATTCCCCAAGGCCCACCGGCTCGTGCTCCCTGTCGCTTCGGGATGCCCGCCGTTCTTCACATAATCTTGGAGCCTCGCGAGGGGACTATTGCAGAAAGGTAAGAAAATATTCAGAAGGTGTGCTGGAGAACTACAAGGCAATGAGCTACTGTTGACCCCACAGATACGCCGAACGTGTAGTCCTGAATATGACGTGCGTGCATGGGTGTCGGTGTGGGCCAAGAGGTACTGGACAAAGTAACAACTGCCCATTAAAGTGAGTTACGGTGTTCTATTGTACTGCCAGCGGTAGACTGATTAGGGCGAGACGATCGCTCGGCCAGCCAATGTGACTCACCCAGTTGCGGGGCGGAAGTGCTGTCCAGATCGTGCCTAGTGGGAACCAAACAAAGGTAAGAGAACATCTTAGGGAGGTCCCTTGCGAATTGCGCCTGCAAGGCAAAGGCACCAAAGCTCAGGGCAGAGTCCCTGAGCTCCATCGACGTCATTTTGCACACGCCACCCAACGCGAAGGGTTGGCGTTGGTTCTGGAGGATGGCAGAAGAGTGAGCCGAAAAGCCCGCGACCTGGGCCACAGAACAAACAACCCTTGGAGCCCAGAACCCGGCAGAGCCAGCACCCCGCGCGTAGTCCCGTGTCGTGACACAGATAGCAACGGCAGATAGGATAACTCTCTTTCCTCGAAAGACATCATCACACGGATCTGCGCATCATCACAACGACAGCGAGCAAAGCCTAAATCAGCCTTAGGAGCCTGACCCCCGGTACGCTCGCCTTCAACGTCACACACCATTCCAAAAACTTACCCCACCCCCACGAAGCATGCCGAGCAAGGTGGAACACGACGTCAGACGTGCTTCTGGAGCGATCGGCATTTGGAAAAGGAGAAGCCGCCGGCCAGTGTGCGGGGCCAGAAAGTCAAGTCTATGATTAGCATGCCCATATTCAAGGGAAGGACGGCCCTCCTCGAGCGCCTTCAGAGCGGAGTCAAGGTGGAGACGGATGGTTTGCTCTTTTTGCGTCCCTGTACTGGATCCTTGTTACTGGATTAGAGACAGATCTGACGTACAGTCTAAAACAGGGCGTACGAATCAGATCGACCAAAATAATAATGACACGGCAACCTATGGTTGCTCTGACCCACATCATGGGAAATGGGTTCTCTTCTTGATCCCACCTTCATAGCTGAACATCACACAGCAAAGCTTGAATGAATGATAAGATCGCAAAGGTTAACTCACTTGGACAGCCTGAAGATCGCCTGTACGTCATTGCGACGTGGAAATTAAACCCCACCGCAGCACCGAGAGGTCCGGGCCTCTTCTCTTCATTACCTGGAGTGGACCAGTCTCGCGCAGCCCAGCCTGATAAATGAAACGGGACATGTGACACAGTGAGTCAGAACCAAAGCACCCACCCCTATCCGCGCGCTCCCATCCATCTCTCCGTTGAAAGCGAGGCATGCAAGAAAACCCTGTCCGCGCGCAACGTTCTCTAATTCGCCAAGCCAGACGCGACCAGATGGCTCGCGAGCAGGGGTCAATGGCAAGAAATACGATGCTCTCTTCCCTGACATATTGCGCTATGGCACGCGCGCGCGGCCGACTTGGACCTCGTGGGTGAGCGCGTGGCGCGGCAGATGACAACGACGACGACCCCACAGGTTACGCCGCGATCAATCGTTGCCCGCGATTAGCCTGCGGGAAACGAAGAATGGGCGATGGGCGGGTTCGACAGTGTTCTGGATCGCGCGGTACGCACGAGCGCAACGCGAGGGTTTACCCTAAGCACGATGCAGGATCCCCAAAAGGGAAGAGAGGCGGTGAGCTGGATCCTCTCCCTCTGTGAGGTGTCATGGACGCGTGAGTTTGTATGTTGTCTCATCTCCTCGGCTGCAGGGTGATGTTTCGGTGCGAGTAGTAGGTGCAGATTTCAGAAATCGCAGATCCGTGGTTCAGACGACAGCTACCAGGCATGCGTTGTAGCAGGCACGTCGGCGCGACACTGCTGTCGATACTCCTGAAGCTGTTACTGCGACACTTGGGGAGGGGCCCGAAGCAAGAAGAATAGGCAAGGAAGCAGGTAAGCGACTTGAGACACCGTCAAAGTGTTTAAGATCAGAGCTGGTCAATATGCAAGATTTTGTCCATGTCAGTGGACCATTGGCGGTATAGTCTTGTGGTCAAAATGTAAGTCAAAACGCGTGCAGGTTCCGAGGCTTCACCGTCGCGAATCCGGGTCGCCCGCCGTTCTTCGTTGAAGAGTAACCCAAATCCTCTCAAGGTAACTGATCACACAGACGATAGCCCCGTACAAATCACACCCTAGTCATTTTACCTTTCTTCCTTATCATGACACCTCAACTCATGATCGACACTTGACACATTATAGGTGTTGCATGGGCAGTTATACGGTGACCAAGTACGTACATATTACTCCAGCCCCGCAGATACAAGTGGGGAAGAGAACGACAGGAGGTATAATTATCGTATTCCAACGAACAACTGGAAAAAAGGGCCACAACAGGTCTAGATGAGAGAGATTGCAGTAGCCGCCCCAACCGAAGAGCCAGCTGGGACTAGGCCGAGGCCCGCGACGTGGACGACACGCAGGAACATTCGTCCCCGAACCCGCTCAGAAAGAAAGAAAGTAGGCGCGCGCTTCCGAACGGAGCTCACTCAAGCAAGCCAAGCACGCGCCACAGAGTCAGGGGGTGGCGGAGGAGTACAGGCCTGACCCAGGGCGGACTTGCCACTGGGGAGGTTCCCAGGTAGTACTGTTGCCGCCGCCTGTATGTGTCGGTTACAAGAGCCCCTATCTAAGAAAATCCGGCCACTCTCTACCGTTGCGATAAGTAGATATTTTACGCTGACTTATCACACTATTTGCGCACATCCTGTATCATATTCTCTCCAATTGTCATACTCGAACAGAGGAAAGCGCCATAATAATGCCTGCAACCTCCAACACTTCAAAAGTAGGGAAGTTCATGCAATCAGTGTGGAAGCAGTAGCCGAATCATATTTGAATGTCGGTGGGATCTGCTGCTTGGTCTTATAATAGCGCGCAAGACGGTGAATGCGCGACTCGATCAAAATCAAGCGGAACTTCGAGTCCTTGTCCTTTCGGTTCGTCTCCAGGTGCTTTCGTACAGCAACTGCCTTCTTAATAAGGTGCCAGAGGTCCTCTGGGATTGAGGGTGCAAGACCTGCACCACCGCCGTGCGTTCAGTCAGAACTGATATCGCCACGGGCTCTGCAGAAGATAAAAGGGGCGCACCGTTCGACTTGAGGATACGGAGGATTTTGTTACCCGTGACAAAACGCACTTGGGGGATGCCGTGCGAGTCACGGAGGGCAACACCAATCTGAGACGGTGTGAGACCCTTGCGTGCGAGCTTAATGATGTTCTCGACGACATCATCGGGTGTCGTTTTTAACCACGATGGAGGGGATCGGCGGTAAGGAAGGGCAGAGGACGCTAGATTGAGTCGGCTTCAGAAAATGTCACTGATCTCCGGGTTATAGTCAGACGTACAAATGCCCTTTCCGGGAGCGTGCATACGACCCATGGCGATACTGGAACAAAACAAATATGAAACATAGTCTGAAGGCCGCAGCAAGTCACGCACGTATTTTAAGGCGAAAAGTCTTGAACTTGAGGTGATAGAGATTGTTGGTAGACGGTGTGGGTGTCACGCGTGACTTTGTGGCTTGGGTGAGCTGTACAGCTCCAAACCTTGTTTTTCCCTGTTGGCTCAGTTGGCTTTCCTAGATTGATTGACATCGTCGTCGCCAACGGTCTCACGGCCATTCCACCATCTTCCAACCGAATACCATACTTTGGTGAATTTAACTTTATTCTACCATGAAGCTCAACATTGCCAGTGCGTCCTCATACTTGTTATGTTCTCCGTTTACTTGATCTTTGTAATACAGACCCCGCAACGGGGCAACAAAAGACTATCGATATTGATGATGAGAGGAAATAGTGAGAAACGCCTCTTTCGTTCGCACACAGGTTTGACCTTTACTTTCTAGTCGCGTCTTCTACGACAAGAAGTTGTCTCAGGAAGTACCTGGAGAAGCTGTTGGCGACGAGTTTAAGGGCTATATCTTCCGCATCTCTGGCGGTAACGACAAACAAGGTTTCCCCATGAAACAGGGTGTTCTCGTTCCTTACCGTGTCCGCCTCCTCCTTTCTGATGGCCACTCGTGCTATCGCGAGCGGCGCAATGGTGAGCGGCGCCGCAAGTCCGTTCGCGGTTGCATCGTCGGGTCCGATATCGCCGTCCTTTCGCTTGTTATCGTCAAGAAGGGTGACGACGAGCTTCCCGGCCTCACTGACACCGTCCTACCCAAGCGTCTCGGCCCCAAGCGTGCAACCAAAATCCGCAAATTCTTCAATCTCTCCAAGGAGGATGATGTGCGCAAGTACGTCGTCAGGCGTGAGGTAACATCCCAAAAGAAGGAGGGTGCCAAGCCCTATAAGAAGGCGTGAGTTACACATCATAATCTACTTCTGAGGAATATGCGACGGCTGACTTGCGCTACTTTATTGCCAGTCCTAAGATCCAGCGGCTGGTCACTCCCTTGCGTCTCCAGCGCCGTCGTCATCTTCGTTCTCTTAAGATTCGCCGGCTGGAACACCAGAAGGAACAGAAGACAGAGTTCGAGTGCGCCACATTCGTCCCTCCCCTTCTCATAACGTCTGACTATGCACGTTTCTTCCAGCGCCCTTATCGCAAAACGCATTGCAGAGAAGAAGGAAAAGGTCGCTGCCATCAAGGCATCACATAAGAAGTTCGCTTTTTTATTACCTATGCGTTGGACAGCGCGGAAAGGCTGATCTCAAACTTGCAGGACGACCTAGACGCAAATTCTTATGCCGGGATCAGCCTTGTACTCTACATTCTCATGCGGTTTAGGTGTTACAATGTCCTGTTTCTCTACATCTCATACTTCCCTGACGCAATCCCCTACGCAAATGACATGTGGCAAGGCAGCCCGCGTGTAGTTGATTCACCTAACCAAGATGAGAATTATTCGGAAAATTCCTATCCGTTAACGTGCCATCCGTGAACTGCTGCTCGTTGATGTCCAACCTGCACGGAATTTTACATCTGGCAGTGCCCAGAGACACGTGCTAGTTGGCGCTCCTCCACTCGGTTTCAGTTTAGACGCAGCCGCAGATTATCGTCCCTGTGTGCGAACCTCGACCGTGTCACGCACCCTCACATTGTTGGCCGTGACTGCTCTTGCCGAAACATATCGGGACCCGTTACGGTGGAATGGCGTATGTGGAACCAAGGCGTGTGAGCGGTCGCGAAAGTTCTGGGAGCCAACATGACTGTTCATTTCTTCTTGACTCCGCGTTGGCACCGTGAGCCGGCCCACCTACTACTAATGTTCGTATATGTTCATATCCGAAATGGTCACCGAGTGACGAGCGAGCAAAAGAGGTACAGGTATGAACCAACCACCTCGGTGATCCCTCATTAATGAGGGGCCTCATTCTCTGGTTGTGTTGCCTCGGGCTCTTGCTCGGGCTACTGTAATAGACGCTGTTGATCTAGGGGTTTGTCACCTGTTTGTCATGCCAGTGGTGGCGTATGAATTTCATCACCGGAAAAAAATGGCACCAGAGATGGGTCCAGGCATCTCGGGGTGGTAACACGTGGCGCCCGCGTGGGGGGTTGGGGCACTGTGACAACGCCTGATGGGCATTCCGTAAGGGCACGCCAGTTGGGCGTTTACAAAGACACGAGCCAGGGCTGAATATCCTTGTGAATATCGCCGAACCACCAGTCCTTTTCAAGGACCAATATTCGATCAATACTAGTAAGGGACTTGCTCGGTGCGTGCCTTGGCTCGGGAACCACACGTGTCCTATAACCCTCAGCTTCGTAGTCGTGAGTTCCAGATAACGTCGCACAACAAGGTATGACCATATGCAGTCAACGGAAGCCGCTGGACCATCTCGATGGCTATCATGCATATATTACGGACTTCATGACCGTCGCTTTGATTGGCACCAA
Organism: Lactarius hatsudake; assembly: GCA_024734325.1. Taxonomy (NCBI): domain Eukaryota; kingdom Fungi; phylum Basidiomycota; class Agaricomycetes; order Russulales; family Russulaceae; genus Lactarius; species Lactarius hatsudake. Next base: position 172,749 of record JANSJP010000050.1, on the reverse strand, counting down.
TCTTGTCGTTTGACACCGACCGAAGATCGGACGTGTTGGATTCGAGACTGTATTCTGCTGGTGCATGGCACTGGCCTGGCACTCATCCCTCCAGCGACAACTCGTCACGGTCGTAGTCCTACGCGATGCGATATTAGGCTGACTAGGCTCTGGGAGTGCCCAGAGATAGACAATCCTTAAATACCCGTGTTCAGAGGAGTGTACCACCAGCGTACCACTATACCTTCATCTTTTGAGTTATTCCCACTCGCGAAGGAAAATGAAGATGGCTCCGTATATGCTCAGGCTAGCGACTATGTTGGTCGTTTCGAGTTGCTGTCTGTCCAAGACTTGCGCCAGTGCATCCCCGGTGCCCCCGTATACTGCATATCAGTCTCAAGCTACAGAAAGGTAAGAGCTTCCTTACCCTACGATTCCGACTCATTTTTGTTGTCTCGTAGGAGTGCAGCGGCTGGCATATTAAATGAAGAAGCGCGCTTCGAATCTTCCAGCTCGAGACCGACGATCGCCAATAGGGATCAATTGATAACGGTGAGTAATGTCGTAAGATCCTTCGTATTTATTTCTGCGGAACTCATGACATCATTCTGGTGTTCTATGTGACAGGACGAAAGACCCGCTTCCACCATACCACAGGCCAAGCAGCAGCAGAATCAAGAAGAAGAAGGATACACGAAGGCAGCCGCGTCACTAAATGTGATGCCAACTAGTAATAACATGGGCATAAGTCCAGGACCTGCCGTCGTGGAGCCATCTGCGTTGCCTCAGCCTGCTGAGGTACTGGCCCCGATGGGTTCCTGTGACTTGGTGGTGCTCAAGGCAATGGCCTTGCTTGTCGCTGGTGGCGCCAGTGCAACAGACGGCACAGCGCTGCAGGCCGGGACCACAATAACGTCCGATGTCGCGGGCACGTTTTCGACCGTCACGGGTGATGTAGCAATAGGTGTAAGGCCAAGTCTAGTCCCGCGCGAGGGCGAGAAGGGCCCTGGTGGGCCCTGGGACTTTCCTGGTCCGCCATTCCCCCCTGGCCCGTCATTCCCTCCTGGTCCGCCATTCCCTCCTGGTCCGTCATTCCCTCCTAGTCCGCCATTCCCTCCTAGTCCGCCATTCCCTCCTGGTCCACCTCCTCGTGATTCACCACCACCCACTTCTGGTCCCTCGCCATCCACTTCCAGTCCCTCACAATCCATTCCCAGTCTCTCACCAACCAATTCCAGTCCCTCATCATTTGCACCTTCGAACATCGCGCTTGTGAGTGGCAATGGTGTGGGGATGCCACCGGCCATAATGGTGTGGATGCAGTGCATATGGGTGAACGCCACTATTTTCTGGGTGGTCATATCCAACGTGTGGAGGCAGGTGTCGCATTGTGCAGCCATATCCAAGGTACGGAGCTGGGTGTCGCGGCGCGCGAGCTTCAAGGTGCACAACGCGCGGCCAGGCCGCCAGGATTATGAAGACAAAAGCGACACTCCCGAGTACGATGAAAGCATAGCCTCTAGCACCACCGTGGATTCCAGCGTGGACAAGTGCCCCAAGTCTTCCTCGAGCCTGTTTTGCAAGCTGACGCAAATGCTATCATGATGGTGGCCGGGGTGAGCGCATGGTGACGAGGCCTTATTATACTAGTAGGAGCATCTAAAAGGAGTGAAATTACTGCAAAACACGTATATAATTACGAAGAACTTGTATGCCTTGAATAGTAGTGTTCTGGTCCTGTGGCTCAATGCGTCTTGCTCACGAATAGAGTTGGCCATGGTAGAATTGGAACTTGCAATTGCGATGCTAGACCTCGCATATCATGATGGCATGAGTCGCACGGCCAGCTCAAATGAATGCTATCCTCACAGTATCTCTCCCGTGTCTCCCAGAACACTACATCCGGCAGTGAAACTCCGGGTACAGGGTCAGATATCGAATGTGCGGGGCATCTACATCAACGAAAACTCGGAAGTGAGCAAGTGTCAAGCACAGGCGTAGGAATCGAGGCTAATGTGGCTGGATTGTTGTGGGCATACGAGTGCACCAAGCAGTGACAGATTGGCGTCATTGCACATGCAGCACATGTCGACCTTACACTGTCGGATTCAAGATTCATGTTGCACTCTACATACAGGTATAAAAAGTATGGTGTGCAAAGGGGTAAGTTGGTGCCACTTGGTGGGAGGGATGCAAACACGGGGAAGGGTCATATCAACGAGGGGTGGGGGTGAGCTACACTGCCAAACGAAGTGTAAGGCCTGTGAGGGGTCTCCCAGGGTCCATGCGGCCTGCGGCCCCAGTTTAGACTTCGTGTGTGAGAGTGAGTCATGTGTGACCCTCAGACGGCGGCAAAAAAAAAAAACTCTGGAACAAGGCAAGACATGGTCACTTCAAGGTCAACTTAGTGTGGGTTCCGGGTGAATTGGCAGTGTCAGGCCTCGTCATCTGTAAGCATCAGGCACTATGCCGTAAGTGGGTTTTTACTACACTGCCAAACGAACCAGAACCCTGTGTGAGGGGTTGGTCGCCCAAGGTCCATCTAGAACCCTCTGGAACAGGGCTGACACATGGTCAACTTAGTGTGGGCTGTGCGAACCTGGCCATGGGGTGCCGAATGAATTAGCAGTGGTGGCCCGGCCCCGTGGTTTCACAAATTCACATGGGGCTTCTGCTTCTAGTGTCGAATTCCAGAGTCGAAGCTCACCCGCATGGCCGAAGGCGAATGGCCTTCGGCCAGTGTGCAAGGTGACAAAATCAAAATCAAACTGGCAGTGTAATTGGCTGTCGCGGTGTGTAGAAGGCGATATGGTGACACCGCACCCGATTATCTCAATGACTCTGTTGGGAACGTGTGGTGATACACTAGACTCTGGGGCCTAAATCGAACGTCAGAAAGTCCATGGTTCAAACGTTCAAATACGACGCTCAGAGGAGCATACCACAAGACCCTTCACCTTCATCTTTTGAGTTATTCCCACTCGCGAAGGAAATTGAAGATGACCCCGTATATGCTCAGGCTAGCGACTATGTTGGTCGTTTCGAGTTGCTGTCTGTCCAAGACTTGCGCCAGTGCATCTCCGGTGCCCCCGTATACTGCGTATCAGCCTCAGGCTACAGAAAGGTAAGAGCTTCTTTACCCTACGATTCCGACTCATTTTTATTGTCTCGTAGGAGTGCAGCGGCTGGCATATTAAATGAAGAAGCACGCTTCGAATCTTCCAGTTCGAGCTCTCGCTCGAGACCGACAATCGCCAATAGGACTCAATTGATAACAGTGAGTAACGTCGCGAGATCCTTCGTATTTCTGCGAAACTCACGACATCATTCCGGTGTATGTAGCAGGACGAGAGACCCACTCCTACCATACCACAGGGCAAGCAACAGCCGTATCAAGGATATACGACTGCGATGCCATCTAGCAATGACGTGAGCATACGTCTAGGACCTGCTATCGTGGAGCCATCTGCGCTGCATCAGCCTGCTAAGGTACTGGCCCCGATGGGTTCCTGTGACTTGGCGGTGCTCAAGGCAATGGCCTCGCTTGTCGCTGGTGGCGCCAGTGCAACGGACGGCACAGCGCTGCAGGCGGGGACCACAATGACGTCCGATGTCGTGGGCACGTTTTCGACCGTCACGGGTGATGTAGCAATGGGTGTAAGGCCAAGTCTCGTCCCGCGCGGGGGCGAGAAGGGCCCTGGTGGGCCCTGGGACATTCTGTCCTCTCTTGATCCGCCATTCCCTCCTGGTCCCCCGCTATTCAGTTCTAGTACCTCGCCCTCCACTTCTAGTCCTGCGCCATCCACTTCTGGTCTCTCATCATTTGCACCTTCGAATGTCGCGCTCGTGAGTGGCATTGGTGTGGAGATGCCACCGGCCATAATGCTGTGGATGCAGTGCATATGGGTGAACGCTCATGTTCTCTGGGTGGTCATATCCAACGTGTGGAGGCAGGTGTCGCATTGTGCAGCCATATCCAGGGTGCGGAGCTGGGTGTCACAGCGCGCGAGCTTCAGGGCGCACAACGAGCGGCCAGACCGTCAAGATCGTGAAGACAAAGGCGACACTCCTGAGTACAACTTGAATGAAAGCACCGCCTCTGGTACCACCGTGAATTGCAGCGTGGACACGTCATCTGTCACTGTCCCAGATACACCCAAGCCCGCTCAAGAGCCCACTGACTGAACTTGCAAAATTTGATCCAAACTCAAACCATATGCATCGGAACCTGGCCCAAATGCACCTCATCTCCGCCAAAAGCTGTAGCCTCGGATGAGCATCAGCGGAGGCTGGCTTGGAGCTGGTGCATCATTGTTAACTTATTGTTGCGGACACTTATTAATTGTTGCGGCAGTTTACCCGGACCGTGGGAAAGAAATGGTCTTGCATATTTTTGCTTTTGGAGCTGAATCACACTATGCGTTATGACATTTTCGACTGTAGTGAGACCCCACTAGATTCATGAATCACGCTAGTCCTTTGTATAGTAAGGTGCCCCTTGTCGTGAAGGAAATAGGAGTCCAGTCGCGTCGAGAAGGCCGTTATTTGGGCCGTGTACATAGGCTTGTGAGCCAGGCTACAATAATGTGCAGTATGTTTCAACCGCAGATTACAGCGAAATCCAAAATGGGGGGCCCCTTGCGACCACATTAGGCGTACAGGCTGAGTCTGAAAGGGTGTTCTGTTAACCATGCCGAAGTTTTTGCTCACGAAAAATTATTTGTAGTAATTGCATGCCAAGTTGCATGCCGTCCCAGCATCCCAGGATAACTATTTGATACCGGGATAACTATTTTATAACTATATATTTGCGAAATACCGAGAATTTCAAACACTACTTAACTATGAACCCCGCACGTCAAATTTGGAGGTCAGCTGTCGTCCATTTTTACTCAAGGGGCCCCCCGTTTTGGATTTCGCTGTAGTCGAGTCACATGAGACCGTGAAGGCACAAACCTCCAGTGTGCACCTACCTAATCGGGTTCGGGAGGCACGGGTACCGGCTTCGAGAGCGCACGAGTCAGGTCGAAAAAGCATTGTAGGCGTTCTGCCCCCTCCCTGGTGGATAGGAGTCGGTGGAAGGGGTAGAGGAAATGAACAGGGGCGAATGCCGTAGATAGTATTGCCGTAGAATCACTGGGTAACACCACATTTGTTGACTCATGTGCTTGTACGCTTGTACTCAATTGTACTCCAGCCCTTCAGTTATAGTATTGGGTTTCTCCAACTGTTTTCCCTCTCGAGCATTTATTTACGTACGACTCGGGGCACCTCCTTACAATAACACGCAGGTTCACGCTCGCAGGTTTCTTATTCGTGCAATTGAAGGTGCCTCGGTTATGCATGACTCGTAGTTGCCAGGAGGACTAGAGTACACTATGTAAGCAGAGCGGTATTAGTACTTCTAGAACAACGTCATTTTCGTCCTGGTTAGTGGTTGATGCAACTATCATTTTTTTTGGCGGCATACAGTGCTAGAAGTTCCGGCCGATTGAAACACCATTGACAATGGTCCTTCTTCCATTGACATTTACACCGACAACGACAACTGTGACGTAACTTGGTGTTTACTTTCTTTGCTATACAAACGCACAGCTCACAAGGAGACAGACGTGTTTGGCAGTCATCATGCCTTCTCTAATCCAACGTCCATCCGTTCGGCAGTTTCGAAAGACGTTGAATACGCGCCGGTACTATCAGGACGAGTCATTTGGTTTTCGAAAGCCACGCGAGTTCACATTGCCCGACTGTGAGTAAGTTTTAGCACACTGGCCATGCAGAATATACTAGTATGCCTCATCCATCCATTCATGACGTTCTGTACACAGAACCTGGTAACACGACTGACTATATCCACTTCTTCCCCAGATTCTGCTACGCAACTGCAGAACCGTGACAAAAACGCGCCTCTCCTCCGATATGTCGACTCGCTCCGCATGCATGGGCACCGTGCTGCACGCATAGACCCCTTGGACCTACTCCACCGCGAGGACGTTGGCGCGCTCGACGCCAAGCGGTATGGGCTCATTGACGGCTCCAAGTCGTACGACGTCAACGGGATATTGTGGACCAAGCGCGTTGGCGAGGCGCCCGAAACTCCGGAACACTGGACCCTACGCGACATCACAAATCACCTCCACTCGGTGTACGTGGGGCGCATCGCATACGAGTATATGCACTCCTCTTCCAAGACCGAGCGTCTCTGGTTCTCGCATATCCTAGAAGCGCGCACGCCGCCGCTTCTAGACATTCGCCAGAAGAAGCGCATTCATGAACTTCTCGCGCACAGCGAAACGTTCGATCAGTTCCTCCAACTCAAGTTTCCCAACTTGAAGCGCTATGGTCTGGAAGGCGGAGAGTCGATGGTCCCCGCGCTCGACGCATTGTTCTCGGTTGCGGCTCGAGGTCCGAAGCCTTTTATTTCCAGCGTTCGAACGTCTTCGCTCAGCTGAGTTTTTGTAACAGCCGGTGTGGAACATGTCGTGCTCGCCATGCCTCATCGAGGTCGTCTGAACTTATTGACGGGCCTGCTACAGCTATCACCGGCTTCTCTCTTCCACAAAATCAAGGGTGGTTACGAGATTCCCGAAGAGTTGGGAGTAGCTGGCGATGTCGTCAGTCACTTAGGTACGACCCTTCTGCTGCCATCTGCCACGCTTGTTGAAAAGTTCTCCAGTCGCGTCGCCGACGTTGTCGTATGAAGGCTCCGATATCAAGGTGTCTCTGTTACCCAACCCTTCACACTTGGAGGCTGTGAGCCCCGTTGCGCTCGGGAAAACGCGGGCGAAGCAATACTCGCTCCTCAACAGTTCTCCAGGGGACTGTATGCTGGGTGACAAGGCAATGTGCGTACAATTGCATGGCGATGCAAGCTTCACCGGGCAGGGCGTGGTAATGGAGACCCTTGGTCTGAGTGAGTTTGTACAAAATGTTTGAATTTCTTTGATTCACTAAGTACATCAGGCAATCTTCCCCATTTCACGAGTGGGGGAAGCGTTCACATAGTTGTCAAGTGAGTGCTGTCTTGGCTTCGTTTCTGATGTAGTTCTTATATGTCCAGTAACAAGTAAGTCTCTTTTTTTTTACTTGGCCGACATCCCGCTGAGTCAGTCCCTGTAGTATCGGGTACACAACTCCTGCTTCAAGCGCGCGTTCTTCTTTGTACTGCTCTGATGTTGGCAAGATGATCAACGCACCCGTACTTCACGTCAATGGAGATTATCCGGAAGGCAGGACAACCATCTTTCTTAGCTTCTTCTACTCACCAGTCTTTGCAGACGTCGCTCGCGCTATCGACATTGCGTTCCAATATCGGCATCAATTCCGCAAGGATGTCATAATCGACCTTCTCGTGTACCGTCGCTGGCACGTCTCTCCTACAGCTGACCGTGGATCGTACTGAGCATACCGACACCCACAGGGGCCACAATGAGTTGGACGAACCTGCATTCACCCAGCCGTTGATGTACGAGAAGATCAGGTCTAGAAAATCGGTCCCTGCGCTGTATGAAGAAAGACTGATCGTACGTTTGTTGCTCTTGTCCCCTCGTGATCTCTTTTCTGAAGAGCGCGAGTCCAGTCGGATGATGTTCTTACTTCTGCCGATGCCCGAGGCGTGCGTGACGCGATACGGGGTCGACTTGAGGCAGAGCTAGCTCAAGCGGACGCGTATATACCTACTACAACAATGTTGCAAGGCCAATGGAAAGGTCTGGTTTGGCCCGCATCCGAAAAAGCCGAACATGATCCCGCGACGGGTGTGGCGCGCGAAGTGCTCGAGAAAGCCGGACGTGCGAGCGTCGCGGTTCCTGCCGGCTTTGTGCGCCCATTTATTGCTACAACGGACTCGACCTGTTGACCCATGGGCAGGAAATCCATCCACGACTGCAACGGCACGTGAAGCACCGGTTGCAAGCGATTGAGAAGGGTGTTGGCTTGGATTGGGCCACCGCCGAGGTGCGGAGCGAGCAGTTTCTCCGGAACGTTCCGGCTGATGCTGGAGCGACGGTTCTCAGGCTATGGCGTTCGGATCTTTGATGCTAGAGGGATGTGATGTCCGGATCTCGGGACAAGATGTAGGTCGCGGAACATTTAGCCAAAGGTTTGTGGCCGATTGATTGGGACCTATGAAGAGCGCTGATTTGTCGTGCTGCGCAGGCACGCCATGCTCGTTGACCAGAAGACGGAGTCCGTCGTCGTTCCTCTCAACACGGAGTTAGGCTCACCGGGGAAACTCGAGCTCGCAAATAGTATGTGCTTCTATATGTGGCGTATCAACCGAGGATGATTCTGTCCTATCCAGGTTCTCTGAGCGAGTTGGCAGTTCTCGGCGTAAGTCTCGCTTCAATTTACTGGGTTCATGACATTCTAAAACAGGAAATGTCCAGTTTGAGTATGGCTTGAGCTGGGAGAAGCCGAACATGTTGCCAATTTGGGAAGCTCAGGTACATATGACTTGGTTTGGGAAATGGAACACGCTAATCTCGGGTTGATCGTTGCTTACAGTTTGGGGACTTTTTTAATGGTGCTCAGGTGAGGCATATTGAGATCCCCCTGGGAAAAATCGTATTTATAACTACAGGTCGTCATCGACACTTTCATCTCATCCGCGGAGAGTATGTAACTTGAAACTGCTATCTCTCTGATGTCTATTGAATCTGATGTTTCTCAAAAGCCAAGTGGCTGAAACAGAGCGGCATCGTCCTACTTCTTCCTCACGGCCTTGATGGTGCTGGCCCGGAGCACTCATCTTCGCGACTGGAGCGCATGCTGCAGGTCGAGTCCGGTACTTGCTGGAGCGACACGTTTAACTGACCCTCGCACATAGCTCACGAACGACCGCTTCGAGGTAACTGACACGCGTGCGAATGTGAACATGCACGTCACCTTTCCAACGACTCCGGCGCAATATTTCCATCTTCTCCGCCGCCAGATCAAGCGCAACTTCCGGAAGCCGCTGATCGTTGGTGCACCGAAAGGCCTTTTGCGTCTTCCTGTGTGTGTCTTTTTTGGTTCACGCGTGAGAGGGTTGATTGATCCGATTCTACAGGCCGCATCTTCGCCATTGTCCGATCTGGAGGAGTCACGAACATTTCAGCCGGTGCTGCGTGACCCACTCGTCGAAGCGCAGCACGCCGAGCGCGTCGTTCTCGTTTCAGGAAAGCTGTACTATGACCTCGTGAAAGAACGGGAGGCACGGGGGCTCCAGGGGCGGGTGGCGCTCGTCAGATTGGAAGAGTTGTGCCCGTTCCCATTCGATGCGCTACGCGAGGTGCTACGCGGCGCCGACGAGGTGCGTTGGGTGCAGGAAGAGCCGCGTAACCAGGGGGCTTGGACGCACGTCGCGTCACGCACAGCTCAGGTCCTCGGGAGACCGCTTGTGTATCACGGACGTCGCGAAGATGCGGTGCCTGCGCCCGGCGTTGGTAAGCTGTATCGCACCCAGCAAGAGGCAGTAATCAAAGGGGTATATGAGGGCCTCTGAGCGCATCGGCTGGGAAGCGTGTGGAGTAACATCGGACAAGGTGGTGAATCTGGTTGCTATAAGGGAAGCGTGTTGTGCTGGAGGTCGAAGATGAGGTGGTTGCTGATCTAGGTCACGAATATAAGTGCTGTACGCTAGGAGGTGAGAACTTACTGGACCGTGGTAACAAACATGACAGATGACAAGTACGTGGAGTGAGAAGTGCGTTACTTGGACGGCCCTTAGGCACCGCCAAGTGCCATCGATTGTCGCATCATTTTGAATAACAGGGATCGCGTAAAGACCATCAGAGGCATCACCGAAGGCGGACCAAGCCAAAAAGTTGTGAACCATTGACAAGGCATCGTTTGGCGTGTCTCAGTCTCAGACACAAATAAATTTGTGACCCCATTCACTCGTACCAGTGACCAGTCTAGTGTAGCACAGCACAATCGAAAAAAAAAAAAGAGGTCGGGAAAGGGAGAGAGCCGAGATTTGGATTGCACGTGGCAACGATACCATTCTGGGAATTGTAGATGGACAGGACTAAACTAACTTAAGCACCATCGACGACGTCGTGGTCCACCGCCGAGCAAGTGTCCCCAATGTTTTGCTAGCCGTTTTCCTTTCCTTAAACGTAAGTCCAAGTTCAAACGCTATCACAACGGTCTTACGGTCAAAAATATAGAATCCCTTTTCCGACTTTGCCTATTCCGTTGTAAAATCAAACCTTGTGCGATACCTTCACCTCTTTCCCGCCTAGTTTCCATCCCCCGCTGCTGCCCTCTTCACGCTACTGTATATGCGCACTTCCGGTCCATCTCCCCGCTGAGCCCCCGCCCGCATGGCTACCAAAACCCAGACCACCCCATCCACCTTTCCTCGCATCCGCTTCGGTTTCGGACATAAATCATCCCGCACGCGCCCCCCACCCGACCCACCAGAAAACCCAGACGACTCCGACTGGTACATACCGTACAACGGGCCCTACGAACTGCCCCCTTCCGTTCAACGCTCGCAAAATCGCGATAGCTGGAGTCAGTTGCTCGGCTCTGTCCTGAGCAACCTCAGTGGCGCCACGTCACCTACGGACAGGACGCACGAACGATCCGGTGCGCATGCGGCGGGCGGGAAGACCGCGTCCCATTTTCCGGGTAGTGGCGCGTTTTCTTCCCATCCTTATCGAACGAGCGCGGCGCAGGACGCTGCTGGCTTGCCCACCACGTCCTCTCGGGCGCACGGTGGCCATCCGACGCCGATCATCACGTCCTCGACCTCGTTCGCTCATATTGACACTACGGGTGGCGTGGGCGAGTCCCCGACGCCGATGCGGCGATCTCCTCTGCAGACGTCGTCCCAAGCGAGCACCTCGAACCGCCTGAGTCTTGCCAACTTGCTCAACTTTGGCGGCTCGACTCGCAGATCTCGTTCAGACTCAATGCATACTTCCCACCGGCCGCCTGTAAAACGCTCTCGCGATGGCCCACCGACGCCCGATCCGCTGCAGTCGAACCGGGCAACGGGGATAGATGTACGGCCACCACCACGCTCCAACAGCCTGGCGCACGTCGGCCCGTCAACCGAGTATACACCCCGTCAACGGTCGAATACTTTGGCTGGAACCTCCATGTCACCAGCGCCAGAGCAGAGTTCGTCGCTTGATTTGTTTGCCGCTTCCCAACACCGTGATAGTCCGCTGTCCCCGCACCCTTATGCATATGCATATTCTTCTTCTCATTCTGGACCCCCCCGACGTGCGCCAATGATTTCGCCCCCCCTCACCCATTCACACTCCTTGGACAAGGGTAAAGGCGTCGACCGCTCATACCAGTATCCTCAGCCGCCCTCTACGGACACCTTGAACGTTGCTGAGGTCCCTCCTCACCTGAGGCCGACTTCGCGAACATCTCTGTTAAAAACCATTTCCGCCCCGAATTTGCGTAATCTTTCTCGCGGCCTTCCGATCCCCAAGCCTACTCCATCTCGTGGGAAGTACCGTTGGTTATCCCCGGAGACATGGTGCGACGCGCTTCTGTTCCCGCGGCCACGCTTCATGGAGCATATCGACGGCGAGCTACCGCAACCGTTGAGCCAACGGAATGTTTCCCTACCATCGCCTAAAGCACATACCTTCACACACACCGGCGGGGAACGCATACGCACGCCCCTTGGTCGGTCGTGGTTACGTGGGTCTCGCTCTGCCGTGAACCTGCACGTGTCCAACTTAAATTCCTCTCACGGACCACCCCGGGCCGAGCCCATGCTAATGGCTCCAAAGGGATCATTCGAAGGAGATGAATGGACCTCTTTTAGCAGGCCGCGCAGCTTCGCCCAGGATGATCTTGCGCTTCCATCGCCAGCGCCGTCAATTGTAAAGTGCGCAACAATTGGTATCTTCCCTGGTGTGCCCAAGTCTCAATGATGCTGTTTTTAGGGTTCTCGAGATGGGCGCATCTTTTGAACGTGAGCGTGCCACATGGAGGTCCCAAGCAGAGCGCTCGCTGCAGAGCTCCAAGTTGACTCGCTCGCTTGGCCGCTCCCGCTCTCAGTCCGTAGGGCGCACACGTGCGCAGCTGAAGGACACGGGAGGCGTCGGATTTCTTGCGACCAAGACACTTCTGGGTAATCAACTTGTCGCTCCGACGGTCGGGACGCTTACGTCGAGTGATGGTACGTTGACCCAACATACACGCTCTGGCACCTCCCACGCGCGTACGTTGTCGTCTGGCCACTCCCGTGCCGGGTCGAAGAGCAAGATAGCCGCAATACGCGCTGCGACGGGTCTTTGCATCTCAGACGACAAAACGAGTCCGCAGAATGTCATTACCCGCTTTGACGGCGGCGGAAAGGGTGCGGGTATCGAAGGCCAGCACAATGTGCCGAACTCAGGTACCATCTCGCCAGCGGCGGTGGATAGCTCCGCAGTGGGTATCGCTCTGTCATCCCCGCCGCCTTCCACAGAGGAGGTCGCTGCCGTAGTGCCTGTGAGACCCATCTACGTGGTGCAAGATCACCCGTATGCGCAGGGAGGCTATTCCTTCCCGCGACGTTCGCACACACGCTCCAGCTCCGATTATGCGGGTCCTCACCCGTCCGCAGTCGCAGTTACGGCTTCCGCCAGCGTCCTCGCCAGTGACATGTCCGCGCGACACCGCTTGCCACCTCAGGCGGTATTACACCCCTATGCATCTTCCTCAGCTCAAGCAAGCGCGGCTCCTTCGCAACCCGCTCCAGCGGCTCAACCCGCACCTCCCAGTATACCTTATCAAACTCTTCCGGAGGCACCTGTGTCATTACGTCCACGGCACAACCCACGGAGTCCACTACGAAACCCGCTGGCCCTGCCGGATACCAGAGAAGCCGAGCATGTAGTCCCACATGCGTACGCCGCGGGTAATCGCTCCAGCGGCGGTGCCCTTGGCCTTGCTGACGCGCTGTCGTACGGACGCCAACGGAGAGGTAGCGCAGATAGTGGCCTTGGTGAGAGCGAGAGCCACTACGATGCACCTTCCAGTTCTGCGCAGCTCCTGTCGCCATTCCCCGATGTGACGCTTGCGATGACGCCGGAATACCTCCGCTCGAATTTTGGACACAACTCCACGTTCCTCTCTCTCTATTCCCGACGCACCGTCGCGTCTTCTCCTCCTGCGACTCTCAACCCGCCCGTCTTTCCTGCGTCGGTGTCGGCCGACTCGCACCGTTCTGCGCAGGCGAGCTCAGTCGACGAGCCCGCGCCTGGATCTCGCGCCTCGTCCCCCCTACAGAGCCCACGCCCCTTCGGCACAATCGAAGATCTCGATCGTTACCGCAACCTGTTTTACTACCCGAAGGCTCCTGGTGCGAGTAGGACGCCGTCAGACGACCACCGCCGGACATTCTCACGCGATACGGCGGCGTCGTTGGCGGGCCTGGAGATCAGCTCGACCGGCAGCGTCTCGGGAAATAGCGGCCTGGCTGCGCTCACGCGTCAGCTCGGCAACGAGTTTGGGGTGATACAAGATACGACAGACGACCCTTCGCACATGTGGTGGACGCAATCTGGCGGACAGCGGGGCAGTCGCACGGACCCGAACGTCGCATTCTCCACCATGTCGGATTTGTATTCGAACTCGGATTTGAATACGAACCGCTCTGACTCTGATGCGGCGTTGCTGCCGCTGAGCCTACACCAGAGCGCGCACCACCAGAGCCAGGGTTCGCTTACGGTGCGCATCCCGCAGGATGTCGAGTCGCACTCGTCCGTGATGGGGAGATCGGAAATGGAGGCTGTGGATGACGGTGCGTCTGTCTCCCGAGGTTGCGAATACTGAATGATCTGATCGCTGAATCGGGAATGATAATAGAGCTGTTGCGCGTTGGAACGGTCGGTGCTGCCTCGACACCCCTCGCGACGTCCTCGGCGCTCCGGCTCTCCTTCGTGGGCGACGTGCACCGTGGACGCAGTCAAGACTCTCTGACGCTCGGCAACTATCAAGCCGACAAGGCCTCTGCCTCGTCCACATCCACCGCCGACGCCACCGACAACGACGATGACGACGACGACGACAATGGTAACGACAACGAGGAGGAGGAGGAGGAGGAAGCGGAAGCGGAAGCAGAAGAGGACCCGACGCTCCTGCCGCTGCTCGTCGTGCCGTCGATGCGCGGCAGCGTGCTCGGGCCGCAGTCAGTGCCACATTCGGCCGCGACGACCGACGCGACGCGCTCAAGCTACATGACCAACGACACGGGCGCCTCGCGCATCTCGGGCCTCTCCGACTTTCCCGTGCCCCCGAACCAGACCATCGTATCGCTCGACCGCGTCGAGGTCCTCAAGTCGTACTTTGCTGGCGATGACGCGCACGCCCCCAGCCAGATGGCGTCGCAGACCGACGACCCCGCTGGCAAAGCGGCTGCTGTGGCCGCCGCGGCCATGCGACTTGAGCAGCCGTCCTTGGCGGGTCCTAGTCAATCATCGCGCGAGCGCTCCGCGGATGGCGAGCGCGAGCTTCACGAGTGATACCCTATCACACTCATCCCCTTCGTTTTTCACGTGTTTCTCTACTTGTTCTTTTTGCGTTCATAATGTTTCTGTTTCCTCCCGTACTCTATTCGTACAGTACCTTCTTGCTCAAATTATTTTATTTGCTTCGTTTCTCTCATGTTTCGTTTGTATGGCGTAATACACACGAACCCCGGGGGGTACTTTCACTCGGTCACCTTTTCCTCTGTTGTAACCCCTCCAAGCATGGTTCTTAGTCTCGAGGCATCCAGTCAGTCAATTGGTCTTCAGTTCTCATGGTTCCTTGGCACAATTAGATAGACAACACACAAAATTACATCGTCCCTATTTTCTGGCGTAACATAAAAATCATTATTTGCACATCATCTTTTCGATCATGAGAGGTGTCCTTGGTCTAGAATAACGGTGGTAGGGCTACAGAAGAGCAAGACGTACCATAACACAACGAGAACTCAGCGACAGCAGCGATATGGAAGATCAAAACAAAAAGACGCATTTCATTCGTCATATTGCGTGAGCTGTCGTCGATAAGTCAGCTTCTTCCTAGACGCCGGAGGAGCGAAATGCGCTTACGTCCAAGGTGAGCGTGCGAGAGCTGTTCAGATCCTGGTCGCGATGGATCCCGACCAGGGAGTTCCCGCGCTCGTACAGCGAGCCCTTGAGGCTGATGACGATGAACTGGAACGTGTCCGACGCCTGCGCGCGGATGTAGTTCGCCACCTTGGCCACGTTCGTGTTGTCCAGCGCCGCGTCAACCTCGTCGAGGACAAAGAACGGGCTGGGCTGGTAGCTGCCGTGTCATTTTCAAGTCAGCACCCGTAAAACACCGACGAAGAGCGCCGTACCTGTGGATAGCGAATAGAAGGGCCAGCGCGGCGACCGTCTTTTCACCGCCGGACAGCTGCTCCATATCTCGGAAGCGCTTCATTGGGGGCATTGCGTGATATTTAATACCGCCCGCATATGGTTCCTGGAACGAGAGAAAAAAAAAACAAGAAAAGTGAGATGGGTGGCGCTGCTTTTGACATTTGAATCCGCCGTACCTCGTTGTCTTCCAGGCTGAGGTAAGCGACACCACCCATCGGCGCCGCCTTGCCCTTCGTCAGATCCTTGTAGACCTCGTCGATACGTTCCGATATGTGGTTGTAGGCCTTGTTGAACAGTTCGGTGCTAAGGGAAAGATCGGTCTCATCACTGGGCCGTGTGATAACAACAGACAGTCCCGTACCGCCTCTGTTTCACGTCGTTGAACGTGTCTCTTGCGTTCTTAGAGTCTCTGCGGGCTTTATCGGCCTCCTTTTCGGTGTCGACTAGCTTGGTCTCGACGTCATCGAGCCTAGGAAGAGCGCTGTCATCAGCCTTGCATGTCGGGAAGAACGAGAAGGTGACATGACACATGCCGGTCCATGGCCTTCATGTTCGGTGTCATCCGCTCGATCTCGGCGTTAAGTTTGGTTATGGACGTGTCGAATTCGGCAAGCGTTTCTCCAGAGGCGTCCTGAGTCGTTTCCAGAATGAATCAGGTTCAGAGGACGTGGGAGGCGCGCCGCTTACCTCTCGCTCCTCTCCGCTGAGGACCTCGAAGTCCACCTCGATTCCGTAATCGGGCACTCGCTTAATGCGCTGTGTCGAGCCACTCTCCGCATCCTCCTCGTCAACGTCCATGGCGACCTCATCGCGTAAATTCTGTTGAAGAGCGATGCGTTTGTCAATCGATAAGTGTCGATATCACAAGGATGACGAACCTCCTCCATTGGGACGTTCTTGAGATTCCCAGAGACCAACGGCAACTTGATCTCTTCGAGGCGGCATTTGCGGTAGAGACCTGAGCGCTCGAGCCCCAGCCTCTCAATTTCGTCGTTCTGTTCGCAACATTGTCGTTAGCTCATGAAGACGGCCAATAATGGGCCACCCTCACCCGCGAGGTGATTTCTTTTTCCGCCTGCTCAAGCGCCTTGGCTGCTTTGGACGCAACGCGCTTTGCATCGTCGACGACCTTGGACTTCTCATCCAGGCTTCCCTTGAGGCGCGACATTTCTTCCTCAAGCTCCCCGATTCCTTCTTGCATCGTCAGAAGCTCCTCTTCGGTTTCGGTTTTCTTTCCTTCGAGGTTTACGAGGTTTCCCTCTTCCGCTGTGACAGTCTCGGCAAGAACATTGAGGCGCTCCTGGAACCTCTTCAGCTGCTCTTCTTCGAACTGGGACCTTCGGGAGGATTGAATCAGTGGCTTTGTGGACGGACGGCTGAAAACATACAAATGCGTCAGGCGGGCGATTTGCGTCTCGAAGCGTAATCGCGCCTCGGTTTCTTCCTGCGCAAGTTTGAGTTGGCGTGCTTCGTAGTCTCGGATGTTCGCCACGCCAATCTCGCGGCAGAAATCTCCATAGACTCCGTCTTCAGCTGCGTCTACCACGGATGCAAAGCGCTGGATTTCTTCATGAAGTCTATCGAGCGCATTTCGTGCCTATAACATCGAGCGTGAGGGAGATAGATGTGCGGTGGCGTACACAACTAAAGTACCTTTTTGTATTCCGGAGAAATTTGCCTCAAGCTTCTATCAATATGTTTGAGTTCGTCTTTGATGCCCTGAAGCTTGTGATTGCATGCGCTCTGTACCGACGAGTTAAGCGAAGACCTGAGCAGAGCAAAAAAAACGGTAGCGACGCACCAGATCATCACGAGCAACCTGAAGCACCGACTCCAGCCTCGTCATCTCGGAAATTAAATTGTCGTCTTCTTGGTTCCGCGGCTTCTGCTTGGCAAGTTCGCTCAGTTGGCTTTGTATGTTGTCCCTTGAACGTGACAAGCCTGTTTAACCTCGCGTCAGCAAGCCCACCGCGGAGCATCGATTGAATTATGAAATACGTACCCTGGATATCTTTCTCTTCCCATTTCTTCGAGCTATCGTGAGAGCTGCGCCCGCCAGTGATCAAACCGCTCTTGTGGATGACCGTGCCCTCGAGCGTCACCGCTACACCACCGCTGCCGCATCAGCGCTCTCTCATAGACAAAGTGCCAACGCAGGCGGCCCGAAATTGAGTAACTGCGCTCTCGTACCTTTGACCTCCTGACCCTTCTCGTAGCACACGTATCGCGCAACCTCCATGGTATCACACACAAGCGCGTTACCGCACGCGTGGTGTATTGCGCGCTCCATTGCAGGTTCGTACTGGATCACGTCGACCGCAAGGCGCGCGCCTTTTGCGAAAGAGCGGAACTTGTCGTTGACTGACTTCACCTGGATTGTGTCGAGCGGAATGAACGTCGCTTGGCCTGCGCGCTGGTTACGCATGTACTATGGTGAAGCATGCGCATTCAGCCGAGCTAGGAAGCAAAGCAGAGGGAGGGAGGGAGAAGGGGTAACGGACCTCGATGCAGTCGATTGCAGTCCGCTCCTCATCTACGACGACGGCATCTATGTTACGGCCAAGGACGACAGAGATGGCGGTCTCGTACTTGCGCTGAGTAGGCTTGCACAAGTCGACCAACCGGCCGCGCACGCCTGATTTGATGCAAATGGCACATTAGTATGGCTGGGTGAAACATGGAGTTATACGCACCAGGGAATATGCGCTGCAAATTCGCCAGCGTCTCCTTTAGCTTTGCCTCGCGCTCTGATTCCTTCTGATCAAAGCCAGCCTGCATGAGCTTTTGGTGGATTTCCAAGAGGCGACCGTTGAGCTCGGCCTCTAGCCGACTGCAATCGCGGGTCAAGCAAGCATACAGCCAATAGAAGTGACCTCATACTTGATACGATTCCGCTCTGACTGCCGGTCTTCAAGCTGTTGCTTGACCTTGCTGAGCTGTTCGCTGTTTTCGTTGACAGTCTCTTCTAGCTGAAAAGGAAAATTGTCAACAGGTTTATCCCATGCTGCGCACAGCACATGCGTACATTGGCCTTCTTCGCCTCATACATGTCATTGTCTTCGCGCAGACTCGTTCTCTTCTGCTCGAATTCTTCTTGTCGATCTCTCAGTTGCGAAAAAGTGCGTGATGCAGTCTTTTCATCCCGCGTGAGCTTCTCGAGAGCTTGACGTTCCTCGACTGCCAGGACGCTGGCTTGGGCCTTTCTACAAATCCGAGCCATGTGAACCGAGGTAGTCAAGAACGAAAGACCTCACGAACAGTCGGCGATACTCTTCTAGGCTTTCTTCGCTCAAGGATAGACTGTCCTGGGACGCCTGTCGTTGGGCCTCTGAACCCCAAAGCTGGTCAGGAAGAACGACGAAGGAATATACAAACGCTGCTTGCCTTGCGCCTCATTCGCGGCCTTTTGAACAGTCTCTAGGTCCGCTTGATAGCTCCGAACTTTCGTCGCTTGCTTATCCACGTCTTTAGACACCTGCTCTCGGAGTTTCTGCGCATTGTTCAACTTCCTCGTCGAATGAGCGATGGATGCCTCGATCGCCACGAGTTCTGGTTTCTATGTAGAAAAAAACTGAGGAAATTGAAGTGTACAACAGGAAGAATGGCACCCACCTTGTCTTCCAACGCCTTCTCTGCCTTTTTGACCTTTTTCTCGGCTTTTGCAACCACGCTTCGGGCTTTGGCTTGGTCGGCGCGTGCATCGTCCAGCGCACCGTCGCGTGCCTCCTTCTCATCGCGCAGCCCAGTAATGGAAGTTGCAAGGGTTGTGATTTCCTCTGCATTCTTCTCGAGGCTCTCCTCCATGCGGAACAGCCTGAAGAGCAAGCGGCGGAGAATAAGGTCATCCTTTGCATATATTTAGCTAAGCCTCACGAGCAAGGTGAACTTGCGAGACTCACACGCTCCTGACACAAAGCCTCGAATCGCTCTGCTTCGCCCTTTTGTTCTTTGTATTGTTTGATCTCGCCTGCGATGGCACGCCGCTTCGTAAAGTTATGCGTGGCATTCTCCGTTGCGCGGTCCTGGTCCTCTTTGGCCCTTTCATACTCTGCGGCAAGCTCGAGCGAACCGCTGATCTGCTCGACTAGGCGGGTGAGTTCTTTAGGGGATTGGGAGGCAACAGCCTCGACGTCTCCTTGAAAGACGAGGAAGTTCTTAGCTTTGACGAGAATATTGTGCTTCATAAGTGCTTCATTATACGTAGTATAGGTGACGGTTCTTTTGTTGAGCTTGTATTCCGAAGCCCCGGTTGTCGATATCCTGCATTAACCCAATGATCTCCACGAAGCCAAAGGGACTAGAGGGTTACGCACGTTCTCTGAAAGAGCCATTCTTTTGACTTTTCGTCCTCGAATACTGCAAGAACCCATGCCTTTTTGGCCGTACCCTCACCTTCGTCCTCGTCCTCATCTTCCGGATCGGGCTGCGAGGTCCCCTCACCATTATCACGGGCGAGACGGCGACCACGGTACACAAGATCCCGAAGCTGGCTACTTCGAAGCTGCGCACTCTTCACGCCGAGAACGAAAGAGATGGCGTCCATGAGATTAGACTTCCCTGCGCCATTGGGTCCGATGACAGACGTGAAGTTCTTGAACGGGCCAATGACTTGGTGCCCCCTGATTGTTGAGGAGTTCAGAGATGCAAGGATGAATATACCTTGTATATAACTTGCCTATAAGACTTGAAATCGCACAACTCGATACGAACAAGAGGCATATTTCGACGAACCCTGAGTTGTCGTGACTCTGACACGGTGTTACAGAGTCGTGTGACATGTGACATGTGACAGTGCGTGCTGCCCCGCAAACATGACACAACGTGCTCCCTTCAATGTCCGCGAGCCAAGCCGCGAGCTCTTGCAAAAGCGCGCCAGTGGTCTTCGACCCGTGCGGTAAATGTAATATTGTACCACATCACTCACCAGAATGCGGGCTACGGAAGTGCTTGGGTCTCAGCTCAATCCTGTTAATATCCGCCAGCAACACTCAAATTGATCTGCTCAAATCAGTGCCGCTTCGAGTCTACATAGCCCTTCTCAATCGCTGAGGACTCCTATACATATCCCTGCGGTATGCAATATGTCTAATTTTGCACATTTGCGGGCAAATACATAGTTTGCAACATATCTGAGCCGATCGGGTCACCATGACGTGTGCAACCACTCGTGCTTTGTGGAACTTCGGCGCTGTGACTGGTCTTTTGCTGTAGCCTTGCCCTGGGTCTGTTCTGTGACGTACCTGTGATAGCCCCAACGTTCAGCACAACCGAATACTACATTCGCCTTACCAGACTTCGTCAATTTGTCGAAGAAGCATACTCTGTTCGCGCCTCATTTCTTCGGCAACGGGATTGGACTCGTCCCCGTCGTAGCACCCTCCGCGCCCAAAGTCAATAATACGGTATGACGGATTGTCTAACGAGCGCTCCGCAGGCGGGTGCGTAAGTGGGCCAGGTTGCACGAGGATGTTTCGCCTGTGGATGGATCGCTGGATGAATCTGGCATTGTGTAGCCGGTCGAACATCCCCAAAATTGTGTCCCTGTTCACAGCAGTGTTTCAAGGTGTCAGCATTGCTGGTCCACATTATTTTATTTATTGGGTGGAGAGGGAGCGCCAAGGGAGGTGATAGGTGAAAATCCTCACCACTGGCAGTCGCTAGCACGAGATGGCATGTTGGTCTTGATTGACTTGCCGCAGTGCTCCAGCAGCAAGATAGGGCTCGTGGCGGATTGGAGCAACTTGCAGACATCTCTCCGCACTGCCTTTGCACCTTCTTCGTCCCCGTCATCGCCCTTGTAACTGTCTACTGATTCACAGGAGGGTGTATAATAGCCAAAGAATCTAGGCACGACCGCCGGTGACGAAGGGGTGGACTCCTGTAGCTCGCATGGGAACTTGTTGTAGAGTTCTGCTTCGTTCTCAAGCATCTCGCGGTCTTCCCAGTGTCCCTTTGCCAATTTAACAGCGACTTCACCATGCAGAGATGGCGCTGCACAGGACAGGAGTGTGAACAGAGCAAGGAAAACGTTTGAGTGGAAGCCGGAGCCAAGTCTTTGCTTTCCGAATTTGCCGAACTCGAGCTGGCCTATTATGCGGCAATCCCTGGTGGCCGAGGTCTTCAATGTGTCACCGGCCACCTCTGCGTATGTGGATAGAGAGGACCAGATGGAGGTGTGGGGATGAACATACCTTCACCCTCATGCGTAGTGGGGATGCACACCGGGTACTTTCGTACAAATCTGACGGGGTTGCAAGCTAAGAATTTCTCCCAATTGCGATACTCGGCCATCCTTGCTGGTTCACTTGCTGAGATCCTGAGTGCCGCATCCTTGTCAAAGGCACTATAAACAGAAAAGATTGTGGGTCTGAGTAAAACCCAAGCGTCTTTGTCATAGACGTCAAGGACATCAGGAAGGTGTTCCTTAGGAACGGCGACTTCGAGGGGTAAGGGTGCGGACTCTTCATCATAGGATGAAATCTCATTCAACACTATTGCAGAGGTGATCACTTCCCCTGAAAGAGAGGTACCACGTTCAGCGCGTGAGGTCGCAGAAGCAGACAGAGCCCACCTGTCTCTGGCTTCTTATCCACGCAAGATTCAGCGGCGTTAGGAGGTGCTGCGCTGGTGCTGCAGTGTGTAACTGTGGATAGAGTAGCCATTACCAAGACGAAAGTAACGTAGAGAGGTGGCTGGGACTATCTATAGGGGTAATTGCTCTTCCTTAGCGGTTGTGCGGTCGAACAGGGATCGGAGACCGGCAAGCGCCTCTCTCCATCGTGCAAGCGGCCTGTGTCGGATTCGTCGCTACCAGCCACTCGAGCTTCAGCTCAACTTCGGGGAGAGAGGAAGAGCTGCCGGTGGCCCACAGATCGTCACCTTCGCCGTGCACGCATTGTGGCCACCTCCATGATCAGCGCCCAATCGCCCCCGGCGCGCCTGGTGTCCCCAGCCCCGTGCCGCCTCCCGCTGGTCCGGTGGGTGCCGGGACCGCACATCGCCCCGTCGTCAACACTCCTGCCACGCCCGCGCCCGTCCGAAATGACCTCTGTGTCGTCGCCATTGACTCCAACCCTCGCCATTTCATCTGGGACCGATGGCTCCTCCGACCCCATTCGACATCATCCTCCTCCGCTGCCACGTTCTGCAATGGGGCTGACAAGTCTCAAGCGCATAGTAGCTCATATTTACGGTGCTATAGCTTTCGCATTGTTCTCGTTAAAGTACCACTGTCTGTTAATACAATATACCTTTCCTACACGCTCTGACCACCGCCATTGAGACCACGGGAAGGTTCGGTGAGAACGTGGTGATGGAGGGCGTCGTGTAGTGCAGCGGCCCGAGCGTGGAGGCCACACCCAGAGTCGATGCGTCCCATGTGTGTGAGCCTGAGTGGGAGCGGACAATGTCATTCGGATACATCTTAAGAAGACTTTTGTATGCGCCTCCAGAGTCTTCAACGAGTCGCACGAGCTCGTCTCGAGGCACAAGAAAGTGACTGAGGTAGGCTATTTGAGTGGACGACGTCACTCGGATACATCTTAAGAAGGCTTTCGTACGCACCGTTTATCTTTCGAGGTCTCCAAGGTCTTCAACGAGTCCAAGAACTAGTCACACAAGCTTGCTCGTTCTTATTTAGTCTCGTTCTATCCCGAAATCAACTCTTTAAACATCGATGGGTGTGGGCAGTGGCTCCTCCTTCACGAGAACTAGGGTGGGCTGCAGGTGCGAGAGCTAGTGCACAATCGATGGACACTATGGCGAATGAGACGGAAGGGGTGAACGGCCTGGCACGAGCGAAGAGGAGAGGAATGGCCGGAGGCGCCTCGATCGATCCGATAGGACTCACCGAGCACGGCAGTTCCGAGCAACCCCGAGCAACCCCGAGCGACCAGTGAGTATGGGTAGCCGCTGGGAGCGAGGATCTCCGAGTCCAGGGCAAGCAGGGGTGCGGCGAGCGGCGAGCGAACGCCGGGCGACATCGTGCCAGTAGAAATTCGGTTTCGTGTGCCTTTTTTTAGGTCGCGTACAGTATCTGATTACTAATTGTACTCTACTGATACAACGACTCGCCATTTTTATCTATAACTGCCTCCCAGTCTCCATAACCCCTGATGTTTTCAAGATGAGCATACCCGGCTCGAATGAACTTAATGTAAACCTCTCCACAGTACTTTCGAGTCCATCCCGTGTTCTCTTCTGTAAGTCCATGTCGTTTCTTGATTGCGAGGCCGACAAAGACCTCTCAACTTGCACGAGAAACCTGGGAGAATCAGAGGAAATCCCTAGCCACTCTCGGATGAGGTCCCCGAAGACCTGGTCTGGCCATAATTTGAGGATAATGCCCTTGCAGATAATCACGGAAGGATCATAGCTGGAAAATGCGCGCGCCAGACGGTTGATTGTCGCAGATTCGATGGTTATTTTTGCGAATGCTTTGAATATATGGACAAGCGACCACACGAGAACCCACATAAAGGACTCGAGATCGTCAGCCGCCGTGTGCAGAGCTGGTTTGTTCCAATACCAGGCGTCGACGAGGCGCCAGGCAATGAAAGGAAGCGTGCCCTGCAGTATATAACTAGTTAAGAACGCGAAATAGAAGAACATACAACGCCGTGCAACGAACCGATCGATCCCTCGATGACCTTGGGGGAACCTTACGCCACTCGATCGAGTGATCCAAGTCGGCAAGAAGCCCTCGGCACGACGTTAAATTCACGTCTTTGCCAAGCTCGGGTCTGAGTCTGGGAAACATATAAATACAAACTCGAAATTGCGTGAACAGGCGTAGGACCTACAGGCTCGTGGAGCGGCTGTGGGGCCGTTCGATTGGCTCCCGCAGGCGAAGAATATTTCCATCGCTAACGTCCCTGTGCAGCACACCCCCGAGAAATAGATTATAGTGGCCTGCGATGGGGAATGGTGAGAGATCGAACAAACAACACGAAATCCTTCTCACCAATCATCGCGTGAAGGATTGTTTCCAATAGCTCGGCCGGGCTCGGTATACCCGCCTCTATGTCCGAGGTATATAGGAGCGGAATTCCCTCGAGCGCCATCGCGGTGCAACGCAAATATTTATTGTTGACTGGGGAACTCTTCGCACTCTGATCGAAGAGGGGCCAAAAAGTCGAATTCCTGACGTGATGTGCCGTTGAGCCAAAGGGTTCCGCTGCGGCGTCCTCTGGAGTGCAGATGTAGGAGCCAACGATATCGACGATTCCAAATCGGCCGAGGGACCCAGATAACAAGTCGCCTTCCGGAGAGTGCCCCTCGGTCTGGTATGACAACTTGTACACCATCTTCTCGGGTAGTTCGGTCACCCCATCAGGGAGCGTGAGCCACCGTGATCGTGGGGGAGTATCTCGAGTACCTGGGGTACATGCTGGGTGTACGATGCGTGAGTCGAGCGTTGGCAAGTCAAAAGAACAATTCTGCACCTCTTATACCGTATACAGCTGTCGCACGACTGCGCACACAGACGCGCATGTGAATCGTGCGTACGATCTCGTAGTCTCGATTGTTGATGCGATACACACCCCCAGAGCGCGTCTGGTCTAGACCGAAGGCTTCCTCATCTGGGATCGATAGGATTCCGACCATATGCTTGACGACACTTTGGAATCCGTCCTCTGAATGGAGGGATAGCTCATGCGAAGACGATAAGCCGGAGCGGTGGAAAACGAGAAATTGCATCTGTAAAGTTTGATGGTCAAATGCAATGGCAATGGAGAAAGAGCGCCTTCGATCAACAGAGAGGTAGCATCGGGCATATGTCGATAATTGGGAGACTAGCTTACGTTGCCCGTGCTTGACTTGGACGATTACGGCCACATCGTCGTCGCTCCAGGAAATCTTCTGCTTACGAGGAAGGGGTGAGCGAACAAGCCCCAAAATATTGGGCTTTAGAGGTTCCTTGGAGTCAACTGTGTCCAGCATCTCCTCATCATGAGGAAGAAACCGAAGATTGCTGAGGTGACGTGCGGCCCAAGGAGTCAGGCACTCTTTGGCAGTGCAGACGATGGCATTGAGGAAATGTGTGAGGGGTACATACGAATTCCTCTCCACCGTGAAACCATTAGGGGGGAACTGCGGGGCGTCCTCAGTCGAATGATCATTACCCAGTAGAGTGCCATGGTTGATATTGTGACGATCCAGGCGATTAAGGACCTCCCGAACGTTGCTCGAATCAGCTTGCAAAGGGGCACCCTCGGCAGTCAGATCAACGAGGAATGTGGCATCACTGAATTCACGGAGGATCATTTCTGACTAGACCGAGCCACAAAGACTGGAGGGCGAGGACGTTGCACTACTGGATCGAGGGCTTGACCGATGTTGACTGACCCCAGCCTGGGTATCCACTGGGGGAGGATTCGTGGACTTGGTTCGCATAGATGTCTGAAGAGATGTGGCAGCCAAGGGAATGGAAAGAAAAACGGAGACAGGGGCATTGAGGTGGCGAGGGTTGTCTATTCGCTCGTTAAGTTGTAATACACTACATAGGAGGCAGCTTCAGTATACTAACCCCTCCTTGCAGGGGCCCTTACCCGCGCCTCGTCTTCCCTACGCCTTCCTCCCAAACCAATCCGCGGTGGCCTCCCACCCAACCCTGGTCGCCTCGGCCTCATCGAGGGCATATCCCTCCCCCTCAAACGCAAGCAGCTCCACCTCCCTCCCCAGCGCGCGCAGCGCATGGAAGAACGCCTTGCCCTGCACGTTGACGACCCGGCGGTCCTCAGTGCCAAGGAGGAGCAGGACGGGCGCGCGCACGTTGCGTACGTGGGGGGTCGCCCGCACGATCGGCGAGGCCTAGAGCTGCGCATAGAGCGCGGGCGGCATTTGCTCGGCCTTGACCGACGGGCGCACGCCGAACTCGGAGAAGTACCAATCGGGGATGTCCGTGCTCGAGGGCTGAGAGCTGATGACCAGGTTGCGCAGCACCACCGCGGTGAACGTGTCCGGGTACTGTCCGACGACTGTAATCGTACACCGGTTTAGGGAAATGAGAATGGAGGGGGTAGAATAGCGGGACTCAGGGCGCGCGGTGAGGAAACCGCCGTGGCTTCCGCCGGTGACGCTCAGTAAAAAAGGAAAAACCGGCATTAGTCATCGGCAGTCCGGGTTTGTCAGCCGTAGGTCGCTGTGGGTCACTGTGGGTCAATTCAGGTCGAGCCGAGACTGCCGGTAGTCAAAATTTTTGCAAAGTCCGGCCAAGTCGGATCAGAGTCATTTGATTGTCAGAATCTAGTCGATCCTAGTCACAGAAAACTGGCCTCCACAACCGCGAGATTGACTGAAATTGTATTTTTCTTACATAATGAAACTCGGTTATGATTGTCTGTAATTCTGAATCCGGGCTATTTTCCGATTATCTACACAACCCGATGCCTACAATGTCTATTGAATATGACCAATCCCGACGACACCAATGACACCGATGGAATCGATAAAGCGACGGATGATACTGGAAACGATGGGGGGACATTGTTGGGCAGCCCACTGGCAGACGCAGCGTGAGTCTTTCCCTTTCCCTGGAGGGATGCTGCTAGCTCGCTCATCTATTTTATCTCTCGGGGGCAGAATCCTCTTATGCATATCGTATCGATGCCGGTGTCTGCATATCTGGGGACTGCATCGTCGCAGCATCAATATCGGTCTCTCCATCCGCCACCCAACCGTTCCTTCGACCATTCCCTCTCCTTCCCTTTGAGCACCATCTCCGACAACACACTTGAAACCGGTAGGTTCTCACTAAGTGTTTTGAATGAGGCTCACTCTAATTCGTGGGGTTCATTCGCGTTCATCCAGTTGCGTCTTTTCCTGGCCCTTTCTACATTGGCCGTCCAGAAAGTCGCTGCCATCGACGACATTATTATCATCGGTTATTAAGTCCACGCCTAGCCCATTTCATCGCGCCGTCTTGTCCTCGAGCCCCTCGAGGATCCCTCTGGGCACCAGAAACGGATGATATGTACGAACCATCGATACTACAAGTGTCCCCTTCGGTTCAGTCTATAGCCTTCCCTGAGGGTCCGGATATCTCTTTTGACACGTCTTTGTTGCGACCCACAGCGTCTGCATACACTTCTCAGGAACCAAGCCGGTTGAGCACCAATTACCTATTCGTCACCATCCTCGCCTTCTCCCACGCCTACTGTATCGATGTCGGTCTCTGCGTTGGCTGAACGCGCTGAACCGTCACCATCGCCTACAGGGACTGTATCGATATCAGTCTCTGCATCGGCAACACCGTCCCTGTCACCGAGCGCTCCTCCAACTGTCCCCTCTCCTTCCTTTCGGGCACCGTCTTCCACGACGGTTTCATCACCCATACTGACCCCAGAATGGTCCTAGGTCGCGTTGACTAGGACTCCATCTTCGGTCTCGACAGCATCTTCCATCTCTTTGGGGTCAGATATCTTAGACAACCGGTCTCTTTTTGAGGGGCCTATCTTGGAGGATGTTCCAACAGAACCATCCCTCTTGTCGACGCACAGGACAACCGTCTCGAGACCGGTAAGTTTTGATCAAGTGGTGTTGGATGACGCTCACTCAACTTCACAGATCTCGCCGGCGAACATTCCTCTTCCGAGGACCCCTTCGTTGTTATCGACGCCAACTGCTTCCGCGAGTGTTAGCATGAGTAGCCCTCATGGTAGTACTCCGTCCGCCTATTCTGATCTACTGACCATACCCTCGGAAGTGGCGCCCACTGAACGAGCTCCGTCCGAACGGGCACGATCAGAAAGGCCACCGTCCGAGGGTCCGAGTGTCATTATCATGGATGATATCAACCGGCTCCTTCAATACCTACATGGCGTAGAGAACGACAGGCAACGCGACAATCAAGGCGTTCATGACCATCTCGGAGAAATCCAAAACGAACTTCGCAATCTGGCTGATTACATGCATGAAAAGGAGGTTCCACAAGTTGTACCACCCCCTCCTGTTCACCTCAAAGATCGCTCTATTGAAGGAAGCAGTGTCGTATCTTTCGGCGGACCTCGTGGAGCACCTGATTATCCCTCCATCCCCCCCACGGTGACCGGCAAAGCGAGTCCAGGGGTCATCGCCATCCCGTTGACGCCACCCCCACGTAGCCCACGCTCTCCAAGCTCTTTGAGCTCCAGTATATCATTCCTGTCGTCACACCACTCTGACGATTCCAGTTTGTTGGGGTCTGAGCCATTAGAATCCGAGCCGTTAGAGACCGAGTTGTTTGAGACTGAGCCGGACGTTCCAAGGGAGTCATCTTCGTCTATCTCATCATCCCCTATATTGTATTCTCCTCCATCGTCGTTGGTACCTTCGTCACCCCATCGTCTGAGATGCTTCCACTCACGCCTGTCACGCGTTCACCTCCCTCGTCAGGTGAATATCTCTCCCGGACATCAAGTGACATGACCCAGTGAGTTATTCGTACCCCATCTGTGTCACCTACGCCATCAGCTGTCTCAAGTGCAACTGTCAGGGCCGTACCAACGACTCCGGGCATAGATTGTGAAGTCATCAACCGCATCTGCGACGTCTTAGACGCTGTCAAGGGGCAAACAGACGCCCTGTGGGATGGCCAACTGTCAACAAATCACGTCTTGGACAAGCTTCGTCAGCGCGTTCCCCGAACACAAGATAACACAGAGCTGGTTGAACGGTTGCAACGCCTCGAGGATTTGATTAACAGGCTAGCAGATGCACAGGCTCGTGCGAGAGCGCCGTCTCCTCCACCAGAGTCACTCTTTGATTCTGGGTCTGACACTTCGACCGCGATCAGACGTCTCAGAGAACGGTGAGATAGAATGTGGCGCGAGACGCCGACGCTTATTGCGCCAACGCCGATGAGACCACGAACGTCTCTGGACGACATGATGGCCGAGCTTCTTCGACCCCCTCAACCTACAGTTGCTGTGCTGATTCAGCCACCGCCGACGTTCGTACCTCTAAACTTCCGACCGGATGCTCGTGGACCACGACCTCGAAGTGCCAGCCCGACGCTTCTCGGCGATTTGCCCCCGCTACAGCCATTCACTCTCCCCATTCCCGAACATCTCATCACACGCGACATAGGCTGTCTTGAGGTCAATTGTCGTGGTCGTGCCCGTGATTCCGGGCCTGGTTGCAAAGCCATTGATCGCATTCGTGAAGCCGTTGTCCTTTGTCGCCAAGCAAGGACTCGATCAAATCGCTCTGTCTAAACAAATACCATTCAATCGCAAGTTCGAACTGGTCAGCAAAGGTTGTTCGATTTTCGGTGAGCATACTTATTCCCAGTTTAATTCGACACTGAACATAACGCTTCTCGGATACTATCATTTACGGAACCCCGGAGAGATTACGACAGCAGGACTGTCTACCTTTGAGTGGACGCGTCTTCGGGTGCATTCGCCCAGGTATGTGCGTAGCGACCCCCCCCCCCCATCCTCGCTTCGCTGATCCTCTCGTAGTGTGGATAGGGCGCGAATACGCCACGGCGGATACACGCTGGGGCATCGCTGACCCAACCGCTGTCTCCCTCAAACCCCTCACCGTGCTTGGCGCTGGCCCCTTGGCCGTCTTTATCGTGTACCGGATCGTGCAGCGCGATCCTACACGGGCATTGCTGGATCGTCGTGCTCAGCACGGTGAAGCTCTACGGCGGGTACGTGCTTCGCGACGCACGTGTGCTTCCTTCATCTAGTTCATCAACACCTCCGCCCAGGGCATCGAGTCCGTTGCCCACCTCGACGCCCCAAACAAGCATTGACAAACCCTCCAGACTTGTCATCTCGGTCTGCGTCCTTTCTTCAAGACCATCCGGGTCTGTGCCATTGTCAGGTGCGTGACGGTCGAGGCAGGCGAGATGGGGCTTCGCGCGGCGCTGGTGTGGAAGACGAGCGCGAAGCCTGGCGCAGGAATGGGCGCGGCGCAGGACTGTCGTCGCGTTCGGGTCGCCGATGAACCCGTTCTTCCAGGTGTTTGGGGACTAACATTTACAGGCCGCCCCACAAGTTCTGGATGGCGCCTCAACACTTTCGCTTCGGAAGTTCGATTTGGTATGTCATTTCCACTATTGCTGTTTCCATAACTAAACACATTGGTAAATACAGGTGATTCTAGTACGACATCTCTGAGTCAATGTCATCATCAAGACCACATTCGTCTGGGGTCAGTAGGGTAAGTCCTGGGTGTCTTCGCAAAATGTGAACACGGTCTTCGTAAGTCCAAATACCAATAAGGCTGACTATTGCTGATGTCTCAAGGGGAAATACTTCTGATGACCACCTTCCAGACCATCTCCCAAACTTTTGACGGCTCTCTACCAATGGATGATAGACAACAAGGGAGAGGTCACCAATAGTATAGAAGGCCAATGCCTCTCCAAAGATTGGTTTGGTCTTCTCCACCTCTATCTCTGTTTCATCTATAGGCTTATCTTCTGACTGCAACAGCCCTAGCTGAGCCTCAAAGTACCTTGAGGAGCGTGAAGAGGACCTTTTTGAAAGTTCAAAGAGCTGGCTTGTAAGGGTAATACCATTAGGAAGAGGGCACTTTCCCCAGCGCAAGTATGTGAAATCTGGCTTTATTCCAGGATAAGACAGAATTGCCTTTAAGTGGCCCTTCAAGCCAGGGTCTTTATTTTTCTGCTTGTTGGTGATTGGAAATTCTCTGAACAGTGAAGTCCTTTGAGCCTTTGCTTCAGGTCCTGGGGAGAGTGTTGGATAAGAGAGATGTAGGATTCTAACAGACTGCTTGTCTGTCTTGTATGAGGCAATGTTTTTGAAGGGGGATTTTTTTGACTTTATGCCATGTCCAATATCTCCAATAGTCCGCTCACATGTAGCTTGAGAGCCAAATCTAACAGAGCCATTATAGGAAATGTGGAAGGGAATATGAATAAGCTGAAAGATGCATAGTCTGCAGCGGGAAATTTTGGATGGATCATTGCCAACATAGAGGTGTTCAAATCCTTGAAGAAAAAGGACAATCTTGCTCTGGAGCTTGGCTAAATCATCTTGTGTTCGAGGGACAGCCGTCATAGCATACTCCACCACATTTGAGAATATGGCAAAGTTCTTGATCACCTCTGGATTGAATCCAAGCTCTGATGCAATAGGAACAATATACCAGTGGAGGAGGGCCATCCACTCATATATCTTGTACTGACTTTGTCGCTTTTTGAATGGATCCCGGATAGGTCCACAGAAGGATGAGGGTAATGTTGCTATAGCACTCTCAACCTCTGCTCCAAGCTTTGAAGCCATATCTTGACCCATAAAAACACTTTCTGACTGAGAGCTAAATGAGACCCATATATCCCAGATATGTGGCATGCAGTTTTCATAGAAGAGATGAAAGGGATCGAGTGGGAAAAAAAATGGATGTGAGAAGGCAGGGCTGGCTGCACAAATGGGAAGACCAGAGACACCAGTTTCCCGTACAATTGCTGTGCGCTGTGCTTCATTTCCCTTTGCAGCTTCAAGCCTCTCAATGGTTCTCCAGTAGCCCTCTAGAGTCCGAATTGGCAGGCTAAAAATGTTAAAATGAGGGCGATCGCCATTAATCTCCTGGCTCTGTGGTGGAGAGAGAGGGTAGTACTGAGATTTAGCACCTATAAGATAAAATAGTGAGATAAAATAATATAATGGTATAATGTTGTATACCTCTTTCCCTGCTAGAGCGTGCACCCTGCACCATACTAAAACGACACCCATATCTAGCCATATGTCCAGCCATTTTGCTGAGTTTTGCAGAACCAAGCATATCTCCAAGAACACCACAAAGAAAGACCTTCAAAAGGAAGTATGTTCCTGAATATGCATCAAAGGACCATACACCAGCACTAAGCTTTGCAAGCTCCTCATATAGGACATAAATGAATGACTCCACATTTCCAGGTGAAGAGGGTCCAGGAATGACAAGTGGAATGATGATATTGGCAGCTTTGGATCGCATGTTGGGAGGAAGGTTCAAAATGGTGACAATAAGGACCCATACATCAGACTGCTTCTTCATAGTAAGCTGAGCGCCATCACCCGAAATGGTTATAGCAGTGTCAGTGGGGTTTTGGAATAAGTGGGAGTGATTGAGATGGCTAATGGAGTCAGAGAAATCTGAGTATGTGGTGGGGAAAGAATCAGGCTTTAGGTTTTTCAGAGCCCTTTGCAGATGCTCATGTCGATATTGCATAGCTTTTGCTGTCTTCTGATTCATATAAAATGACTGAATAACAGGTGTGATGGGGGTATAAAGCATTTGGGCTCTTGGGCGACCATTCTTGTCATAACGTGGCTCACCGCAAGGCCCGAGGCGTTTGTCGCGAATATGGATGCATGAACGGAGGTCTTTAAACTCTCCAGTGAAAGCCATACAGCTTTTGGGACACATGTCAACCAGCTGAGAAGACAACCCCGTAAGCTCTACAGCAAGCTTCCGCACCATATATAGGCTAAGAATCTCAGTGCCTGTGGCCTCTTGAAGGACCTGGGCATGGAGCCTGTATGCCTTGACAGTGCCACGAGAGTCGACCCATGCAATGTAGTGCTTTAAAGAAAGCTCTTCATCTGGGGTTAGTGACCGACCCCTACAGTCATCAACAGGTGGGTGATTGGGTGGGGTGTAATCTGATAAAAGCTGTGCCCGAAGCCGTCTCACAACTTCTGGAATGTCAGCAGCAGCATCACCAGAGTTGTCACTGCCACTAGAACCAACAGCGCCGGTGTCCAGATGCCTTATTGAGGAGGAGAATACAGCAGGATGGAAATCCACCTCATCATCAGAGTCAGAATCAGAGCCCGCAAAGCCAAGACCAGCCTCAGAAACCATAGGGTCTTGATCCGTCTCTGAGTCAGAGATATTGGGGTCCATCCCTAGGTCCACATCAGGACTAAAAAGATCATCTAATTATCATGTAGCCATAAGCACAGATGCACCTCTTTATATTAAAATATACCTACCAGGCTCTACAGCTTCCCCTTGATAATCCTCAGAATCCTCGGAGTGGACCTCGGAGTGGGTGTTAGCCAGCTGAGGTAAGGGATCTGTGCCGCTTTAGGGTTAAATAATAATAATAATATAATAATAATAAGTAATACCTTCCAGGTCCTCTGAGCGAGATCCAACAAAATCCGGCACTGTATCAGGCCGTGAAATGCCCCCTTCGAGTTGAGAAATGAGTTGGATAGTTTGATCTATGCAAGATCGCACAAAAGCAGCTGATTCCGCGTTGGATGAGAGGGATTGGAGGAATCCTTGATCTTGTCGCAGATGAGACTCAATTGTGCGTTTTGTGACCATTTTTGAAGTTCCATAGCACTTGGAACACTGGCAGGTGTATCTTGAAGTCATGGCTACACGATTGACACAAGGATTGATGAGAGTATCGTATTTCGTAGTCGGTGCAAGGGGGAGCGGGCGAGCGCAAGGGCATGGGCAAGTGGGCAGAATGGTGCGGAGCTTGAAGGGCACGTGCCCATTCTACTTTGTGCTCGTGAAGTTGATTCCCAACTTCTCTCGTTGCGGCAACAACACATACTCTTCCAGTCTTATTCGTATACGCTGCCTTGATGTCTGACTTTGACGATGACTTTGACGATGACTTCCATGTGGCCGGCCATGCCCCAGGACATTTACCACCAGACTCGGACACACCACCCGACCGTGACGATGAAGACGATGAGGAATTTGCACGGCACGGGGGCTTCCAGTATAGTAGGTTGAAGCCTTCACTGAGGTCAAGGCCCCCTATAAATTTTTCTGGACGACGCTCAACCATTGACACCAATCGTAACTTCGACAACTCTGGGACCGGTTTTGGTCCTTCACGTTCCCACATGTCAGGCTCGACCTTGCGTTCCGGTCCTAACCACTCAATGATTCCTCGCAAGAGTTCTTTTCGTTCGATCCCTCCTGATGTCATTGCGGCGCTCACCGAGAACGAGCTTCTTGACAACCCCCTTTACCGCAACCTACGCCAGGACCACTACCACCTGTCCTCCGTCCTTGCCAAGTACGCAGAACGAGATCTCTTAGCGGCGAAGAGTGAAGGCCCTGTCCCCAACATGTACCAAGGTGCGTCACAGTGCTAATTTACTTTCTAACATCACTAACTCACATCCCGTGGCAGTGGTACCCCACGGTGTGAGCTCTTGCCGTGCAGACTCTTGTGGCCCCGACTCTCGTGCATCGTCATTGGGGCCAAGCGATTCCGCTTCTCAACCCACAAAATTCGACATGATGATGGACAAGGCTATTGAAGACATCCTCGAAAGTGTGGAGGCTCCGCTCACGCGCCCACAATGTCTTCCGGACTCCGTGCTTTGGGACTTCAAAGGTTTAAAGGACCAGCCGGGGCCCCCCATCATCACGCAATCCAACCAGAGTCGACCAAAGATCAGTCTTGCTCTCCGCCGTCCGAACGGTGATTTGCTCTCAAATCTCGAACAGTCAAACATACGACGCTCCACAGACATAATCATTCTGAAGCTCCTCAAGTTCGCCGATTCGGACCCTCAATCGGCTGTGCGTACTGACAAATCCAAGCCATGGAGCAAGACGCTCATCAAGAAGTTCTTCCCAGACGAGTATGATCAAGCCATACTCGACCTTGAAGCGGAGCAGAAAGTCCTTCGCTTGTGTTCAGCTCACTGGAAGGCCGACGCCGTGGTTACCAAGGTCTTTCAGCGACTCGAAGCTAAGGCTACAGCAGAGGCAGAGGCTGCGGCAGCGGCAGCGGCTTCGGCAGCGGCGGGCTTTGCGCGTGCTCCTTCTCCACACTCCAATCTTTCCAACAATCTCTACCCCCCTGCACCGACTGCGTCCATTCCGCGACATCAGGAGGTGGCACCCATGAATGCGGCGAAGCGGGCCCTCGAGTTGAGCCCTGGCCCCAAATCGCCGTCGGCATCGCATGCTCAAAAGCGCAGCAAAGACAACTTGGCTTCCGGGCAGAAGACTGTGGGCACTAAAGGGCTCTCGAACGGTATGTGCCCTACTCGACGATGTCCAACCCCGCTGACGAGTAGTACTCGCGCACAGAGAGCCAAAGGTCTGTAGCACGCCAAATCACACCCACGTTTCTTAACCGCCCCGAGATGTTCCGTGCGGAACCCGCACCAACAAATCTTCGTTTACTTCACGTCAATCCATCAGGTGCGTCTGAGTATCACCTTGCACTCACATTATACTGATCTAGAGTCGAAACCTCAGCCGACAATCTCATTGGTCAGTCGAAATGACCCTTCTTCGCGCACGCTCCAACTGACTGCATCCTCACAGCGATCCTTACATCTAGCTTTCCTTCCTTGACCGACGCTCCCCGGCTGCTTCGTTCCATGAACGCGCAGTCGTCGTTCAAACAAAGCGAGCCGTCCGAGCAAGTCACAATGCTCCTCGATCGTATCCAATTTGCGGACCCATCGTCACCGGATATCGACGAGGACAATGCGTGCCAAGGTTGGGGGCATGAACAGTTCACGGCGGGTGGGATCACCCTATCGTCCTCGCTTACTAGTTGGCAGGAGGTCGGCAACGTTGCGACCGCCCTCAAGCTCGTGGCAGCCGCCATCAAGATGTGCCAGGAAGCAAGGTTAATGTGCGAGAACGCCGGAACACCGAAGACGAGCGGGTTCATCAGCGACGTCTATCTCGAGAAGACACTCGAATGTCTTGAGAGTTGCTGGGTCGGCGCTGGCGGGGTACGTATTCACACATTTTCCTCTGAGTTTTTTGATCGATCTATTCTAGCTCCTTACTTCCCAAAAGCGGCTCCCGCCAATTCCCACTACTCCTTCTTATCGCGACATCGCAATGTCGCCTCCACCGCGTGGGCCAATGTCACCTCCACCACGTGGGCACATGATCAAGATCAAGCGGCCAGTTCCTGTTACCGGCGTCGCCGCAAGCAATACCCCAGAGGTTCCCACAGGAGCCAACTCTACCAACCAGCAGCCTGCTGCCAGCACGGAACCCACGGGACCTTCAGCAGGGTTAGACAAGGTGCGTTGTTGTTTGGCGGTATACTCTACTATCTCACCCACAGCCTCTAGGGCGCTCGCGCAGATTCTGCGTCGCTCAAGCTCCTTCAAGTGCATGAGCTCCAGGCCTTGATCAGTGACAACAACATTAGTACCCCGAAGTCGACGAAGCGCAAGGACGGTGCATCATACATCCAAACTAAGCCCCTTCATATCCACTACAACCTGTACAGATCTCATTGCGGCTATTGTCACATCCCCCGAATTCTCACACATTCTCAAGTCGACCGTCATGGGAATTGTTGAGAGGGTGAGATTCCCATTGTCCGCGGTATCCGACACTGACCCCATGTTGCCAGCGCAAGAAAGGACCCAAAAAGCAAATTGCTGCGTTACCGTAGTGTTTGCGCACCACTGCGCTCGTATTTGACAAGTTTTGGGCCTTTTTTTTAGTAGTATTTGGACCTGTCGACGTACATACACATATAACCCCCGGACCTGGCATGACTGCCAGACGAAAAATTTGACTACTATTTGACTACAAAATGCCCAAAAAGTACGCGGGACGACTACGAGTGATCAATAAGTGAGAAGAATTGACAGCAAATGACTTAAGTCGTGCTGAGGCTGACTACGGATTTGTCCATCAACGACTTGATTGTGACCTTTGGAGACTTCAATGGGTCCTGGAACGACTCGAATCGGATTGAAATTGACTACAGATTTACCATAAATGACTTGATGTGACCGTTAGATGACCTGGATTAGACCTAAAATGACCATGTCTAGATGACTAATTGACCGAAAACGACGTTCCTCATGACTAAAAATGACCGTTGGATGACTCGGATAGCCCGTGTATTGACTTTGGTTTGACTTCGGCAAGGCCCTTGAACCTAACTATTCGTAGTCATTTGTCGTCAATATACAGTCAAGTCTTAGTCAATTGAAGTTGGAAATCTTGCAAATAGTCAATTTGACGACATTTGACTACATCGGACAGCAGCCGACTACAAGCTGACGTCAGCTGACTTTTCCTTTTTTACTGAGGGTGACGAACTGCTTTCCCGGGCCGTGCTCCCCTTGCCCTCCTTCACACTAGTGCCACATGGCAGCAGCTCGCTGAAGCTCAATGGTATGAGCGTGTCCCGAGTTAACGACCTCCCCTCCACCTTCATCCACAACCTCGGCATCAGTATCTAAGTGCGTTCGCTTTCGTGACTCGATCTGACTGATTTTCAAAGGCGACAAGGAACTTGCTCAGGGCACAAGCTGATCTACGCTAGTCTATTTCTCCTTCCTCTTTTTTTTTTGGACAATATTTATTGCGGGACAGTACGTGATACAAGACTAGTCTTGCCGTAGACATAGCTGGTATGCTAAAATTATACAGAGTGAGCCGGGACTCGTGTGCACCTTTGCGTGATGTGATAAGTACAGTAATAATCAAGACGTAGCAAAGGTTCTACCAATCAGATCTGTAGGCTTTGTATGACTACTTGAGCATCGGTTTTAAATATTTAAATGCTCGTACCTGAATGTACTAGAGAAACGATGCCAGGATCTGGGGTCTCAGCTCGGCGCATTACGGGACCTGAAGCGGTTTGCATTGACCACTGGCACATCATTGCCAAAGACTACGCATACATGATCGCGTCGCGTGCTCGGGTTGGAAGAGACACTCATCAGTGCTCCTGGTCTGCGCCTGGCCGGGAGCGAGCGACAGCGGCGGGTCAATGAGGTTCGGTGCCTCCATCTTGTGCCGGTAATGGCAGCACACAAAGTGCAGGTAGTGCATGGCGGCTCCGAAGCGCGACATTAGCATCGTCTCCAGCGCCTGGGAAAATTAAATAAACACGCCACACAAGTGGAGACGGGCGGTTTCTTACCGTGTCAGCATATGGACTAGCCATAGGTCGACGCATGCATGATGCAAGACCGGCTTGTCTTCGCATGGCAGCCCGCGCACGTCATCCCCGTCGTCGAAATCAACGATACAAATTGGGCACGTCTTGCGGCTGATCGACTCGGGCAACGAGTCCGCTGTTGGCGTCGCCTGCACCGTCGAACTGGAAGACCTGTCCTGGGGCCGAGCTGGCGGACATCAGCTACAGTCGCTCTGGCTCAGCCGCTCATAGACGCCTGTGGGACCCCACTGGGTCGTTCTCTGCACCTGCGTCTGCCACCGTTGCGGAAGGCGCGGTCCTGCAGACACGGGGGCGTCGTTCCAAATGTCCTGCAACTCAAGCGTCGGCGACTCCGAATTGGCGTTGGCCTATTTCAGTATGCCTCGGGGCTCTGGTTCTTCGCCTCCGCCTCCGCCTCTGGCTCTGTATATGGCGCTCCATACTGTGCTGTATCAGTAGGAACATGAACATGTGAGCGTGTCAATTACATTATTTCCATCACTTGCAAATAGTTGATAGAGCGCCGGGGAATGTGAGTTTCAACTTGTACAAGCCCGGCCCGGGCTTGCAGCAAGTTCAGCGTTGCTGATTGAGCCAATGCAACGCGTCAACGTCAACACCGAAGTATGCTAGTGAACACCACGCAGAATTTGAAAGTCGCAATGGGATTGGAAGGTGCGTGCCTTGGGCGTCTTCCGTAACGTAAAGTAACGATATCGATGGCCAGTACGAAAATGGTACTCGCTGTGATGGTCAGATGGGAATGGGTGGGCGTGAACTTATTACTGTAGCTCGGTTCCTAATATCAGATGTGACTAGCCTCTTCGTCCTGCAATCATGAACACAAATCCCCCAGACTCTCTGCCGCCAACAGTTGAAGGAACTCTTGCTGTATGCCCGAAGTGCGTATCATGCAATCATGGGCCTCTTGATCGGCTTAGTCGAACTTTTGCAGATTTCGAATCCTCGTGGTGGGGAACGTGGGTCCTCTTTTCAACTCCACTGGCAGAGTCACGGTATTAACTGTATCACGTTTGCAGACCGGAATCGGAAAGTCCTCTCTTGTCAGCAGTGTTTTCAACATTGGCATAAGAGTAAGCTCGCTGTGTCAATCCTTCTTGATCACGTCTTATGTCAGTAAGCAGGACATTGATATTGCTCATGATCGTGTCGGAAAGGCAGATATTGCTCATGAATACACTTCTGAGACTAATCCGCGGTTCGTCCTTCACGATAGCCAAGGGTTTGAGCCTGGATCCCTTGAGAAGTGGGAAGTCGTGGAGGCGTTTATTCGTGATAAATGTGATGAGCGCTTGGAGCCAAAGGACCGACTTCACGCCATCTGGTAACACTATGCTTTCGCTGTGGTGGTTTATACTGGCATTCATCCGGGCCATACTGTAGGTTGTGCATCGAAACCCCATGCACTGGATCGCGTTTAATGCAAACTGCCGATGAGAAGGTCTTAGCGCTCGCCACTGATTGTGAGACTTGTTTGAATCTTCTACCCACTCGAACTGACGCACGCCAAAGTAAAGGTCGCAGTGATCCTCGTTTTCACAAAGTACGATATTCTCTTCAACGAACATCACCGAAAGGTGGCCAAGGAAGCCCGAAGTCTTGGCAATCCC
The DNA here is from genome assembly GCA_024734325.1 of Lactarius hatsudake. Classification (NCBI taxonomy): domain Eukaryota; kingdom Fungi; phylum Basidiomycota; class Agaricomycetes; order Russulales; family Russulaceae; genus Lactarius; species Lactarius hatsudake. The sequence goes on along the minus strand of JANSJP010000050.1, from coordinate 132,949 downwards.
ACCAATACCGATATGACTCGAACTGAGGCCGAAGCAAGGGCTAAGCGTTATCTGGATGCGTTGATTGACACCTCTCAGCGACAAGCTCAGCGACACTTTGAATGTGTTACAGTATCCACACACGAACGATACCCTAGTTTGAGTGATAATTTCTTTCGATATCCAAGACTGACCATGCCTCCGCTCAGAATGTCTCAATATGCTCAAAGGGTTGACCGAGACCACTCGGAAATGTCTGCACGAAGTAGAAGGTGACTTATGGGTCCCGTGGGCCGCTGCTCAGCAAATCAACGCACAGCAAAAGGTCAATTTTTCGATAAAGTGCGTTTCTCGATTTTCTTCAACTGCAAACCTGAGTTTGTTTCTGAATCTGAATAACTCTCCCCGTCAGCGAGGGCTTCAAAAGTGCGTGTTCTTCCACTGGGTTGCTTACGCGTAGGGCTTACAATCAGTCTAGACTATTGGATTAATTTGGGAAAGAGCAGCGTGTTTCAGGGACACATTTTGTTGGACTGTTTGTCGCGCATACACCTAGACATTGTTGAGGCCTGGACTTTTTACGACCCGGAAAAGGTACGCTCTATCTACCAACTCCTACACGCTTTGTTCATTTGGCCATTATTTCAAGCTGCTCTCAGGGTTGTACTTTCGCGAGAGTATGATCAAGCTTATTGAACCGTTGCTGACTGAACCCCAACCTGGGTGGGTCTAATCATCCACCCAAAATCGACGTCTAAGTCACAGTCACTTCTAGAGGCATGAACGAGACTCTGTCCACTCTCTCCACCCTGAGTTCAATTGCTGGTGTTGTCGCTGCCTCTTTTGCGCAGGTGCTCAGTGGAGCCGGTATTGCGATTGTCGCAGTCAAATTTCTCAGTCAAAAATATCAAGCGATGTACGTGAAATCATATACCGGACGCAAATTAATATTAATGTTTGCGTGCAACAGTCCATTGACCGCTCGGTGTCTAGGGGCATACATCGTGGATCTCACACTGATTCTGCATAACCTCTTTATTGCCATTCTGGTAAAGGAACCACCCAGGCCTCTTACCAGGGAGCTCATCACGGACACGTTGAAGAGCTACCAAGACTCCCACGCCGGAAAAATACACCGACTGATTGATGATATAGCTTCTGGAGCGAGGGCTCTAGACCCGAAGGAGAAGATCGCAGACCTGATTCGCCAGGAACTGGACATGGATAAGGAGTAGGGGAGGTCAGAAACAGATTCGATTATCGTGGGGTGGTGCTCGGAGCCTTGGACTCCTGATATAGCTTGATTGTTCTTGGGATTTCCGCCGTATTCTGCTTGAGATCTTGATATATTTGATCAAAATATACGCCGGTGCTTTAGGTGACCACTAGTGACTGGTCCAGCAGGCCCGATTTCACGATTTGGAAGCGAGCTCTTCAAGGAGCTCATCCGAGTCCGAATCGTTCGCTGAAATCCCCCGAACATCATTGCATCATTACTCAACGTACTCAACGCTCACACCAGATCGGTGAAGTCTAGCCTAGGTTCACATCACACTGGCACCGAAATGAGGACGAGTTCCGTCTCAGCAATATAGGCTCGTGCCATCTTTTTGTAGCTCTTCTCCACTAGTCAAGGTCTCCCTCTGCACCTCCTGGCCTTCCCCGCCACTTGTCCTTGAACTCATGTACGTCTCCTCACAACGATTACCTTGCAACTAATACTACGTCTCCTTTTTCAGGGAAACCATTTCGCTAGAAGGACCTGGTGCATTCTTCTCACTGTCGGACGCCTTGACGAGCCCTAACGTGGTTCCGGCCAAGGACATGCTCTCACACGAGGCTCAGCAACAACTCTTATCGCAGACCGCGCTCTCCGCCGCCTGAGCCTGCTCGTCCAATCCAGGCGCTGTAGAAGTTGGTTGTTCAAGCCCAATTCGCCCTGCATGCTGCAAATCCAAAAACCGTTGCCCATTACGAACACTATTCGGACAATGCGAGAAAGACTCAGAACGATGCCGCTGTGAATGCGGAATGGGTAGACTGGTACGGAGAGGTCATCCACGACGTAGAAAGGCTCGTACACCTTATGGGCACAGAGACCCTAAATTCTGCGGGGGCCTCCTCCTTGTTTTTGTGAGTCGTCAACCTCCCTTACGGTTTCCTATCATGCGGTGCTCACGTTGCAGTATCACTGAACCTTTTCCGAAGCCCCACACTCTCACTTTCGATCACATATATCCCATACCTGGTCAGGCCCTGAGTAGTCCACAGCGCCGCACTGCCGTCCTCTATGCTTCTTTCCAATCTACCAATTTCCGACAACTCCACTCACACCTCTTGTGGCTGTCCAGTGGTCCCACGCCGAGCGCAATACGACTTGAGATCCATTCCCCCTGATGGAGTAGTAAGAGGAAGAGGCTACTTCTCTGGCTACGGCGTCACGGCGGGCTTAAAGAAGCTCTCGACGATAGACTTTCCCATAGCAGAAGTAATTTCAGTGCCATTTTCCCTTTCGACTTTCTTCTTACGCTAGACCGCACTAGACCTCACATCGGAAGACGCCCAGACAGCACATGCCGATGATGCACAAGCTGGCTTATATGGCATCCTCCCTCTTCTAGAACACCACCCCTCAACAAGACCTTGGACGTCGGTGAGCCTCTAACAAATGACGAAATAGCTTGTAAGCATCCCGCGGTCTTCCCATCGCAACCCCTCGTGTCCTGCTGACTTTTCGTGCAAGAGATTAGTATTCTTGCCACTCAGCTGGTCTCCGAATCACCGACCCTGCTCCAGACATTGAAACGCCTCGTTCACGACTTCCCTAAATACGCGACTTCTCTTGCTCGGTGAATTGTCTCACAGTCTGGCATGCTAGAGGAAATCTCTTCAAACTCTTGCAAAATTCGCCCCGGCGTGAGTGTGGTCTGGTTGTATGGGGCGCCGGTTCCCCCCGGCGAATCCGTGCAGGTAATGTCTTTTCTTTTCGCTGTCCTTACATCCCCCGAAGCTTTCTTAGTCTAGTACACACGGAAAGCGGCCTTATGCTCTCCTTGAGGTCCCTTGGCCTCCTACCCGGAGAAGCATCTGAACCTGTGATCCGTCCCTCTTTTGTCACTTCTTCACTGAGAGGCGTCGCCACGGATGGTGTCTTTGATTCTAGCGACCGTGCAGAAGGTGATAATCTTCTTCTGGTGGAAAGAGAGAAGGATAGCCGGTGAGCGCCCCAGTTCTTATGGTGCCTTGCATTCTCAATTGCACACAGCTACGCACATTGGAAACCATCCATATATGCAGTAGGTTCATCTCCTGCGTTCATTTTTGCGCGCCACTAAGGCAAACTATGCTCTTGCACCCGACGTACCCAGGTCAAGCGCCTTCATTCCGTCGCAACATGTCCAACGTCGTCTTCCCTTTCGACCTGTCTCGACCAGCAAGCCTTCACTTCATTATGAACACGGTTTCGATGCTCATCGACCGCTCCTACCCGATACGCCTCGGTATTGTTCCCATCGTTGACCGAGGAGGGCGCAAGGATGGCTAGGGTGTTCTACACTCGACGGAGAACTATGGCCATAGTGCAACGATGATAATCTTCAGCGCTGTGCGTGAACCACAGGTTCTGGATTTGCAGGACAGGGGAGAACCAGAATTGTACTGGTCCCATGTTCAGGCGCAATTCGAAGCGCTCGCAGGGAGCGAGGAAATCAAAGGGGAGGAGAGGTATTGTCATTCGATATTCTGGCCGGCGGCGCTTCCGGAGTCTTCGAAGCGAGGATCAACGAGGCTCGCGCGTATGCCCAATGGCTGGGAACAGATGCCCAATGGTCACATATTTATCAATGGGACGTATTACGCGCCCGACCACGTACGTCCAGCCCCCACCCTGTCCACCGAGTTTTATCGTATCGCCAATGGGGGCAGAGTTTCCTTAACCCACTGTAATCCAGTTTCGGACAGGCACATTTTCAAGAGCAGGTTACCGTGTTGGATTGCGTGCTGTTGGCATCTGACGATTTTTTTTTTGTTTAGGTCTATGCAGGTGCAATTACGGATAATCAGGCGGACGACATCGAGAATAATTTGTACGATTGCCCATCTCCATAAAGAGGCGTAAATTCGCTTGCTAACGTTGATCAAGGTGCGCTTGTCTCATTCCTTGGAAAATGTAAACTCGCGATGATGTTGACGGCCTGTCACAGACCTTCCGAACAACCTGCAACGACATGCTCCTATAATGAGTCCGAGAAACTTTGGCTGCCGGTTGCTTATATGTTCAGAGTTCTCTCTGCACGAGGGGCTGGCTATGGGTATGTTTTCATCGCGTGTTTTCAGTATGATGCTGTTGCTACATAGAACTCTCCTTTAGTGCGAAACGTGGTGTGAATCGGAGTTCATGGCTAGAGATCCTATGCTAACAATTGCTTTAAGCAGCAAGGACGGACTGGATCGTGCCAAGACCGTCGCTCTCTGCCAAAAACCGCTGACGGTTCGCACCCCCCTTCCCCTCCTTCAAAGAGCCTGTTCAGCTATCAATTCCGCCCCTACACCCATAGAGAGAACCAAAGCTCGTGCGCGCGCCAGATCTCCAAATGGGAGCAGTACGATACCGAGATCGCATGCTTCACACAGAGGCTGATGAACGAGGGTCGCATTCACGCCAGCGCCGCCACTGCGGACGTGAACAAGCTCGCCGAGGCTGGGGCCATCCCTGTCCCCGTTCCGGCAGAAGAGACAATGCAGAGCCGTGTTACTGGTGAGGAGGATAGCGAGGACAAGGGGGAAGTGCTCACTGGACCCATGGAGATGCGCTGTGGTCGTGACATACGGCAGTTCTGAATATGGGATTTACTAGAGCAGCAACTTGGATTGTTCTGTATTTGAAGTAGCTGGACGCACGCACTAAATAGAGACAGTTGCGCTCGCAGTCACATCCGAAAATGAAGGTAGCAAGGAGTATGCAAATTATGATGATGTTTGGATTCAAGACGACACAGTGCGTGGAATTTCAGATCGCTGTGTCTGGGCTTAACCAGAGTAAAGCCTTGTTCGTTCTCAACGAAGGAAGCCATGATGTCTGTATCACCAGCAAAAAGCATAAGAACCTGTCTGGCGCAAATTGATCCGTTTCGTCCAGATGTTCTACCTAAATGACGTGCCTCACCTGCGACCACGAGCCAGGATTCAGAGGACATCGATGGGTTAATCTAGATCTCGCTGCCATCCAGACCGACTACCCGCAACGTGACCGTTCGATGCAGTTGGTCGGGCAGCTCCGTCATCCCAAGGATGACCAAGTTGAACGATTTGACTGGTGCGCGCGACTACAGTAAATAAGACAACAAGACTGTGTACAGGTACGAGGTTCTGTGCGAAGGGAGAACCCCCCGTCGTTGAGGCCAATTCAAGTATTATCATTTCATTTGTTCAGGAGAAAGGAGGTGAGTCCGAAAAAATGAGAAAAAAAAGAGGGGACCTAGTTGTTGCAAAGACATCCCCCTCGTCCCTCCAACGCGTCACCCTTGACAGACTTGACCGAGTGGAATAAAACCGAAAGAGGTCGACGCCGTCAGCGCGGACAACGACGCGCGAGTGCAGCATCATCGTGACAGCTACAAATTCCACCACCTCGTTGTTCTGCCTGCCCCCCAACACCACCTTCTTGGCGACGTCGTGCGGGGTTTGAAGGTCGTGGAGTGGGAGATAACTCAGGGATGCGTTAACCAGTGGCTCGCCCTCACACCGTCCGAGCGGTACCCATTTGTGGTTTCCGGGGGCGGTCGGGCCTGGGTACATGAACCCCTTGGACCTCGGGCAAGAGGCGGGCTGTCGGGTCTGCGGTAGGAGCATTTGTACGCAGCACGCATGTTGGAAATGGATGAAAAAGTGGCCCTCCTTAGCAATCCCACCGTGAGAGACTGAGACCAAACACCGGATCCTTTTTGAGAGTTCGGCGGGGGGGGAAGACCCATGCACGAGGAGACCATTTTGGGTACTTGACCTGGCGCGCAAGGACATCACACGTGACAAGATGTCTCTCAAGGCCTTCCGTCGTGTAGTGGCTCTTGTCCACTTGCATAGCAAGCAGAGCTCTCAGGCCGGGCTGCTGGGAAAGTGTGTAGCTCCCATCGGTCTCCTATCTTCCCACACTATCAACTATTGGAAAGCGATGCTACTGGCACTCACACCTCAGGCTGAACGTTCCCGTTGACCTAGTATGGAGAGAGAGCCACGCCACACGCCGAGGCGAAGGCGACAGACCAGGACTTCGAGGCATACGGAAATGGGCCAAACCGGCGCTCAAAATGTAGGACATTCGGAACGACGCCCCTACATCTGCAGGGCCATGTACCAGGCCCGCCACAACGGTAGCAGACGCAGGTGCAGAGAACGACCCAGTGCGGCCTCACAGCTGTTCATGACGACGACCGAGAACGACAGTAGCTGACGTTTCGCCTGCTAAGCCCCAGGATGGGTCTCCCAGTTTGACGGCGCGGGTGACTTCAGCGGCGGACTCGCTGCCCGAGTCGATCAGCCGCGAGACGTGCCCAATCTGTATCGTCTATTTTGACGACAGGGATGATGTGCGCGGGATGTCATGTGAAGACAAGCGCGTCTTCCGTCAGGCGTGCGTCGACCTGTGGCTGGTCCGATGTGCCGACACGGTAATACGACCAGGTTCTCCTTGGCCTATGGAATCGCGCCCTTTACACTTTCTGGCAGCTTCCCAGCACCTTCTGCACTTGTGCACGCTTTCTCGCGTTTTCCCGCACTCTCCCCCACTTTCTGGGCGCTTCCCAAGCGCCACGTTCCCGCGCTCTCTGAGCGCTCGGTCTCTCACTCACTCCGTACGCTTCCCTTCGCGTTTTAGTACTCCCCTATTATCCAATACACCCCATTCCTTAGCTTACTTTTTCTGGTATATAGCTCATATATTTACAACTCTACAACCCAGATTTCTAATAGTAGACTTCTCCCCTCGGACTTTTGAGCTCGGTGAAGCTCATCCCCTGCGTTCCCCAGAACACCACACTCGCGCGCAGCCTTAGCGACTTGAGCGCGACACGTTTCCGACCCCGGCGGCCACCTATGTGAGGTTTCGCGCCGCGCCGAAGCGTGCGCGACCGTTTCCGACTACTTGCGCGTCGCTCACGCCCTTGAACACCGACGCGCCCACGATCGCCGCGGACCCGTATACTATATCTCGCGCCCCGCGGAGGACTGCGCGACCGCGACGCTTCACACCCCCTAGACCCTGCGCTCCATCCCAGCGATCAGGGACGGGTGAGGGTATCAACGGTAAGAACCCGCCCGTCCCCGCTTATGCCAGTGAGAGTTTTTATTTTTATTTTCCATTATATCTCCAGGCGCTGGAGACGATGCTGGTGGGCGGTGAGCAGACCGAATGTCACGCCTCGCAGCCACCGTGCACTACCTGCACTTTGCGTGATCCCATCACCGGCACAGGACGGAAGAATATGACATCACTGACCCGCCGCTGTCGCTCGCTCGCTCCTGGCAAGAGCCCGGGGCAGGCTGACGGGTGTCTCTTCCAAGCTGAGCACGCGGCGCGATCATGTCTGCGTAGAATCTTTTTACCATACCCTCTAGCTTTCACATTGTCGCCCCACTTCGTCTGTGGCAATGATGTGGTCAATACAAACCGCTTCAGGCCCCATAATATGCAAAGCTGGGACCCCATCGTTTCTCTGGCACATTAGGTGGGAGCATTTAAAGCCGATGCTATACAGAGCCTATTGATCTGATTTGTAGAACCTTTGCTACTTTTTCATGCAACACAGGCTTATAGCAGTCAGAATGACATCCAAGAGCGCATAAATGCTCAGTTTAAAATTCGGAGTTGTCAGAACGGGGATGGGCTTAACAAATAGTGATGATCAGAAACAGTTGGTACGAGAAAGAATAATTCAACATACGAAGACGGTGCCTGAGAATAATTTCAGACAGCGCAGAGGTGAATGCGCTCCCCTCAGACAAACCCTCTAGCTCCTTGAGGGAAATCTCCACCTCTGCATGTGTGGCGGTTTCCGTATATATGCCAAAAGCCTTGCGAAAGGCATCGATAAAGGAGATAGATGAGGATTGGTACCAGAAGGAGTTCTCCAGACAAATGATGAGCGCTGCATGATGCCGAAAAATGAACAGTAGCTGAGAGGGACGGATAAATACAGGAAGGAGACCAAACAAACCAGAAAACACGGCGATGGAGGGTTTCTGATTTTAATCAGCATCCATTACTGAGATGTGGGGTAAAGCTTCACGAACATCAGACAATTTCTGCACGATTTCCGAAACATTCTTGGTGTTCTGTGACTGAGGAACGGAAGCAGACGGTAGAGTAGCATCACCGGGATTGCAACTCTACAAAAAGGAGAGGTTACCCACGAGCTAGTAACGTGTGGGGTCTACCTGTCAGTCACAGAATTGCGTACAACAGGGAGACAGCAACTCACAGCCTGGACGTGTTTTGAGTCGCCTCATTAGCACAAAAAAAAGAGAGTGACTCACTTGCTAGCCGCATTTTCAGGTGGCGTGGTCAGTCGCCGAATTATGCACAAAAGGGAGAGAGCGACTCACTCCCTGGACGCGTTTTCAGGTCGCGTGGTCAGTCGCCGAATTTTGCACAAAAGGGAGAGAGCGACTCACGAGCTGGACGCGTTTTCAAGTCGCGTGATCAGTCGCCGAATTGTGCACAAAAGGGAGAGAGCGACTCACTCGCTGGACGCGTTTTCAGGTCGCGTGGTGAGTCGCCGAATTTTGCACAAAAGGGAGAGAGCGACTCACTCGCTGGACGCGTTGTCAGGTCGCGTGGTGAGTCGCCGAATTTTGCACAAAAGGGAGAGAGCGACTCACGAACTGGACGCGTTTTCAGGTCGCGTGGTCAGTCGCCGAATTTTGCACAAAAGGGAGAGAGCGACTCACTTCCTGGACGCGTTGTCAGGTCGCGTGGTCAGTCGCCGAATTTTGCACAAAAGGGAGAGAGCGACTCACTCCCTGGACGCGTTTTCAGGTGGCGTGGTGAGTCGCCGAATTTTGCACAAAAGGGAGAGAGCGACTCACGAACTGGACGCGTTGTCAGGTCGCGTGGTCAGTCGCCGAATTTTGCACAAAAGGGAGAGAGCGACTCACTCGCTGGACGCGTTGTCAGGTCGCGTGGTCAGTCGCCAAATTTTGCACAAAAGGGAGAGAGCGACTCACTCGCTGGACGCGTTTTCAGGTCGCGTGGTCAGTCGCCGAATTTTGCACAAAAGGGAGAGAGCGACTCACTCGCTGGACGCGTTGTCAGGTCGCGTGGTCAGTCGCCAAATTTTGCACAAAAGGGAGAGAGCGACTCACTCGCTGGACGCGTTTTCAGGTCGCGTGGTCAGTCGCCGAATTTTGCACAAAAGGGAGAGAGCGACTCACTCGCTGGACGCGTTTTCAGGTCGCGTGGTCAGTCGCCGAATTTTGCACAAAAGGGAGAGAGCGACTCACTCGCTGGACGCGTTTTCAGGTCGCGTGGTCAGTCGCCGAATTTTGCACAAAAGGGAGAGAGCGACTCACTTCCTGGACGCGTTGTCAGGTCGCGTGGTCAGTCGCCCAATTTTGCACACATGGTATTGAACGACTCACTTCCTGGACATGTTCTATGGTCGCTTCATCATATTCCAGCCAGAACAGGTGCGCACCTCCTATACAGATCATTGTGTTCAGCTTTTGCGTCCTAGTATTACATTGCTTTCTTACCGTCTTCCCCTACAAACATTATCGTATCTCTCTGAGCACGATTGCTGATGATGCAACTTACATACTGTTATATAAATCTAAGTCATCGCTTTCGTGCACCGAAATATTCATTCTCTCACCTCCTAAACAAGGCATCAATTCTGGGTCTGAGTCAGAAAATATCGGATCTCCGTACATAAACCTTTGTCTAATCAGCGCACATTCACCTACTGTAATAAAGTATCAACACATGAGAAAATTCCCCGAATGATAGACCTCTTACCTCTCGTCATTGTCGGTTGTACTCACGTCGAACTGTTGGTACCATAAATCAACAAGGGACGAAACGAATGCAGCTTTGACTCGCATATGAATGACGGAACCACATCAAACACTGCGCTACGAATCCCTCCTGTAACCATTATTTAATGCAGGTAAATCTGGTCCGACGACACGATAAAACCAACCATAGAATCGCTCCACATACCATCCGCCACACTGGAATAGATGGTAATGAGCGCATTTAAGATACTTTTTTTGGGGAAATGCCTACTATTTTACCGCATATTTGACACACAGTTCCAGGTTATTTTGCTGGAGCGAAACGAATAATATCTTCAGTGCAAGATCATCGAGGGACTCTGCTGTTTTCTCGATCAGTTCTTTCACCTGCTCTTGGTGGTTCGCGTCATCGTCGTGCATATCTGTATCCTGACCGAGTCAACAGACCGACGAACAACCTGAAGCATACCCGAAACGCGCCTTCCAAGCATACATCGGCTCTGGGTGGGAATTTATACTCGAACAACGGTGCTCGGAGGCTATCCTTCAATAACCTCTCCGCAACCTCGCGATTTTGGTCCTCTTCTAGGTCAGCATCGTAGACTTGACTTATCAGATGATCGAATTTCGTGAAGATCGCGATCACTGGAACTGCGGAAAGTTTTCGTTCCTGTTAGTGGGAAGTTCATAAAATAGAGAGAAAGTCAACGAACTATTTCCTGCTCGTTGCTCATTGAAGAACCTCATTTCTAAATCCAGTAGGAATCTCGCTTTATTCGGTATGAAGCAGAACCTGCGCCAGAAGTTAGGGAGAGCAACAACGCGAGACAGTGAAATCAACCATATCGCGTGAAGCTGGTCGTCTACTTCCGTGGACTTCGCACGCTTCTCGATGAACGACTGGACTTTCTTCAGCTGACTCTCGTCTCCTGTCTCGAACCCAGGAGAATCATGGAAGATGAACTCCGGATTGCTGGTAAAAGCGAATGGGCGATCGATGTCGTGGATCCCGCGCTGATCAGCAACAAGGTCACATCTAGTCGAGATCGGTCAGCGAAAACATAGCAATCACCTCCGAGGTCGGCTCCAACTGGATTTCCATTGGGTGATTAGAGGAGAACTCGGTCCACAACTAGGCAAGAAACGCACCAAGCTGTTACTCTTTTCGTCGTAAATGCAAGGTTCCTCGGTCGTATTGCAAACGCGCTTTAAGAGTGTTGTCTTTCCAGCATTGGCTCGACCGATGACGAGAATACGAAAATAGCGATATTTCTCTCGTGCTTCAAAGGAGGCTGAGACTTGGCTGGAGACGTCGCCCATGTCGATGTGAGAGAGTGAAGGTAGCCGGGCGTCCTGGGTTTCCCATAAACGGATCGGCTTCAATCGATGGTGCTCGTTTAAGCTGTGATACACTACACACCGTCTCCTTCCTACTGTACCCCACACCCCGCCTTCCCTACGCCTTCCTCCCAAACCAGTCCACGGTGGCCTCCCACCCAACCCTGGTCGCCTCGACCCCATCGAGGGCATGTCCTTCCCCCTCAAACGCAAGCAGCTCCACCTCCCTCCCCAGCGCGCGCAGCGCATGGAAGAACGCCTTTCCCTGCACGTTGACGACGCGACGGTCCTCAGTGCCAAGGAGGAGCAGGACGGGCGCGCGCACGTTGCGCACGTGCGCGATCGGCGAGGCCGGGTAGAGCTGCGCATAGAGCGCGGGCGGCATCTGCTCGGCCTCGACCGACGGGCGCACGCCGAACTCGGAGAAGTACCAATCGGGGATGTCCGTGCTCGAGGGCTGAGAGCTGATGACCGGGTTGCGCAGCACCGCCGCGGTGAACGTGTCCGGGTACTGTCCGACGACTGTGATCGTACACCGGTTTAGGGAAATGGGAATGGAGGGGTAGAATAGCGGGACTCACGGTGCGCGGTGAGAAAACCGCCGTGGCTTCCACCGGTGACGAACTGCTTCCCCGGGCCGTGCTCCCCCTTGCCCTCCTTCACTAAGTGATCCACGGTGGACTTCACATCCTCCACGTCTAGAGTACCACATCGTCCGATTAACTTTTGCACATAATAATCTCCAAATCCGGTCGATCCCGTATAATTAGGCACGTTCAGGGTGACTGTATTTCACGTTAGCCTCGATTCGGGGAAGGGAGAGGTGGTACGTACACCCTTGCAGTGCGTACGCAGCAAGCGCGGGTGCGAAGGCTGTAGGGATGTGGACATGTGGTCCTCCGTGTATGAAAGTCATCAACGGCTGAGATTTGCGCCGCTTTGGCTCGATCAAGATCGTCTCAACCGGGTATCGTTCGGGTATAGCCAGGACTGATGCTCTCAGCTCGCGAAGAGCACTCTCCACTATAGAAGTCCACATCAGAGACGACCGTTAATATCTGATTGATATCGGGGCTGCTCACCGCGACGACTAAGCGGAGGCATCTCAATAACCTGCCAGGTGACCCTAGGCCGCCCACCGTGTTCCTCGAGCCTGCCGAGGACCAGCTCGTTCGGCACCGTCGGCGCGCTCCGCGACGCGAGGACCCACTTCCGGCCATCCGTCGCGAGCGGCGACCAGCTCCACAGGTCGTCGCTGGACTCAGCGGGCGTGAGGCGCACGACGCTCTCAGGCTGCTCCAGATCGATGAGGATGAGCTCCAGTCTGGAGCGCTGGCTCGTCCGCGTGAGCAGGTACGCGCGACCGCCCGTGCGGACGAACGGGCGCGCCAGCAAGCTGTCCACGTATAGCCCCGCGAAGCCGTCCATGAAGCCGTCCCGTATCTTGTCGACGACGGGAACGAGGACGCTCGCCGTCGCCGTCTCGGCGCCTGCCGTGGCGAACTTGTGCAGCGAAAAGCAGGACGCGTGGGGCCCGCCGAGCTCGTGGGAGAGCCAGAGAGCCGCGTTGGTTCCCGGGATGGGCCGCGGGGAGCGCGCGGCGCGGGTCGGGTCGGATAGTTTCGTCGTGGAGAGGGCGACGATGGCGTCTTGCGCGAAGTCGAGCTTGAGTTCCCAGATGGCGGTGGGGCGGTTGTAGCACGCCATGATGCCGAGCCGTCGTCCGTCCTCGCTGAACTCGTACCCGGTCGCGAGCAGGACATCGTCCGCGACGAACTGCGCCTGGCCGAAGGAGATGGAAGCGTTGGACGTCGCGGGCACTGATATTCCGTGCACGGTGGGAATCGCACCTTCTGCATGCGACTCCGCATTTTGTGTCCATCGTGCGAGGAAGAGCGTTGGGCGTTTCCGTCCCACGTATCGCTCGCCGTAATCGGGAAGAAATCGGAACTTCGAGAAGAGATCGTCGGTGTTATTCTCGGGCGCGTTCGCCTCTGCGGTGTAGACCAGGGAGGTTTCGGAAGGAGAAAATGCGAGGGTCGAAAGCTGATCTGCAGGTGGGAGCGGTTTCAGGGACTACTGCAGGGCATGACGGCTCCAGGTGCGGTGCTTGCTAGTATGAGAGAGGGGAGGACCGGAGGACTTACCGTCGGTATAGAACGCCCCGTGAGCCTTGGTCACATCGACTGACGCCTCTAGCCTCTCGCCTTCCCATATCTCCACGAAGCGCTTCTTGTCGGCCGGATTTGTTTCGCGCAGGATGGCGGTGAGCTTACTGGAGGGCGAGACGGCGGTGGCGATGACCTCGGGAGACACGTCCTGAGCGGCGGATGCGATGACGGTGAAGGTTCCGTCCGACCTGTTCGGCTGGATGAAGAACGTCTTGCTCGTCGTGCGGTTGACATTGCGCGTGTGGTCCTGCGAAGACGAGACGACTTGGATGACTATCGCACCATGGAGTGCGGACAACCCAGCAAGTTGGATAAAGGTTGCGTATCGGCAAATGGGGGGGGGATAGGAGTGGACGTCTGCGGCTCACCCTTGTCAGAAAGAAACCGCGCAGAAGCGTAAGCGGGGATGCTCGATAGTTCTGTATACCAATTCTTCGAGGCCCCAGTGGAGGCCGCCATGGGTGTTGGCAAGAATGAGTGGTCGTGTGGGTACCGGAGTGGGTTTGGTGGCGAGCGAATTACAATGCGAAATAGGAAGGCGACAGCTAGCACCCACGCAGAGGGCTCGCTTGTGGACTAGCCCGGGGCCATGACTACACTGTCGAGAAGAGATCTAGGCCGACACTTGCGTGGAAAACACCATTGAGAAAATCCCAGGATGAACTGGCCAACCGGTTGTCCGCAAACGCCGTAAAACTCAATTCAATCCGTCTCTCACGACTACTGCCCGCGTTATCTGGCTGAGATGCACTTGTGACGAAACATTCAACGAGGTGCTCTTTCTACGAAGTCGCGCCTTAGTACAGTAACCTATTAGGGCCAAGACATCAAAGTTCTTCCCACTGACCGTGATAAGCAAAAGAGCGCAGGCCCAGACGCCCACCGCGGATCAGTCTGGGCCCGTTATCGAGTTATCATTCAAACAAACTTTCCGTGGATGCGTCAAGGGTGTCCCTACATCCTCGGCATGACGTCCTCCCGCGCGTCCATGCAAAAAAGCTATAATGCACTGCGTCATCGATCATTTCTGGTCGTCAACGTACTATTAGAAATTTGTGCAATCAATCAAAAGGGACCATCGACGGTCAGAATGCGGAGAGAAGACACGCTCTCGTTTTTCCAACACCGAAAATAGCCACCCTATAGTAACTTTTTTTTCGATAGTCACCATGCTGCGTGTCGATTCAAAATGGAGGGGAAGTTACGACAGAAAAAACGAGATCGTTTCGCCGACACCCATCAAAATTACGTGATTGACCCTTGCGACTAACGGACTGCCCACTCTGTTTTTCATGAGGCGACGCACAAGATGAGCGATGCTCCCCGTGGGAAATAGCGTGATGCTGAGCATTTGTATGAACAGCAGAATAGAGATGTAAGTGAGGATACAACACGTAGTAGTAGTAGATCTGTACGAGAGACAAAGATATCGACCCGAGTACGATTCACGCACAGTTTATGCCGAGTTCTGGAAAGTCATATGTACCTGGTATGGCATTCTCGCAGCCAAGGCGGTCCCTGTGAGAGTTGCAGTTGACCTGGTCGTTTGCGGTGCTGCAGCAGCGTATGCAGAAGCGGTTCAACGCGGGCTCGACGCTGCAATCGCTGATGTCAGTTCATTACGTCCCAAAGAAATCCGAGGAGACTCACAGTTCGATGAAGCTTGCGCCGTCTTCGCCGAACGTGCAGTGCGCCCCGTTAGGAAACCGTGTATCTAGCTGTCCGCCGGTATCATTTGGATCCATGCTCATCTTGCTCGGGTCGAGACAGCCAGTGACCTAGTAGACGACGACTCGGAGTCAGAATCGTCCATCGGGTGGGAGGGGTGACATACCTGGATCCACGAATTGTCTTCCGCTCTCTGGAAAGCGGAAGCCGTGATGAAGCCGTCGGACATGATATTCTGGCAGCCACCGCTGGAGCTCCCAGGAGTGCAGAACGATTGCGCAGTCTGACTCGGCGGTAGACACGAGTTCTAGCACGGAATTGGTTGAGGTGGAGCACGCAGATTAAAGCATGGAAACAAGCGTACCGCCGGGCCTCGGGAGCAGGAGGGCGAAGTCTTTTTCATTGTTGATGAAGACCGTCGTCAGAGCTGAGGGCTCGCCAGTTGCCTGTGGTGTAGGTCTCGTGTCCAGGTCTTGACGGCGTCTGGGCCTAAAGGGTCGTGTCTGAGATGGAGAGATATCTGAGTCTTTCCAGAAGCGAGAACCATAGATGGGGGTGTTGCCTAGTTGTCTAGAGGGGAGGGGAACGTGCGTGCAGATAGAGCGGGTTCGAACGAAGGGTATATGGGTCAAGCCATCGATCGCGAACCCCAGTTAGTGAGGCACTGTAAGTGATGCTTGCCAGAAGCAGCGTAATAGAGAGAGGACCCCGCATCAGGAGTAGTAGACGGCTTGCCACTGATGTGAGTAGTGATAGATCGGCTGGGGACTAAAGTAGGAGTTGTGTTGTTGTGAAGCGTTGTACGAACTGAGAGGGGCCTCCGTTCTGGCGCGTGCATGTCAAGTAGACAAACAAGTCCATCGCCAACTGGCAGTTGTGGAATGCAAACGATCACGTATCTGCCGAGTGTCGGAATTAGCACGAGCAAGCCTCAGTGCTGAGAAAGGGTATATCTCAGGCTCATTGCTCTCTTCCCCGGCTTCGCTGACAGTTGCTAAGTGAGCTACACCGTTCGCTGTATGAGCGCGAGAATGTGGATATAGAGCCGCCTTGGATGGGGCAATCTGTCGTGGCACATTTATTCTTCCTCGGATACCGGCTGAACACGCGGCTGAACACGAAGGGGTTTTGTGTATCTACTTTAAGTTTAACGTGCTGCGGACTGCGGCGGTAAGGGGTTCGAGTCCCGGATCCCTTGTGTGTCCACTTTGTATTGGGCCGCCAACATCAGAAAATGTACTGCCAAGCTGACTGCGGTCTGTGGATGTCATTTCGCTTGGCGGCATTTCTCAATCGCTCCAATTCAGTCCGCGCAGCACTCAAATCCTTTTGCCATTGGAACTTGAACGAATCGATTTTTTTTATCTTTCATTCCATTTCTGTACATACCCCAGTGGCACAGGCCGGGGACGCCGCGGCGGTATCTAGTGCCCCTAGAAACCGATATGTCGCTTCACTTTCCTGATGGGTTTTTCCGACTTGGGCGTCGACCACTCAGAACACTCGTAATTCCAATCGTCGAACACTTTTTTTTCGCCGCGGCCGCGGAAAACTTGAACCATATACTAACTTACTACGACCGCGATGGTCGCCCTGGCAGTGCAAGGAAGCTGTCACCGAGATATATATCTACCACTGGTTGATGAATTCCCCTCAGGCTCCGCTTTGTCTTGTCCACGTACAGCAACACCCTCTTTCCAGCCCCAGGTTCAGGACGTTGCCCGTCTAAGCGGCTATTATGTCCGGCCTTACAGAGTTTAAACACAATACCAGTGCCCATGGCTTGCTTGCGGGCATTTCGTTCTTGGTCGTCCTTCCGGCCGGCGTTCTCATTGCTCGATATACGCGCACCTTCACCAACAGGTTAGCCTCGACTGACTTCCTGTGGGGACGACATCGCCGACGGCTAACACGCACAGCATTTCGCAGGTGGTTTCATGCGCACTGGATCGTCAACTTCTTGATCGGTTGCCCGCTCATCCTGGCGGCATGGGTCCTGGGCAAGAAGGCCCACAACTTTGGCCACGCATCGCTGACTCCTCACGGGGTATGTCCCCACAGATGCCGATGTATCGCTGAGCGCTGACTTCAACATCGCACGTCGACACCCCTCCGCTGAACAGAAACGTGGCTTATTCGTTATTGGACTGTACATTGCGCAGCTGGTGCTAGGGCTCGTTATCCACTATATTCGCATCCCGTTCCCTTCTCTCGGCCACAGACCACCGCAAAACTTCCTGCATGCAGTGCAGGGTCTGGTCATCCTTGGACTGGCGAATTACCAGGTCCGTCTCTGTGTCGGCGCTGCCTCCACAAGTTTTTTTCTCATCCGTGTTGGGGGACCAGGTTTACGACGGCATATATCACAAAACGGGGTTCTTGGCTGCTGATGCCAGACAGTCTGCGAAGCGCGCCTGGGTGGCATTTCTCATCGTACGTTAGACCACGCAGTATTTTGTGCTACAGCTGCTGAATTCATTCGTATAGATTTTCTGGGTCCTATATGCCTTCGGGTTGATTCTATTGCGTCGCCAGTATACACAAGAGCGAAGGGCCAGGCTAAAGAAAAATGAAGAAAGTTTCAAAATGCGCAGTGCCACTGGCAGTGACTTGTACAGCCAAGACAAGTTATCGATACCGTAGAGCGTCCGACAAGGTGCCCGTTGTTCTTTTCGTCTCTTGTTAGATACAAGATATCATCTCAGTCTCCTCGAATGTACGATACGCCACATGTGATATGAATGCGAATCTCCCTGGACCGGAGACACCTACAGAATACTCAGTCCGTCACAGGGCCATCGTCTGCTTTGTCGCTCCCACTTGACACCCACCAGACCATTACCAGACCTTGCATCAGACACAAATTCACAAGCGTCAAGAGGCACCGGGCCGTGGCCGTTCCGAGTCTCTCCACACACGGGACTCACACAGGCTAAAAGTGGGCAAAGCTGTTCTTCATCCCCTTGCTTCATCCGCCCGAATGGCTACGCGACATTGTCGTCTATGGGGCACTGATGAGACTCAGCTACGACTCAGAGAACAAGGCTTAAGGGTCCATCAGGAAAATGAGAGGACTCGGAGTTCTTCTGCAATCAGCTTATCAATAGTCTCCCCTAGAAACCACCGGCCATATTACATTTTCTGGCAGACAGGCCATAATTTGTCTTGAGGCCGAAACCACAGCCTCCGTGTATCAACACTCTTCCTCGAAGCTGGCACACGTGTCTACATCCTATATATATCATCTAATTTCTTTACAGTGACGAAAAGGGGCGCACGTTGACGCACGGCTAATCCATAAGTATTCGCTGCTCACAACGATTCCCGCGCACCTTTATATTGTACAGATGGACTCCCTCCCGAATCTTGCGACGAACTCAGACTACCTGCGAACAACTACTCACTCCCAATCTCGTCCCTCATCTTCATATCATTTCTTTACAATACCACGTTCCCATCATGGGTGAAGAAACTCCTCATGCCAGTGTATTCTTTCTTGGTAGAGATGTTGAAGATCCTGTTCGCCACCTTGAAAATTACCTTCAAGGCTGCCTAACCGGTAACCTGACCTCGCAACGCAAGATGGCTCCCGACATTGGGTCACCCATCTCGCCACTGTAGTAAGGCGTGATCTTTCTCATTTATTTAAGGCCTTTCGGCCACATCACGAACTGTTCGCTGAGCTAGCGTAGTCCGGGGTGTAGAGATTGGCCATGGAAAGGGCCTGAGAAGGAGCACGGCGAAGAGGGAGGCCGCCACTATCGCTTTTCAATGCCTAAAGAAGACTTCCTCTCATGACGGTGGAATTGTGGAAACGTACAAACTACACGGAGCGATGATGGAACTGAGCGCAAAGAGAGAACGTGAGGTAACTTGGGACTTTACTAGCACTAGCCGCGGCCCATCACTTGCTCTGAGGGCTCTTGGCAACCGTGGCCAGAGATTTATCGCAACAGACCCGGTCCTCAGGGTGAACACACGATACCGCTATGGCACGCTAAGATAAGGATATGTACGGAATCCTGCGATCGGCTTCAAAAGAAAAAGAAAGAAAGAAATCTTGCGATCGGCTGAGGAACACGACCATGGTTTTTTTCTTCTATTGGGTGTATGTCCGGAGTTATGCCTTTTACTGCCAATGGAGGCCAAGGGTATACAGTCTCGCTCAGCGGATGTTTGCATATCAGCATAGTTTTGTCGGGCCATAGTCACGTCGAATTTTGCGCCTTAGAAAAGGGAGCGATGGCCGTCGAGTAAACCGGAAGCCTGCATCATTGGTACATCCCCGCCGCATTTCATCCCATCCGGTCAGGCATCTAAAGACAGACAAAATACAGAAATATTCTGTGGAACTATCAACAAAATAGCGGTGCACCAAGGTTCAACACTAGGTTTCGCAGGCGAATTCAAGGGAACACGCAGAACGGACGTGTCTATTCAAGGATACCGCTTTCTTTGAGAGCGTTCTGAAGAATCGTCTCCTTCACGGTAGTGAAGACCAACCGAATGTTAGACGAGTCAGAGACACTTGTGATGCTGTGATCGCTAGCAGGTCAGCCACGACTACTGTGAATAAGGGAGTGTTTTACTGGGGATACACATTTAACCGTGTGCGATTGGCCTGCATGAACCGCCAGAGAATGTACTTGGCCCCCTTGTTAACGTCCGTGCCCCCTGTATACTCTGGGAAGTAATCTTCCAGGGGAACCTGACAAAATGGAGGCAACGGATGGACATGAATCAAATTGTAGCGTACCTTGGATAGTTTGACTCTGAACTCTTCAATTCCGATCAAAAATAGTATGATCGACGTCCGCAAGAACCACCGAGAGTTGATAATTGATTCAAAAAGGACAAGAGATTCTGCTAGTAGACTCTGCATTGGCTGTCAGGTACATCGAGGCGAAGGAAAGGCAAATACGTCCCTCTCCGTGCTCGCCCCGCCGATCGTAGTCTGGTAGAGAAGTGCAAAAGATGATAGATGTGACATGCCCAAAGACGTGGATCCACTTCTTCCGTTCGCTCCTCTGACTAACGACCTGGCATAGACGGATTGATAGTTGACCCATGGGGAAACAGGTCTCTGTAATTCCTTCGTGAGGTGTCACAGGCGCACGAAGGATGTCTTCATTCGATGGTATATACTCCTTTGAGATGATTCGATGTACATCTGGAAAAAAGCTATGTGGGAGGGTCATCAACATGACGCCCAGAGTGGCACACGGAGACTCGCCGTGCGTTGTTCCGATTGCGCTAAGTGATAGAACGCAACTCGATAGAAACCAGGAGGCAGATAAAAGGACTCACTATGCGGCATTATCAGCTAAAGGAAAGTATGCTGGACTCCGAGTCTTGAACAACACAGGAATGACGTCGTCTGTCCACAGTTCCTGCACCGCATTAGCGAACTCGGGTCGGAAAAAGAACTCGGGATGGTTGATATCCGTCGGATGATTCAAAATGCACTCGCAGTTAGCCTGTAAGAGGATTACAACGTGCGGCGCCGAAAAAGTGGGGAAAGAAATGCGCACTTTGTTTGTGTAGGTTGTAGGCTGGAGGCCTGAGTTTCGTAGGTCCTGTACAATACGGCGGGAGGTCTCGAGGAGAGAGCTCCAGATGGATACACGAAAGTCGAGGAGTTCTTCACGAGAGTAACCGTTTTGGTGTATGATCTTCATTTGCCTGACTGTGGCGGACGTGTCAAGGTCATTAAGTCCTGTGCAGCGACAAAATTAGTCCAAGAGTTGATATGTAATACAGGATACAGACCCATTAGCAAGACATTGCACGTTCGCCTTTGCACTCCCTCGGAGGATTTGACGTCCTCTTCGATCTGGCGGTCAATTTCATCAGAGCGGGCCTTTGCCCGTTTTGCCAAGCGTTTTTTCCGCCAGCCATTCTTTCCAGACTACAATCCCTAGCACCCTCTGAAGACCTCTGAGCTTAGAAGTTGAAAGGACGGGATGTAGGTTAGCAAGGGGGTGCTGGGTACCAGTTGAGTCTAGCATATGGGGCAAACGAGGCAAAGATACGAAAGGGTGCTTATGAGCACTGGTCAAACCAACCGGCGCTACTCTAAGGCACGATTCCAGCGGCGTGTTCTCTATCCCCTCAGTTGTGAGAGTGAAACCGTCCGAGTCATTGTCTATTGTCCCTTCTAGGGTTACGTCCAATGTCGCCTCGTGGCACGTCGGCTCGGAGGAGAGTGGACACAAGTACTACTAGAACTCTGATTGTTGTGCCAGTGCCAGTGGTCCTAACGGGCGGCCGCCGCGCTACCATCATGTGCATCCGGGCCGAAGGCACGCCGGTGGTAGTATGCGCCTATACCTTGGCCTATACACGTAGTCTTCGTGGACCTACTGTAGTACTACTGTAGTCATTCTTAGCCCCAGGCTCAAGCTCAGGCTAGGTTACATCCATCTGGTGACTCAGTCACGGTGTGGTGGTGTGTGTCACAGTTTCTCCTTCAAGGCCATGCACTCTGGCATGCACTACGCTCACTTTTTGCGGCTCTGCACTCCTCTCTCGCACGCTATTGAAAACTTTTGCTGTACCCAGGTCAAGCGCCTACCAACCATCGGGACATGTCCAACGTTGTCCTCACCTGTCATCGACCTGCCTAGCCCCGCGACGCAACCCGGGCCTTTGTCACGCCCCGGGGTCCAATGACCGCTTGTACCCAGTGCGCCTTGGTGTTGTGCCGATTACCGAAGACTGCACTATAATGACTAGGTTTTCTACTACCTGGTGCAGACCTATGGCCATTCCCCGCCGATGCGGTTCTTCGGTGCTGTGCGTGCACCATACTTAGGGCAGTCGCTCTGGCGTATTGTTATGCTGGGTTTAGGATGCGCCGGGCAGCCCCACGTCGGCGCGTGATTTCGCGTTCGATCGACACGTCAAGGTCAGTACGATGGTGGGCATCGCATCTCGAAATATGTCGAGGACCTGCGTGTCAATGGCGTGGACGAGTTTGCGAATGCGCTGGAGGAGGTACTTGCACGCAGAACGGTATCATACACTACGACCTCATTGTCGACGTGAGTCTCCTTGTATTTTATATCCGGCCCGTTTCTTCAAGCTATTGGCGGTTTTGTTTTCTCTTTCAGGAATTACTGCGTTCAGACAACCTCTGTTGAGTAAGTGTATTCCCCTTGTCAGTCTTTTTCATGGCGGCCCGGCCGGGACCGGCAAGCTCGCACTCGCAGCGACGATCGCGCGAACGTCCGAGTTTCCATTCATCATGTTGATCGCACTAGACAACGTGGGCAGTTTCTCCGAGCCCAGAAGGTCCAAGTCATTTCTGAGGTGTTCGCAGACAGCTCGAAGGCCCGATGATCTTCGCGTAGTGAACCACATCGAGCATCTCTCGGGTGAGCAGAATACGAGGCGGACGAGCCTGCTGACTTACCTCCCGAATGCGCTGATGTGATAAATGAATTCTTGCACACATCGGGCACCTGTGGGCCCACACTTTTCCAATGCAATACTGCAAACCCTTACGGTGTTCATGGCAGAGCGTCCCCCAAAGGTACATAGCGCTCTCCTTGACCGTCAAATACGCGCATCTTATCGCAGGTGTGCAGCCACAGGGCCGCCGCCTTCTGTCACTGCGACAACCTTGCTCCACCCGATCCTGACCGACTTCGGCCTTGCCTCGTTCGACGCGGAGTCGCACGTAGTGGTCATCACGGACCTCACTGTGTTCGACCGCGTCCTAAAGGCTGTCGAACTCTTCCACACGCGCGGTCGCGGACACGCCGTGAGCATGCTGCGCCAGGCGAGCATTGGCACGGAGGACGCCTAGCTGCGCATCGGCATCAAGCACCTACTCGGCGTCGTTGAGATGGCGCGGCAGGATTCCCAGGCCGTCGCGAGCTCGTTGATGGACTTCGGGATGTGATGATATGATACGCCACGATGAGGCTATGTGTATGTGTGTATGTAGAATGATACTACATAGTTTCGGGCTGAGAGACCATGTAATATTAAGTTCGGCTCGGCGGGTGCGGGACTTGGTGCGGCGGGAAATATTTACTTCAGACCCGGCGCGCCGCCTCACATGGTCGCACCGTGACATTTGAATGCTGGAACTTAATGTGCCCGATAAAGGCTGGGCGCGTCGATACCTAGCAAAAGAACAGTAAGATACAGTAAAAGGATCGCTAGTAAGATCGCTGAGTAGGGTTACTGCAGGCCAGGCGAGCCTGAGTCGCAGAAATGCAAGAAGCTCGTACTCCCTCTAGTCGACGTGCGATGGGACGTTGAGCCCTGCTTCAAGCAGCGGCGTTTCGAGCTGATGCGGCAGTTACTTGCATTACTAGCCGCGGTCTATCATCTACTCTGAGAGCGAGCTCTTGGCGACCGTTGCCAGAGATATATTACAACAGACCTGGTACTCAGGGTGAACACACGATACCACCATGACGCGCCTTGTTTTTTGAGATAAGCATATGTACGGAATCCTACGATGGGCTGAGGAGCACGACCAAGGTTTTCGTCTACTGGGTCTGTGTCTGGAATCATGCCCTCTATTGCCGATAATGTGGTATTGGTGAGCTTCAATGGCGGCCAAAGGTGCATGGTCTCACTCAGCGGAGGTTCGCATATCTTTAAATCGATGACATCGCTTTGTCGGGCCATAGCGACTTCCCATCATAGCCGCGTCGAGTTCTACACTTTAAAAAGGGAGCAATAGCCGTCGAGCAAACCAAAAGCATGCATAATTAGTACATCTCCGCTGCAATTCGTACCATCCGGTCAAGCATCTACTAAGACAAACGACATGATACTCCGTTGAACCGTCGACAAGGTGGCGGTGCACAGAGGTACGACGTTCGGTTTCGCAAGGGACTTCAAAGAGTCCACGGAGAACAGACGTGTCTGTCAAAGAATACCACTCCCTTTGAGTGCATTATGAAGAATTGTTTCCTTCACAGTGACGAAGACCAGCCGAATGTTAGACGTGTCAAAGACATCTGTGACGCTGTGATCGGCGCTAGCAGGTTAGCATGACTATTACTGTGAATAAGGGAGGCGTGTCTTACTGGGGGTACACATTTAACCGTGCGCGATTGGTCTGCATGAACCGCCAGAGAATGTACTTAGCCCCCTTGTTAGCATCCGTGCCCCCTGTATACTCTGGGAAGTAGTCTTCTAGGGGAACCTGACGAAGTGGATAGAAAGCCAGGCAATAGAAGGACACGGATCGAATAGCGTACCTTGGATAGTTTAACTTTGAACTCTTCAATTCCATTCAAAAATAGCATGATCGACGTCCGCAAAAACCACCGTGAGTTGACAACTGATTCAAAAAGGACAAGAGATTTTGCTAGTAGATTCTACAATCGCTGTCAGGTACGTCGAGGTGAGAGGAAGGTAAATACGCCCCTCTCCGTACCCGTCCCGCCGATCGTAGTCTGGGAGAGAAGTGCAAAAGATGATAGATGTGACATGCTCGAAGACGCGAATCCAATTCTTCCAGTTCGCTCCTCTGATCAATGACGCGACATAAACGAATTGATAGTTGACCCATGTGGAAAAAGGTCTCTGTAATTCCCCCATGAGATGTCACAGGCGCACGAAGGATGTCGTCACTCGATGGTATATACTCCTTTGAGGTGAGTCGATGTATATCTGGAAAAAAGCTATGTGGGAGGGTCATCAACATAACATCCGGTGTCGCACACGGAGACTCGCCATGTTGTCCCGATTGTGATAAGTGATAAAACGTAGCTCAATAGCAACCAGGAGGCAGATAGAAGGACTCACTATGCGGCATTATCAACTAAAGGAAATTATGCTAGACTCCGAGTCTTGAACAACACAGGAATGACGTCGTCTGTCCACAGTTCCTGCACCGCATTAGCGAACTCGGGTCGGAAAAAGAACTCGGGATGGTTGGTATCCGTCGGATGATTCAGAATGCGCTCGCAGTTAGCCTATGAGGGGATTAAAACGTGCGGCGCAGAAAAAGTGGGGTAAGAAGTGCGCACAATGTTTGCATGGGTCGTGGGCTCGAGGCCCGAGTTTCGTAGGTCCTGTACAATACGACGGGAGGTCTCGAGGAGATACCTCCAAATGGATGGACGAAAGTCGAGGAGTTCTTCATGAGAGTAACCGCTTTGGTATATGATCTTCATTTGCCTGACTATGGCGGACTGTGTCGAGGTCGTTAAGCCCTAGTGCAACGACAAAATCGGTCCAAGAGTTGATATATAATACCAGATACATACCCATCAACAAGACATTGTGCGTTCGCCTTGAAGAATTTGGCGTCCTCCGCGATCTGGCGGTCAATTTCATCAGAGCGGGCCTTTGCTCGTTTCGCCGCCAGCCACTCCTCCCAGGAGGCCAAAATCCCCAATACCATCCCAAGACCCCTAGTCGAACGGACTCAGAAGACTCGGAACTAGTAAGGGGATGCGGGTATGAGGATCGGATAGGGGGCACACTCGTCACTTGGGCTCCGAGAGGGCCGGGCAAGAGTGAGCGCGCTTGTCTACATTCTTACGTCTGCACTGACCGAACTAACCTGAACCTGGGCTACTGTAAGGTGCGACCCTGCGCGTTAGTCCCCCAGAACCCTGCTGTGGTTTGACACGTCCTCAGGCCAGCACATTCGCATGGATGTCAATCGACACTTACCCGCCTCAGGCTAGGGCTGTGCAAAATAATCTGAGGAGAAGAGACGCCGCGTTTCAGACTCCTTTTTTTCTCCTGAAATACCAGCGCTACTGGCCACCGAAACTACTGATGGTGCCACGCGGAATTTGCATGTTAGCGTATACGATCGGGACAGTGTCGATTCCGGAAACGCAGGCGAGATTACTCGGAGGACTTGGTTTGTATGATACCACCACTCGGCGAACGTCTAAGAGTGGGCCTCGTGCTCGTGTTCGAATCTCAATGGCCCGATCAAAGCTCCAGTTGTTCTCAAATCGGTGATGTTATTCCAGTTCTCCCAGTCTTCTTGCTGGACATGCCGCACGTATCGCACATCGTGAACTTGAATGGACGGACTGTGTCTCCCTACCTTGCAACCCCTCTCCTCCCCGCCCGTTTGAACTTCTTTCGCGTCGGCCTTATCTTTGTCTACTTTGTCTCCTCTCCGTGATATACCGATCTCTCCAGGCGCTCATCTTTTGAACTTATAGAAAATGAGACAACTACGTGTGGTATTCGAGTGGCTGGGCGTCACGGTAACGCGATGTGTAGAAAGAACAGAAAGAACAAGGATCGCTGAGATCGCTGAGTACTGCAGCACTAATTGAATCAAACACCGCAGTCACGGACCACGCAAGGAACTCACCCCTGTTCGTACTTCCTCTAGCTAAGGTCCCCGGGACGTCGAGCTCTGCCTCAAGCAGCAACATCTCGAACTATGTGCGGAGCGTGCGGAAGCTGTCATGTGGACAGCCTTTGCTCCCGCACCTGCACCTCGTTCGCTGCCGCCGTCGCCGCCGTTTGCGCCACACAGGGCTGTCTGCGTCGGCCTCATGCAGCGCCATAACCTCCCCGTCGAACCGGACGAGCTCCGCGATTCCGCGAAGCGCCATGCTGCGAGCTGGTCCACTATCTCCTGTACTCGCGCCTAGCTCGACTGGTTCAGGAGAGGAGCGATTCAGGTGGAGAAGGGGGGGCGCGAGTTCTAAGGATGCCGGGCTCGCGTCCGCAGCGGAGAGGCCAGTCCACTCTGCCCCTGCGTGATGTATAGTAAGTGCGCTGTCGTCTTCGACGAGACTCGATGGCATAACAAAGTTCAAACTCAGACTTGCATGTGCATTTTTCTGACACCCAAAATGCGATGGTCACGTTGCTATACTGCCTGCCTGTCAGCTTTGACCGCGCCGGTACTTCTGGGCATATCCCGTAAGGAATCCTGCAAGTAATGCACAACAGGTGCAGTGCGTCGTTTCTTTGTTCCGATCTACAACAACCCTGCAGAGGTGGAGATCAGAGAGTAACATCTGTAGGCTGTAGGTGAGTTGGAAATTGGAATCACCGTACTAGACGGTAACTTGAAGTGGGCTATCAATAGTGTCATATACAAGCCAAAACCATTCCTAACTTAGAATCTGGCCCTCCGGAGCTTCCTACTCAATGGGGCAGGGTCTCGCTGGTGTGGTCAACCCGAGCCTCACAACACGCTATGGCAAACCATCGGACAGCTATCACCTCGAGCCATCGGACAGCTATCACTTCGAGCTATCGAGTCAAGTATCGCAAAGACACACCCGCTCCTTGCCCGCTTCCCACGGTGACCCACGCCGCACGTAATGGGTCTGTCATTCGGAATGCAACACACTACTCCGCTCACGTCCATCTGATGCAATGTAACTTATCTAGGGTACGTGTTGTTACGTAGAGCCACCTCCGGTATCGAAGTGAAATACGCCCCTTCTGAGCAAGAGCTGGCGGTCACTGCGTCCGACCCTTCCATTTAATTTCAGTTCCGAGCCGCCCTTGCAAGTGGCCACAGCTGCAAAGCCCCTGGCGCCTGTTGCTGGTCAACTTCCATCCTAGGCACTCGACGTCCGTGGTACCTGACCCCCTCGTCGCCATCAAGTTTTTTAGACCGCGGCCTTGCTTTACTACAAGCTCGACTGGATCTACTTGCTACTCATCTCGCGGCGATATCTAGGGAAAGATCTAGGGATACTTTTGCGAGTGCTAGTGCTGAAGATTGTAATCACCTGGCAGGAGACGTCAGGCGAAATACCTGGTTTGGACAAAACGAAGGAATATAGTGCGGCTCCGCAAATTGACAGGAATACAGCCACAAGATTCAATCTTGTCTGATCCGCAACATAAGATACTTTTTTTTCGTGGCAGATGCCACGTGCTGTCGAACGACGCGTGCGCCAGATTGGCCCCAAGTCTTTACTAAGCGAATTATCAGAATTTGAATTTGATCCACTGTTTTCGGGCAACAGTCATCCAGAGGACTACAGTAGGATGTGTAAGTTATGACATAGGACCACAGGTACTACTGTAATTCCCTATAGGAGAACGAGGCGGCGAATGCTCCGCGAGTTACTGAACTTGAGACCGGGACCGTACCGTGACGCTTGCCGCGGACGGGTAAAACGAGAACCCGGAAGCACGTATGTGAAGGCGCTAGAGTAGGTTGTGCCAGGAGGGAAGCGGGCGCACAGACGCCCCGAAGCACCCAGATTTTGATTACAATAATTTGATTACCTGCATATGTCCCTGCAACTGCCAGTGGTCTGTAATTTGTCACAGCGCGCGTGCTATCTTGACAGCCGTGAGTTCTTGTTATATTTTGATCCAAGACTCCTAAGATTCAAGTTAATATTCCAGTCAAGAACAGGTTGTAAGATCATGATTTGGATGCTGTGTAAATATCACTGGCACAAGCTTGACTTTACTCTACTGTAAAATCTGTGGGAAAATTAGATTAGTAGTACTTTTTAATTACTTCCGAGTCCGTGTGTGGAGATAAATTCGGCGTCTCGCCCTGTCGCTGAAAATATTGAAATAACGGCCGCGGTACGCTGACGACCGCATTCTCTAGCCTTATCAAAAACTGGGAAAAACTTGAAATATGTATTCTTCGCAGGACAGCCCTTTTAGTTCTCGCACGTCCGTTCTGCCACTGCCACTTTCTCACCCACTGTTTTTCCTCTCTCTCGATTACTCCGGTTCCGATCTCAGACACCTTGAGGCTTGGAGCTTTAACATCACCGACCCTCTCCTCTGTCGACGATACTCTCCTCCTTCCGGTAGGTTTGGACATATCGATCTGCTGCTCCACTTCACAGCGTCTGTGCTGTCCTCCATCTACAACTATGGGACCACAGTCGCTTACAGAGCAGTTACTGGCGTCTGGCCTGGATACAGTGGTTATGTGTGTTCTTATTCATTCTTCGGGGGTCATGCACTGACTAAGAGATTACACTCGTTCGTGTTTTCTTTTCGTGTTGGCGGAATCTAGGACGCGTTACACTCTCATAGGTGATTACGTTCCTCCCTCGTGCCGTCGAACTGAAGTCGACCAGTCATGACTATTTGTAGCTTCCTGTATGTTCCCCTCAGATTTGGTGTCCCATGGGTGTATCCTGATTAATCTCCTAGATGTCGTCCTCTTCTATGATTGGATCATATCGTTCGTCGAATCTTGACCCTTCATATGGGTTTCTGAGACCCGGGACACTTATTTTGACCTCGGTATTTAGGCTTGACCAGGAAGTCGCTCTTGTAAGCACATCCCTTCATCTTCATCTGTCAAGGAGTGGTTGATTGATTACTGAAATTAATATCTTACAGATACACCCTGCGCCATGGACTGCCGTGAAAGCTGCATATCTAGTTTGCCGCTATTACCCAATGGCTGTCGCACCGTTCCACTTATGGGGTCTTGTCGGTGACCACGAGCAACGCGTTTGCGAGTCAAACTATCTCGCTCTTTTTGCCTGTGCCGTGCCAACGGTAGGCTCACTCATACTTGCTATCTGATCTTTCCTGACGATTTGATTATAGTTGATGTCAGCACAATGTAAGCACAACTAGGTCGACGTGGTTTACAAGCTATCACTCACTCATGTTCGTCATGTCTCCAGTCATTCTGATGCTCCGTACATACGCATTCTCCTGGAGGAAAAAATGGGTTCTGGTCGTTCTTTCAATCACCTACTTCGGTCTTATCGGCGTTATCATATGGGTGATATGCAAAAAGTTAACCCGTCTGTGCCGAAGACCTTATTTATCGAGGAGTATCCCTGACTCTTCGATGGGATCACAGTGGCGCCCATATTCTTGATTCTCGAACGCGGTGGCTGTTTCGCCATTTCGGATGAACCGAGTATCACTGCAATTCTGGCCAGTGTATTACAGGGGAGCGGTGCGGCACCAGTGCCCATTGCCTATCACATGGGAGTGAGTGTAGGACTTTGGCGTGCTTGTCTGATTATACTGACATGAGATTTTTTGCTTAGATAATCTCCGTATGATGTCGTTTGTCGCTTGTTATCATTGCCATACTAAGGTTCTAAATAGATACTCGCGACCCTTTTCGATTGCCTCAACATGCTCGCCGTGGTTTGGGTGAGTCTCAGGACCGTTGTCTTGTCCACATGAATGATGGCCATAATAAATTGATATAGCACTGCGTCCGGGAGCGTGGTACTCTCGGCACGCTGGGCAAGAGTATTCTGAAGCAAGGCATGTCTTGATTTGCCCAATGGGTCATCGACGCAGCCTGTCATGATTCATTTGGTTCTGGTCATATAGGGATAATGTTCTACGTCGCCATGACGGCCTTGAATGCGTTGACGATTGGAACTTTCCTCAGGTAGGAGGATGTCGACGACCATCGAGATCACAGTCAATTAACTGACTTGGTCTCGCCGTAGCTCGTATCTGGTGGTTCGTGGTCTTGGTTCAAGTTTTACGTTTGCTTACACTCTTCCCTCTGCTCTGGTAATCTATCTCTCCCACTGGCTACGTTCGCTTTGTTGATTGTTCTCTTTCTAGTCATGTCGGTTGTACGTGTGATGCTCTCTGCAAAAGCCCCCGCTGGTTCAAACATTCTTTTTTGTTAGAGTACTGATGCTGCGCCGGAAAGCATCTCCGACCGAGACAAAACTCCGTGTCGAACACTCGCTCATGGTTGACGACGCCCTTGAGATGATTGCCATGGAACAGCATCCTGAAGAGGGTTTCACACCATCTATCTCAACAGATGCTCAATGTCAGCCTTGATGCGG
This sequence comes from Lactarius hatsudake, assembly GCA_024734325.1. Lineage (NCBI taxonomy): Eukaryota > Fungi > Basidiomycota > Agaricomycetes > Russulales > Russulaceae > Lactarius > Lactarius hatsudake. Next base: position 102,054 of record JANSJP010000050.1, on the reverse strand, counting down.
CCTCCTTGTGAGGTGTACCACGTCAAGCATACGAGCTGAGAGGAACCATTGATTTGTGCATGCACATGTAGTCATGTGGCCCGAGGCCGTCGTGGGAGACCATAGGTATGTCAGCGGTCAGCGATCACCGTTGACGGTTCTTTGCAAGCCCCAGCTTCCCGATGAGCGGGAAATTTTCAGCTGGAGGTATGAAGGTACGAAAGACATGTTGGAGCAGGAAAGAGTCAGTGTTGGATTCTAAGGTGTTGCAGTAATGGGCCTTTTTTTTTCTCAGGCCTTATCACTTTACTATAATTTTTGGTCGTGTTCATTCGGGACTTCGGTCTTCAGGTATGTGCAATGTAGACACTTCCGTGGAATCTGTATTATCGAATCATCGGCCTGCATTGGCTTTCTGAAGGTCGAGATCCTCGTCACGTACACCTCCTGCACCACAGCCACCACTTCACCTCGAGCCGTGTTAGTGATCGCCAGTGTTAGCACTTTCAAAACAGAATGGGACTGAGAGGTGGAGAGACGTCTACTCAGGGCCCTCCGATCCATCGAGTCTCGCAATGCAAACACCCACCCATCTCTTCCAGGCTTATGGGGATCGAGGTTGTCCAAGTGCTTGATGCACGGGTCACAGAGTGGAGGGCCTCCCAGTGAACACTGGCAGTTGTTGTGCTCTGAATGAACCCACTCGACCTTGTCAAGGTCAAGTTCCAGGTGTTGACGCGTGGGTTAGAGGGCGGCATCTAGCATGCCCTACGTGACATACACGCCAGGGAGAGCTGGTGCAGGCCGTATCACGGTCTGGGTCCGAATGTTGTGGGTAATTCCCACTTTTCCATGACCTTGACAAGCAGTATTACTATACTTGTACATGCACACATACACATAGTCCCATCGTCGCGCGCCATATCCTCACATCCCGACCCCCAGTCAACGAGCTCATCAGGGGCTTCGCGACGGCTTCGGGATCCTGCCGCGCCGTCTTGATGACGCTGGGCAGGCGCTTGATGCCGATGCTCAGCCGGCCCTCCTCCGTGAGGCCAAGGCCCGCTTGGCGCAGCATTCCCATGGCGTGCGCGCGATCGCGCGTGCTGCGGAAGATCTCGACAGCCTCGAGGACACGGTCGAGTGTAGTGAGGTCCGTAAGGGGCGCTTCGTACAATTCCGCGTCGAACGAGGTAAGGCCGAGGTCAGTCAGCATCGGGTAGAGCGAGGTTGTTGCGATGATCGCGATGACAAGGCGGTGGCCCTGTGTTTGCGTGTGTAGGTGGGATCAGACGGTCAGGGAGAACGCTGTGTGTGTACTTTTGGGGGACGCTTGCCATGAGTACAATGAGGGTCTGCAGTACCGTATTGGAGAAGCACTGATGGGGCCACTAGGCGCCCAATATGCGTAAGAATTTATTCATCGAAGTAGCGGGTTCGTCCTCGGATTCTGCTCACCCAAGAGATGCTCGATGTCGCCCACTATTACGACGCTCATCGAGCCTTTCGAGCTGTCCGCGAACACCTTAGAGATGGCTTGGACCTTCTGGGCTTCGGAGAAGCCGACCATGTTGTCTGGCGTGATCAACCTGATGAATGGAAACTTGGATGCTTGCGCGATCGTCGCTGCGAGAGCGGTCTTGCCAGTCCCGTGGAGAAGAAGACTGACCAGTGGAGTACGCGTTGATGTGCGCACCTGCTCAACACAGGACTTGCCTGAGCGCCGTAATTCCTGAGAGAAAACAAAATCGCCAATAAGAAACGTGCCATATGTAAAAGAGACCTACGTCGACCACGGCCTCGTAGCGTATGATACCGTTCTGCACGACCTGTGCAAGCTCCTCCTCCTCCACACCGACCGCGTGTTGCACCTCAAAACGCCCCGGACGGGGGCAGTGCCTTGTCGATCATGTCTATCCGGTTGGTCACTCCAATGACGAGGAAGTTGTTTAGCTGGTGTACACTACCCATTTTGGACAGAAGCTGGTTAACCACCGTATCCCCGATGCCGGTCACGGTGGCGCTGTCGGTCGACCCACGCTGCTTGAATACAGCGTCCAGTTCATCGAAAATGGTGATGTGCAAACGACTCTCGTCTCCCATTTCCTTGTACTGCACTTTGCGTTAGACACTGCTGGCGCGGGTTGGGGGAGAGGAGCATATCATACTTGCTTTTCTGCATCTTCGAACAGCTTGCGTATTTATTCAGGATTTCCGGGTTGTCGATCTTCGGCGTGCACGCGTTCAGCATTTTGCCAATCTGGCGTGAGGGTCTTCCCAGTCCTGGAGGCCCATGCAGTAGTATACCCGCAGTACCGTAAGAGACATCGTCATAGGATAAGGCTCCGTACACCTTTGACGTGCTGGACGCCAAATTTTTTCATGAGCCCGAGAGGGAACATGCACAAGGCAAACACGCGCCGGAAAATTGCGCCGATCTCCCGGTTGAGGCCTATCATGTCCTTGAATCAAAGTTGGGTTGGCAGCGTATAGGAGAGCATGGAATCCTCCCGAAGAAGCTACGTGGTCGAGCCGCAGTATATGGATCAACATTACATGTCGGTAAATGAGTATCCAGATATGCCAAGAGAGCCAGCGGTTACAAGGTTTCACCGACGTCAAAAGCGACGTAGATAAATGATAATGGCCCAGTTCATCCTCGGGTGTGTTCGCAGGACGAGAGGGTAGGTCATAGCGCATGGAAGAAGCCCCAGATTGAGTTGGCCCACCTGAAATTTATACATTACAGACAGCCGACAAGTCGATTGTTAAGGAGGAACGCCCAGGCCATCAAAGCTGTGGTGGCAATGGAAACTCTTATCGAACAAGACATCAACGTGCCATCAACACACATCAACGTGGTGTTGAAATATCCCCAGACTGTATGAGGACCCAGGAAACGCAGCAGCGACAACCCCTCAAAATTCGTCGTCAAAGCCTTATTAAGGCCTGATTACTTACACTTGTGGACTACTCCGCGACGAAGCAATAACTCAAAAGGAAGCCACACTAGTATTCGAGTTGTACTTCAAGATAATCCACTTACGTGACATCGGCACATATAGATTTGTCTAATACAGCACCCGCCAGCCTCTCTGGAAGAAACTGGTGTGCTCTGTGTGCGTGGGTGAGCCCGCGGTGGCATTTGATCAGGAATTCTGCTTCAGTTGCTAGTGCGGAGTTTGGACAGTTCGGAGGTTCAAATCACTTTCCGTTATAGTAACTATTCGGTAAAACCTCACGTCGGAGCTGCGCGGAAATGGAGAAAAATGAAAACAAAAATCACACACTGAACCAACAGGTTGGTTCGACACGACAAATAGCAAGTCATTTACCGTATGATCTTTCGTCAGCAGCCAGTTGTACAACTCCTGTTCCTATCTCAAGACAAGGACACACGCACGATATAAATTGCAGGACGTCGCCATAACAAACTACCGTCGTTCCACATTGTCTCTCCATCAGGCAGGCATCCTTGCCAGTGTTAAGGTTCTCGATAACAGCGTGGTGCAATTGATCGAGCCAGAGGGACGGAGGGTGACGCGACAGTGAACGATGGCCGCGAAGAAAACCGGCATGCCAGTGCGTAGTATGTCCTGGCGCTGTCAGCAAAAGACGATAACACACAGACTGTTCTTCGACGAATCGTTGGCATGTATGTGCGCTGATGATCGGTTTCCTATTACATCACCGAGCCTTCCGACTTCTAGAGTCCTGCTTGTTTCCAGGTCGATCAGAACCAGCGGGTTGACAACGCCAGTCAGGGGAAGAAATGCCTCGCGGCTAAAAGAATACAACTTGGTCAACAAGGGTTCCACCGTCACCTTTATCTGTGGCCGACTTACTGCTGTCCTGGTGTAGAGCAAACCGGGGAAGTAAGGGAATATTTCCGTACGTCCTGACGGTTTTCAGGGACGAACATTGATAAATCAAGGAACGTGCTCGAACACCTGCGAACGGATTTCGCTTCTAAACACGTAGTGACCCGTTAAGCCGAAGAGGGAGGTGCTCGCCAGCACGGGAGGGTGAGCGTGGGTAGCTTTTAGGGGGTCATCTGGTCATCTGCCAGTGACAGGCCCCAGAAGCTAACGAACGATAGGGGAAAAAAGAATAGATGGTGGCCGCAGCGCCCAAGCCGTCGTATTTGGAGTGGTTGACAGCGCACTGGAGAAAATCCCATCGGAGTCCGAAATCCCCTTCACTGGAAACGATCCTCCTCAAGGAGCTCTGGGGTCAATCCAATCCCTAGTCCCTAATCATGACATATGTTCACTACTGTAAGCTACCGGGCAAGGTCCTTGTACCGCCCTGCACATCGGACGGTATTGTTCATGCCTCGCGATCCCTGCCTCGCGGTCCCAGCTGGTCATGTTCAATCGAATCCGTGATCACAATACGCATGCGGTCTATTTTGGCAGGTCATCCCGTAGTTCGTCCGTTGCGTTTTGTGATAAGTACAGCATTCCAAAGTGAACAAGAGTGAACAATAGAAAATAAATAAAATCAAGGTGTCAACTACAACAGCGTCGTACTACACGTATTAGCGTATTTCCGTGCCACAGTTGCCAAGACAGTGGGGCTGTGGATGTGATACCTGCCCATGTACCCTTCCCTCTTACGTCGAGCCTGTGCGAGTTCGGGGGGATAATTGTGCAAGCGGAAGGAGGGCTCTTATTTGGGGCCCGATAAAGGGATGAAAACGCAGAAGAAAAAAAGGCGCGTGTGTAATTGAATAACATGTGGCGAATTATGGGGTCAGAACGCCCTGGTTGTGAGGTTCTCGTCTCCCCCATACCCATTTCCCCCTGCCCCGCCCCTCACTCCGTGCTACGAACAAGTTCGAGGTGACACAGACCCCACTCTGGCAACGACGCCGCCACTGACATGACCGTTTCCCAGACTCACCAGCTCAACCATCAACGGCATCCCAGTCCATACTGGGCCCACGCCCTGGGCGTTCTTTTTTTGGGCGTTCCTCACATCCCGTTGGCCATTGGTATCTTCCTTTCCCCACCTTACTCTTGTAGCGCTTCCCGGAGAGCGGGAATTGCTGTCCATTGGCCATATTGGACCGGTGTCAGGTGTTCGTTGGCAAAGAGAGGGCTGTGAGGTGGTCAAATCCAGTGGGGTGTATTCACTGGTTCGTGGTTCTTTATTTTTCCCCTGTACTCATTCGATTATCACCCCCCTCACGAGGGTGAAAAAATATAATAAGTCTATAATACACTGGCAAGGTATAAGTGCTAGCATAAACAAAAAAAAACACTCAAACGCGCAAGGCAAGACCCGCTGCTCGCTCCATTTATCGACCCGCATCGTCACCGGCTTCTGAATGCGGGCCCAAGACATCACTGCCAGAATAGATTGAAGCCGATCCACCTGGCCGACAAATCAGCCCCAAAACGGTTTACCAAGGGGGAGCGACTCACCATCGCTGTGTGTCCCGTCGCCCACAAAGGCTTCGGGTGGAAATGTAGCAATGACTTGCTGTGTAGATGAATCCCGATGGAGGTTGAGCACGACAACCGCTCCTGAAGACACGGTCAGCCTCTTTACCAACGTCACGAGAGTGATCATATATTACCTCCTGTAGCTTCTGACCGAAATGTGGACATCTCCACTTCGTTCAGATTGTCAACGTCTACATCTGTTGGGGTGGATACCTCATGGGTATCGCTGAAGGGGTTGCTGAGGGTGCTAGTGGTCCCCAGGGGTGGTTCCGTGGCTAGTAAATTGTGTCCATTATTGAAAATGAGCGAGCTAGTGAGCGGGCATACCTCCCTTGGCAATGGACTCCGAAATTTGGGCCATAAGCTTTTTACTGGCGGCTCGTCGCGAGGCAGTCTATAGAGAGTCAAGTTGAATTTTCAGCTGCGCGTGTGCATGGACGCAACTCGGATCTCTGACGGAAGACCTGTTATGTTGAAATGACTCCCCAGCAAGGAGGGCCCTTACGAGCTCCAAATCAACAGGCTTTTCTCCACAGAGCCTCTTTCTTCGAACCCCAGAAACCGTTGTGCGCGGTTGCTAGATGTCATTCAGCTGCCAAATGAGGATCCTATTATGGTACACCCCCTACTGCGTCCTTTTGATGACCCTCCACTTCGAACGTATGGCGAGTTTGTCACTTTCTTTGCGCAAATCTGCGAGGTACGTCACCTTCCCTTATGTGGGTCAGATTGCTCATCTCACAAGGGGGTGCAATTCATGCATTCAAACCACGTTGCTCATCGGTATATTCGCCATTACACATTTCCGTGGCTCCTCTTCATTGACATTTCGATAGGGACTGCACATGGCTAAATATCATGCTTGACCCGACAAATATGTATCCCAATTCGTTCCACCCTGTCGCCTTGGGGCGAAGTAAAGATTTTCGCCACAAGGCAAAGGGATATTCGCAGACCCGGCGGCCAACTAGTTACCTCCTCATCGACCTCGGTCTTTCCCGTCAATATGATCCTGCTGACGGGCCACCTCTCGACGAGCCGTTACATGGTGGCGACAGGACCGCACCAGAACACCAAGACGGCGAGACTCCATGTAATCCGTTTCCCACCGATGTGTACTACCTTGGAAATTTGGTCCGCGTACATTATATACAGGTCCGCGTCCTCAGCCCCTTCGACGAGATGTGTTCCTGACCCGGTTTCCAGAAATGCAAAGGGTTTGAGTTCATGGAGCCACTTATAACCGACATGGTCCAAGAAGATCCTGGGAAGCGCCCTAACATGGATGAAGTCGTCTCCCGTTTTTCCGAGATCAGGAGCAAGCTCAGTACATGGAAGCTGCGCTCGCGGATCGCCCGTAGGCATGAGATTTGGCTGGTTGCAGCATGGAGGTCTGTTAGCCATTGGTACAGGACCCTAGGCTACGTCGTTGCAAATAAAGCGGCTATTCCCGAGCCTAAGTGAACGTCGTAAAATAGTTCACTGCTTGCTCATGCCATACATGGTTGTTTTTCTATGTTGTTTATCGTACCCCACACTCGTTATTGTGCGTGTTCTACTACACCTGCTCGTTCCTCCATGCAAGTTTTTTAATATTTCAATAGACCACCGTATTCGTTCCCATTGTCATTTCAGCCAAAACTATATATTCAGGAGCGAAGAAGTATCAGGACGGGAGGATACCGGGTTTGAGAAGGCGGATCAAATTTCAAGGGGATGTCTAAATGAACTCGGTGATCATGAAAGCACTACATACCTCCGAAATGCACAGCAGAATCCGAACCTACCTCTACCGTGACGTTTCGACAGGTCCGCACCCTATAAGTGTGTGTGTGCAAGATACTTTTACCTAGGTTCAATGTTCAACGGGAATGACTGTAACCATGGCACAATAAGGACTATTAACGGCGGAGGACATGATTTTGAGATAAACCGGGAGAGAGAAAAAGGTCAAATATGTAGATACTTCATATTCCGTCCGTCTGTATCGGGATCGCTTGCCCACCCTTGGCCGCCGTCGGCGTAAACGTGTGCCAACGGTCATTGAACCGCACATCGAGAGGCCGCCCACCATACATATACTGCTGGAACTTGGCTGCGTCCCTACGTTAGCGGTGGTGAGGAAAAGAAACAGATAGAGGGGACGTACCGATGGCCGTCTCAGCCTCGGGGACCTGCGCAAATTGCACAACGCCAGCGCCCTTGGAACGTGTGCCGTCAAACAAGATCTCTGCCAGTTCGACTTGGCCGGTCGTCTCGAACAGCTCGACAAGATCTTCATTCGCCGTTGACCACGGCAGCTACCCATCCCCAGGGCCAGTCAGTCACCGTAGACATAAGGAGGAAAAGGAGAACTCACGTTGCGAACCATGATCTGCTGGCTCGGTTCTGCTTCGTATCCCCCCACACCATAACCGCTACCGAATCCTCCCGCCCCAGTGTATGCTCCGTCATATGTTGCATTGTACCCTCCCGCCTGCTGGTCCGGGCCGGAATAATCCTTGTATAGGTCTTGGTCCGAGAAGTTGCGGCCACCAGCAGCGAATCCACCACGTCCGAAGCCACCGCGTGCACCGTAGGTAGAACCCCGCGCTCCACCGCGCAAGCCTCGCAGCCCACCACGGAATCCGCCGCGGAAACCTCCAGGGCCAGACAAGCCTGCATAACGATCCTAGACATGGCACGTAAGAGTTGGGTAACGGTGGAGTGTGAAGGTAAGCCATACCTCGCGGACTTCAAGGACGCGACCATACCAGTCGAACCCATTGTACATGCCTAAACCGACGTCATAAGCTGTGGTGAGAAAAAAGATATCAACACGCACTGATAGCCTGTTGAGCATCCTTTGAGGTCTCAAAGATCACCGTGCCGCTGCCTTTGGGTCGACCATCCGCCCCAATATTGATGTCAGCGCGGATAATATTTCCAGCAGACCTGAACAGGTCCTTCAGGTCCTGCCAGCCAGCTTGGTAGGGCAACTGCAGAGGCAATGAGCTCGACTCGACGATAAAATGACTGAGATATTCACATTCCCGACGTAAAGCTGGTTGCCCGGATTTGAGCCGAAGGAGTTATGGTATGCTGGACGTGGAGGTGGACCAACGGTGAGGCCTTGACCAGCCATAGCCATGCCTATTTTTCCGGGTACGGGTGTCGCGCCGAAACGTGATTCATTTTCCCGGTCCTGAGTGTCTCATGAGTACGCCGAAAATTATGCCAAAGTTGGGGACAGACCTCTCGAATAAATACAGGGCGGCCGAGAAGCGGTTGTTCAGATAACTCGCGAATGGCACGCTGGGAGTCCTCCTGAGACCCAAATTCGACAATCCTGATAACATGCCCATGTCAGAGCGACGCAGAAAAGACTCGAGTGAGAAATGGAGACATACCCGCATCCCTTAGAGATACCGGTCGGTGTGACAAGCACCTCGGCGAACAGGACCTCACCAGCTAATTACCCCGACAATCAGCCTCACAGCTCACTATGGCCCCTCAAAAACCGGAAAATAGAAACTGCAGCTCCCCCCACTGATCGTCCACGCCGAAACCCTGCTCCTCCAGGGGACATCCGGATGCTGGGTGCGCTGGGGAGTGACCGAACTCGCCATCTGCCCCTGGACCTTCACTCCGTCTCCGGCTCCAAACCCCCTTACCTCCAGGGGGGCAATTCCAATCCGGACGACCACCCGACGCACCCCAACCACCACCACTATCACCACAACTAAAAAAGCAACGAGACCACTAAAACGCCCCCACCCACCTCCCCGCATAAACTCAATCAAGTCGCGGTATTTGACGTCGTAGCTGAGATTGCCGACGTACACGCGGTTCTCCCGCTTGCTGTGCTTGGCAAACTCGACCGCCTCCTCGTGCGGCGCATTGATCGGACCGCCAAGCGAACGTGGGAATGCCTCTGACTGCTTGCGTTCGCGCTCGCGCGAGCGGCTGCGGGAAGAGCCGCCGCGAGACCGAGACCGCCTCGAACGGCGCCTGGTTGGCGAGGCAGAACGGCGTCGCGAGCGAGAACGCGAGCGGGAACGGGAGTGCGCTGACCGCGACCGCCTGCGACGCTACGGAGGTGGAAAAGAGGGGGAAGAGACAGGGAAAAGTCGTCAGTATGAAACATTACGATATAAAAGCAACAGGACACACGTCGCCATTGCGTCGTTCACGCTCCTCAGGCTCCCAGTGATCACCACCGCCGCCGCCGCGTCTGCTTCGAACTGTGATAATAAAACAGGTAGGTGGGTTGTTGGCCACGACTAGAGTCGGTGAAACTTACCAGAAGACTTACCGGAATCCCGCCTGTCGCGGTCGCGGTCACGGTCCCTATCACGGTCGCGGTCTCTGTCGCGCCGCGGTTCCCTGTCTCTGTCACGGTCTCTATCACGATCGCGGTCAAAATCGCGATCTTTTTCCTTGTCAACCTCGTCCTTGATTTTCATGTCGACGTCCATGATGAAGCGAGGGGATGTATGCTGCTGAACGTGGCGGCAAGTTGAAAGAAGAAAAAGGGCGATTACCAAGCGCAAAGTTTGGCTAATCCAAGCTCCGCTCGCTTACAAATCCAAAGGTATATACGTGGTGCAATTATTAGATGGTTACATAGTACTACTCTAAAGGGTGTCATCACATCACTGTAACTGTCCGTACCGTCAGTCATATATGAAACTCGTGTCATCATATCTTATGAATAATTCTAATCAGAGCGCTCTGAATCATCTATTGTCGATGAGGTTGATGAGCGTGAGGTCGATGAGCGTGACGACGATCGTTGGTTCGAAGTCCCGCGATTCCTGCGACGCCTGCCTGCTCCTGAATGAGGTCCACGGCGCCACACATGGTGCGCAACAAGGTCGTCAACGACAGCTTGTGACTCGGCACTGATTCCGACAAGAGGGGAGGCCGATAGCCGAAGCAAATCCGCAATATTGTAAACAGGAACCTTAGGCTCTAAAGTAGGGGATTTAAGTGAACCGCCAGAAGCGCTAGGAAATGGAAGTAGGCTCACCCTTTGGCTTCGGCTCAGTTGCGGGTTGCAGCTCAATTGTGGCGACAGCGGGTGACACTGAACGCTCCCGCCAGCTGCTACTTGATGCCTCTGAAGAAGTAGAGGGCGTGCGAGAATGAGATGGCCCGCCGCGGCGGTACTTGGGCGTAGTAGTGCGGGCAACAATGGGCGTGCGGTCTACGGACTCAGAGTGGCGCCAGGACGCAGCCCCAGAAGGAGACTTGGCACCGCTATGATGGCGAGGGGCGAATGCTCCAAAGGGATTGTGCTGCACCGCGGCCGGTGCACGGTAGGGAGACTGATGGAACGCCGCAAATCCGTTGTGGGCAGCGAAGGAGGAGTGGAAAGCGGGGGGAGCTGCAACGGTGGCCATTGTTCGTAATCAGGGAGGAGGCACTGACAGGAAGCGGAGTGAACTGGGGAGTCATGAAGACGGAGTGAGTTGGTTCTTATAGCAAGAGTAGTAAGAAATCGAAACGATGTGCCACGTTAGCAATGGTCCTCGGAGGAATGAGCCCGAATGATACAGAAACCGATCGAATTCAGTAAGCCATGACACGACACTGCGCAGCGCAAGCACAGCCGCCCAGTAGTGCGTGCCCGACCGGCCCCGATGCTTGGTGACACTTCTTGTCAGTTCCAGAACCTTCTTCGCCGTACCCACTTCTGTACCGCCCCTCAAGTCTCGCCGTGGCACTAATTTTTACCATCATATAGCATAGCACATGCTTAACGTAGTTTTATTGCGATACCTCGAAGCATGGGCCGTGGTACTAGCATGATTATCACGGCGTGCCCACAATCCCAACAAATGTCCACTATTACATGGGCGTAATTACTGGGTGGTTCCTGTCATAGGATATGATCTTAGGAATCGATACCGGTTCATACCCAACCCGCTTTCCGACCCCCGACCGATTGCGTTGTCATCATAATCACGCAATAGGTTAAACGGGTCACGCACTTCCTCTGCTCAACTACTGTCGTTCGAACTTGTGCGTTTCAGCCCCTTTGGGACTTCAAATTGGCGTTTTCTGGGCTCTCCCAGTTTCGCCTGGCCGACGTCTAGCGTCTAGCTTTGGCCACTCATGCACTACTCATGCCGGAATGGCTCTTTGTGCGTTGGTCTTGTTCCTTCCGTAGACACGCGCACGCACATACGCAGCAGGCACCATCTAGATTTTCTTGTCACGTCCCTCGCCTCGCTACCAACGACATGCGTGCTTGTGCTAAGCTCCAGTGGCCCTCGGACAATCATGTGGGGTTCGCAAACTCCTACACGCATCCTCTGGACATGAGGATCCCATTTCGCTTTTGACGATTCAAGAATGAGGAGCTATCTTTGGTGCACGACCCGGAAGGGACCGCTCATTTCGAAATCACAGGGCGACCGAAACATCATATCAAACGCCGTGATTGTCACATGTGGTGCAGTAGAACCATTCCTCGCTCCATCACAGACAGGAATACTTCGGACGTTACGTGGGGGCCACTGTTTAGACGTCTTCCTTGCGGAAATCGTGCACTCAATCGCGTTCTGTGCGATCTGGGCGGACATTCTCTGTCTTGGTCATCCGTTTACTGCTACCCCGTCACGACCCTAAACCATTGCGAATGGCATTACAATATTAGGCTCTTCATCGACCGGTGTCTCTTAGTTTCCCGAAGCCGTCCCTCTGAAAGAGCGGACCACATAGCAAGGGGCTGTTTCGTCCATATTTTCTACTCAACTCACGACGCGTGACGCGTGTCCGAGTGTCTCTGTTCTTGTATCCCTGCGGTTGGAGGTGATCCAGGTACGATGCAAGGTACGATGTGCCCTTGGCATTCCCGTGTACTAGTGCCGAGTGTTTGTACGCTGTGCTGTCTAATTGGCTCTATGGGGCGTCCGCCGGCTGTCAGAGACTATGCTATTTTTTATGACCTTCGACGTACTACGTAGTGCCCCTGCTATCGACTTTCCCTCGTCTTTGAAATGGAGATCAGTAAATAGACGCCCACTGTGCCAGTGATAAAGGCAAGCAGAGCCTCGCTTATGTAATTAAGTAAAGTGGGCACGAGTTGGGGTCTTCGCTTGCCTCATTACTGCCTCATTCCTCTTCTCTTGTCCAACCAGATATCGATTGCACTGATTTGTCATTCGAGAGAATTCGTGATAACCGACGAATCCATCTTTATTACCTGATAAGCCATGCAGGATGTGGCGTGTCCTCGGGCGTGTCTCTACAACAATCCTAGCGCCACACCATAAAAATAGGTGCCAGGAACAGACGCACAGACGTTATCGGCTTCCCTCAGGCTCTTCATGCTGCTCTCTACCTTCCAGATAGGCTGCCTTGTATCATCTGCTTCTCTAGCATTCCTGTGGGCTCGGAGACAATGGCGGCGGTTGCCTCCTGGACCGCCTGGACTTCCTTTCTTCGGAAATTTCGCCGACATGCCCAAGGACTACGAGTGGAGGCACTGGGCGAAGCATAAAGACATCTACGGTACGCCGTTATTTCCTTCCCACACAGAGCTCATGCATTTAGCGATATCCTAGGTCCAATCAGCTCCGTGTGCATCATGGGTCAACCTATCATCATTCTCAATTCGTTGAAAGTGTGCGAGGACCTGCTAGAAAAGCGCGCTGTGATTTATTCTGGTCGCCCAGTTCTTCGGTTTGCGGGCGAGATGTAAGCTGTCACTCTACGACAGGTATCGGTGCCCATCTGATGATTTACGTAAAGGATCGGTTGGAACCTGCAGATGATCCTCAGTCCATACGGCGAGCGCTTCCGTTCTATGCGCAAGCTCGTAGCTCGGCACATTGGCACCAACACTGGCATCGCAAAATTTCGTCCTGCACAGGAACGCGAGGCGATACACTTCCTCGCCCGCGTTTCGGAGAATCCCGATAACTTCCTCAAGGACATTCGCCTGTAGGTCACGCAAGAGACTTGCAAGACCTGTGCTGACCCCCTATAGATCGGTTGCGGCCATTTTCTTGAAGATGTCGTACGGCTACAGTGTCGAAAGAGAGAAGTCTGACCCTCTCCTGAATGTGATCGACACTGCTGCAGATGAATTCTACATCGCCACATCACCGGGTGCATGGCTAGTTGATACTCTCCCGATCTGTCAGTCCCTTTTACTTTCTCTCTGTGACAATCACAATTGAACGGGCCTCTCCAAGTGCGCTATGTCCCTGCGTGGATGCCAGGTGCGGGATTTAAGAAGGTAGCCGAGCGGTATCGACGTACAAATCTCGAACAAACCTATCGACCTCTGGAGTTTGTGAAACGCCGCATGGTGAGCCCTAGCGATCTCTAGTTACCGTCGAGCAAAACGCTGAATTCAGGGTAGCTGGACAAAACCTCAGTCCCGTCCTTTACGTCCGCGCTCTTAGAGAGTGAGCTCAGCACTCTGGACACAGAGACTCTCCCCTTCGCGGCGACGTCTCTCTTCGGAGGTGGGACAGACACTGTGCGATATTGCGATTCATGACATAACGCGCCTGGAGGCTAAGTGACACACAGGTTGTGGCCACTATCAGCACATTTGTACTTGCGATGGTCCTCTTTCCAGACGTGCAGCTCAAGGCGCAGGAGGAGATCGATCGCGTTGTCGGCACAGGCCGTCTTCCAAACTTCGCAGACCGCGAGCACTTGCCGTATCTTTCCGCTCTGTACAAGGAACTCTTGCGATGGCACGTCATCGGTCCTATGGGTATGTATGTCTCCTTCCTCGAAAACGTGCGGCGTGTCTTACGTCTTTCCAGGGATTCCTCATTCGGCGATTCAAGACGACTGGTACGGGGACTATTTCATTCCCAAAGGCTCATTAGTCATGAGCAATCTCTGGCGAGTCCCCCGTCATCTGGTTCGCTCTCCAACTGACTCGCAACCGCCAAAAAGGCAGATCGCGAACGACCCGGAGATTTATGAGGATCCGGGTACGTTCCGCCCGGAACGCTTCTTAGGCGCTCAGAGTGCTCTCGATCCCCACGCGTTCGTGTTCGGCTTTGGGCGGCGCGGTTGTCCCGGCGTGGCACTTGCGGGCGCTACCGTGTACGCGTTCATGTCGGCGGCTCTCGCGGCGCTCAACTTTGCGCCGGGTCCAGAGGGAGCGCCGAGCCCAGAATTCATCTCTGGTACAGTCAGGTGGGCAAGCGGCTAATCCCTATCTGTGTCACTGATCCGATGGGAACCTTGTTGCGGCGGCACTCGCTGGCAGTCACCCGAAACCGTTCAAGTGTAGCATAACAGCACGATCGCCCTCCACACTCGAAACAATACTTGTGGCGTATTCAGAATACCCTGTTGAACAGGCGTCACAGTTCTAGTCCATGTATCGCTTGGCGGAGCTACTGTAGCTTCTTGGTGTACTACTATATGCTGTATCTACCCACGTGTGTGATAGCGATAACGGCCAATCTGTGAAGAATGGACTCGTTGGACGCACGCCCCGGATTTCGATTTGTGACTCACCGTCGCCAATACCACACAGGGTCCTGATGGAGGTCATGAGGGGCGCAATGCAAGGATACTGAGACCTTGAAATGGCTATGGTATCATTGGTGATCACATTAGCAAAACATCAACCAACCTGGGAGTGTACTGGACATACTGGACCCGGTACTGTATGCCACTACACCAGGTGCCACATGATTCTCCCTAAAACAGGTAGCAGCGCTGACTAGGTTCGTGACCATACGGAATTTCTCAGACCTATCATATCGGGCCTATGATGAAATGAGCAGTGATTAGCACTGATCGACAAATGGAGTGGGCCTGGGGAATAAGCTCGAGCGCGCGCTATCGACGAAAACAGAGCAAACAGGAAGTCGTGTGCGAGCTGGTGGGAAACCGGCGTGCGGCCCAAAGAACACTAAGTGTAAGGGTGGACCACGAGACACAAAATTTAATCTGCTTCCAGAGCGCCAATCCACATCGCAGGTTATCACAATGTCGGTTTTGCCACTTCCGTGTTCCTCACTATAATTACCGAACCATCCCCAGAATGGAGGAATGGAAGAACGGGACAGAAGGGCTTAGTGTGGGTGGCGTGTACGAGGACGCAAAAGAAGCTGTACGTAGTAAGCACTGGTGACTGAATGAGGAAAGGTGAACCAGTAGAATTATGCAGATGCATCAACTCGAAGGAAGAGAGTCTATCTCGCGGTTGATGGGTAGGTCGCTCGAAGGAAGGCCGACGTTAACTCTATCACATGCCCACGATCTCTGATCCCAGCTGCGAAGTGAAGAGAAGAAAGGATGCTATTCAGTTCCTGTCCTGGGGGCAATGCTCGAACTACCGACAGTAAAATGTGTGAAGGTCGTCGAACACATGTGAGCTTCGAGGTTCAGCTGTTCCTTGCGCTGGGTGTGCCTCGGCCCTCAGCGCTGCCAGGGAAAAAGTCGACTGAATTAAAGGGAAACACAGCGCAGTCCTTATCGCGTATGAGACTTGTGATGTTGTGATTCTCCACGCCGCCCCTTGTTGGATGTGAGGCATAGAACCCTAGAACAGAACCGATCGCATTAACGCCCCAATGTTGCTGCTGTTGACAAGACGGGAGGGGAATCGAGAGATCGAGACCAATGCGACGTGCCGTTATGATAATCAACTTCAGGGGGTAACAGGTCTACTGGAAGAGGGGACGAGAGCGCTGGATTGTATATCGATGCGAAGCCCATGTGCCGTCACGCTAGGAACACATTCTTTAGCAAGAAGTGCAGATCTTAAACCAAGAAAGATCAACGATGGCGAAAGATCCTCGTTTGGTTTAACAAGGACAGACGACGTTTGAGTCGAACCTCACGACAGTGAGCTGCATTATTCAAGAGTCGGCGGGGTGGGTCGAGTTCCGCTCGTAGGTGTACTTGTAGTATCACTCTGACACCGCTTGCACCAGGGCACGTCGAGAGAACACGTAAAGTTTATATCACTTCCCAAAGCAGCAGAAAGCCCAACGGAAGTCTGTACTTGTCAGGACGTCAAGGACGCGAAAGCCGACGGTGCTGATGAAGCATGTAAAATCAAATCATGGAGGTTGGTGTCGAGCCCAAGCGGATATGTGACGATGATCCGAGAGAGTACTGAGGTACTGCTGATTGTGAAGGTGGCCTTGGACTTGCTACCCCCTCAAATTCAAATGAAGCGGCCTGCAGAATTGTAAGGCAAGTATGGGATTATTTAGTCGTCCCCACTGCCTGAGCGTTGGGAGCACTGAGAACATCATTGAGCAGGAGTGATAGCGGGACACATACACGTACATTACAAGCAGCAATTGGGGGAAACAACGCGGGGCTCGTCGTCGCAGACCATTGGAAATCGCGTCGTCTGCTGAGTCATCGAGTCATCGAAGATTAATTTAGAAGTCGGGGTTTGAAGCTGCTGTGGTAAAGCGGCCCACTCACTGGCGCATCGATACTTCGCTCTTCGCTACTGTACCAAGTGCAGCAGGACAGCCGAATGATCTGACCCTGAGTCAGGGTCTCGATGCGACCCCGATAGGTCAGGTCAGTCAGGGTCGGGCCAGGATCCTTTTTCCCCTGAGTGCGGGCCGTGGCAACACCTCTGCATACAGACACCCTGGCAGTCCATTACGGTTAGACTGCCGCATTCATCACGAAAGATGCCTTTTAGAGGTGCACTTAGTCTGCAGGCTAGTCTGTGTGCCGAACGCCATTCGGGTTTACTGTCCTCATGTCGCCCTCAGGGGACAGGGGACCAGAAAAGCATGATTTCATTTCGGTCGCGGGCGTCGTATCCCCTCAAATTAGCCATATTTGACCTTACTGATGTATTCTAACACCCACGTGGCACCGTCAACACCGCTGGGATCTGGGTCATGTCCTTACATTTTATGACACCTTCGTTTTTTGTGTCGCTCGAAATTTTGAATAGATCCTTCTATTGTTCTATAATCTCATATCTATAGATGCTACTTGACCTAGTGGATTTTTTTCAGGCTGGAATGATGACGGGAACACAGTGATCCACTGCAATCTTCAAATTTGCATAAGAACATTTGCATTACTACTGACACGACGGTATTACGCGGGTTTTATCTGATCAGGTCATATTCGCATGCCGCCTCGCCAGTCCATATTAACTCGAAAATACATGGGGTCGTTCATTTAGGGTCAGGGAAACACGACTACTATATCCGAATACAAAAGAGCGAAACCTTTTACGAAGTCATCCAAGAACATAATCTACAAATAGCCCGCTCCAAACAATTCCACCAAAAGCGAACCCATTTGACTCGAACTATCCCATAATTAGTACAATCGGCTGAAACGAGTGAGCGTGGGCAACGTACTTCACGGAGGCAGCTCTTCGGGTCGTCGACGTCAAGATTTTGAAGTTGTAGAGTAAGGTGAACAGCTGCACCCCCAACGGTAAGAATAAAGTAGGGGATGCCTTGGTTATTCATCACCCCAGCCGTTGCCAAGCATGAGACGAATATTCCGGCGAATACTGCGAGGACCTTTTTCACATGGTTACCAAACAACAATGCCGTAGATTTTACGCCGGCCTGCACATCGTCACGCTTATCCTGACAAGCGTAAACCGTATCTATGCGGTTCAAACATGAGCGGGTGCACGGATTAGGAAGGTACGGCCCACCGTAGTACATAGTCCAACTATATGGTTTTTACTCAGCACATGTGGACAAAGACGTCAATTATGACTCACCACCACATACCAAAGAGAAGCGCTCCAGACGCGGGGTCGAGTCGCGCACGTAATGCGCCCCAAGCCACGAGAGATAGCATGTTGATGGACACGCCTAAAAAAAAGGATGTGTGATTCCGGTGTGCGCATTGTCAGGGGTACGTGTCCCACATACCCAACCAGGCCTGCGGCCAGTACGTTATGCGTTTCATGAATGGGTAGAACCCTGCCAACGGGAAGATAGTGAGGAGGCCTAGCTTCCAGCTATCGATTGAACCCTCCGTCAGCCGAGGTTCATCGAACAACGATGGACTTACGCAAGAGTGTTGACAGGCCAGAGCATAGCGATGAGCAACACGATATGGATCGCCAAAAAGACGGTGGCGCCTGGTACTGAGACACGCCCGTCGGCCACAGGCCTATGCTTGGTGCGTTCTGTCGAATGGCAGTCGCCAGTCGGTCAACAGGGTAATTTTGACCTCGTGCGTCCCTCACTTACCTACTTGTCGGTCAAATTTGCGATCGACAATGTCATCCCACACGCAGCCGGCACCTGAATATACGTGAGAATGGCCATGCGGCGAGAGAATAGAGACATACTTTTGTGGGAATAGCAGTGTGAGGTGGCCAGCCTCGAGAAGCATACCCGAATCTGCACTCACCTGTGCGAAAGGGCCGCGCCAACCAGACCATAGATGAGGTTCGAAGCATAAGTCTGTAGAGGCATCGATAGGGGGCGTGCTGCCATCGTCATTCCCCAGGCTGGTTTACCCATTGAAACAGATTAGCTAGGTCATCGGCGCGGTTGGAAGGTGATGGCGCACCGCACGGCCAGAAAACAAGCATCGAACCAGCGAACATATGAACGCGCGAGAGCTCGATCTGAAGTCGTGTACACTCAGCGAAACTGGGACTGACGGAGATCCGAGTAGTTGAAGAACTCACCCAGCGCCAGAGATCTGGAAGGGGTGATGACTTCTCCATGATAAGAACAGATGACTTGAAAGTAGTACAGGGGGGAAGTTATACAATACTCCTTGATGTTTGCGTCCCAATTGATTCGAACGCCTTTTATTGACCACCGCCCTTACAGCCTGATGCGATGTTTGAGCGCTTTGAACCCTTGCTTGTAGGGATGACATACCATCCATTTTTCCCACCGAATCAGAGACAACAAATCAGGCAGGAAGATCCCAAGCTCGGAGTGTGGACTGTGACCTAACCTTGGACGTAAAGATGCCTAGATTGAAGTTCCGTAATCACCTGAAACAGAGAGGAGCATGGACTGAGTTCCCTTCTAAGGCATGGCCATCATCGGTTCAACATTCAGTCCTGAACGACGCTTCGAATCGAAGCTGATAGCGCTGAAACCTTGTATACAACCTGATGGCTTGACCTCGCACGACCCCAGACTGTCCGAGCCACGAAAATAAAGAATTTAAATAAAGAATTGAGTCAGCGTACCATAATCACGGCTCACGGCTCTCAGCGCTCAGCAGGAACAAGACTCGGACACCCGGTCTTCAAGTCCAAGTTATGGTTCATGCACAAGCGTGGGCCGGGGTTGGCGTGCCTTTCATCTCGGATCACGTGGGCTTCCGGACATAGTTTAGGTGCTGTCATGGGTGCTGTGCTACTGTATTTGCATGTGCTCAGCCGCCGTGAGCTATCTCATGTCAGAAGATGTGACCGATATCCATTTTAGAGGACATATAATTGAGAAAAGCAGCCGGGAGCAGGGAATTTGGGTGTGGCGTATCTTGTGCTTGATGAGGTGCAAGGTCCTTGCTAAGTCGATGTACCCGCGGCGTAGTAACCCGCCACAGCGCCCAGACCGCCGACGTTCGTGGTCTTTTTTTATCTGCACTTCCATGCAATCATACACCATTGATAGTCCGTAGGGATCGCACCAAATTTGAAGAGGAGTATCAGGGACACTTGTTTGGACATCCACAGTTCGGAAACGCTAGCACATTTTTTTGTTTCCAACCACTGGCACTGTAACGCACATCTCCTCGTCTGATATTACAGTGACTTACCAAATTATCACTCGTGGGAATATACGCGATCAGCGAGGTCTCTAAGTTTAGTTCGAGAACCTGATACAGTACTGGTAGCGCTAGAGACTAGAGTCGGAGATTGTTGGTTGTGTCCGTGAGTGGCGGATCACCAATATTGTGGATCAGTTTTCGGTCGCCCCAAGATTGTCCCGCCTGCTTTTTGTTCACCGAATCCACCTTACTGCGTAGTCGAAGTCCTTACAAGTTATACATACCGTAGTAACCAATATTGCCGATTTTTACGCACTATATGACTCAAGGGTCAACCGGTCAAGCTCAGAGGACGATTATCTTAGGGACAGTGCTTGGTGCACTGCAGTATCTAAAGTGAAGTGTTATAATACGGAATATGAGGCCTTGCACGATACAGTAATGTATTTTAAAAAAAACAAAATATCAATTTTTGGGCGTCCGTCACGTCCCCTGTATCACGTCCCCTGTATGTTGACATGCGCTGACAGTACGACATCCTGGTTTCCGTTCGATCTTGCAATTCCATCACGAAGCTGTTCTGTTTTTTTTTTTTTTTTCACCTCAAGCTGGGAAAACGAAAACACAGTCCAGCGCGTGACTGGCGCATCCCTGCAGCCCTGAATGAATGAATGAATCATCTTCGGTCGATGACCACACTGTTCGTTTCCGGGACTACTCTACCCAGCGATTCATAAACCGGCGGGTGGGGAGCCTGCGGTTGGAACGCAACTCCGCCGTCGCCCTGGTTTTTCGTGAAACCGGGGCGGCTCGTAGGGCGTATTGCACTTTTCAGGAATGTGTGGCCCGGGTGTACAGCTTGACTAATGGCACAGTAATTGGGCGCAAGATTGGGCGGTTAGGTTGGCGTTCACCCAATCGCAAATAATGTCAAAGGTCCCCTCTACTGAGTCCGGTCCCGGTGCGGCAGTACCGAACAAACAGTTTCTATTCGACAATGACTCGTCATCACAGTCACATTGCCTTCGCTGCCAGTTAATGGGGCCGGTGGGGGGCCTTCGTTCTCATCCCTCTTCCCTTCTCTTCTCTCGGCGGTTGGTACCGATTATTTTGCCGATTATCATTTGAGCGAAATTTATCCATGACAAATCCAAGGACAAATCCATTTTTATTATCCGTACTACATCAGCCATGATCCTGCCATGGTGCAATTGTAATCACAGCGCCACTGGCGCAGACCATAAAAATAGGTGCCAGGAACAGACGCATGGATGTTAACAGCTCCCCACATCATGCTGCTCTCTACCTTCCAGATAGGCTGCCTTATATTTCTTGCTTGTCTAGCATTCCTATGGGCTCGGAGTCAATGGCGACGGTTGCCCCCTGGGCCTCCTGGACTTCCTTTCCTCGGAAATATCGGTGATATGCCCAAGGACTACGAGTGGCTGCACTGGGCGAAGCACAAAGACCTCTATGGTATGTTTCTAGCCTTTGTCTCTTCACCACGTGCAGCTCACGCTATCTATCATAGGTCCAATCAGCTCCGTCTGCGTTATGGGTCAACCTATGATCATCCTCAATTCGTTGAAAGTGTGCGAAGACCTACTAGAAAAACGCTCTGTGATCTATTCTGGTCGCCCCACTCCTCCATTTTGCTGGCGAGATGTAGGTCCACCCCGCTACGAGGAGTCACCCACTTGGAACTTATCTGATATTTACGTAAAGGATCGGTTGGAATCTGCAGATGATCTTCAGTCCATACGGCGAGCGCTTCCGTTCTATGCGCAGGCTCGTAGCTCGTCAAATTGGCACCAACGCTGCGATCGCAAAATATCGTGATGTACAGGAACGCGAGGCGATACACCTACTTTCCCGCGTTTCTGAGAGTCCCGATAACTTCCTCAAGGACGTTCGCCTGTAGGTCATGCAAGAGACTTCCGAGACCTGTGCTGACATGCAACCCCCTGCAGATCGGTTGGAGCCATTTTCTTGAAGATGTCGTACGGCTACAATGTTGAAAGAGAAAAGCCTGACCCTCTCCTGAATGTTATTAACATTGCTGCAGATGAATTCTACCTCGCCACATTGCCGGGTGCATGGCTAGTTGATAATATCCCAATCTGTCAGTCCCTTTTACTTTTCTCTGTAGCAATTACATTCGAACTGACCTCTACAAGTGCGCCACGTTCCAGCGTGGATGCCCGGTGCGGGATTTAAGAAAGTGGCCGAGCGGTACCGACGTACAAACTTTGAACAAACCTATCGACCTGTGGAGTTTGTCAAGAGCCGCATGGTGAGCCCCTAACGATTTCTGGGTTCCGTTGAGCAGAACGCTGAACCCAGGGCAGCTGGACAAAACCGCAGTCCCGTCCTTCACGTCTGCCTATTTAGAGAGTGAGCTCAGCGCTCTGGACTCGGAGACTCTCCCCTTTGCCGCGACGTCTCTTTACGGAGGTGGGACAGACACCGTACGATATTTCAGCCCCTCATATCACACGCCAGAGGGCTAAATGGGCATGCGTGTTCCTCAGGTTGTGGCCGCTATTAACACATTTATACTTGCGATGGTTCTCTTTCCCGACGTGCAGCTCAAGGCGCAGGAAGAGATCGACCGCATTGTCGGCACCAGCCGTCTTCCAAACCTTGCCGACCGCGAGAACTTGCCGTACTTTGCGGCTGTGTACAAAGAGATCTGAGATGGCACGTCATCGGTCCTATCACTCCTCGTTCGACGATTCAAGACGACTGGTACGGGGATTATTTCATTCCCAAGGGCTCGTATGTCACAACCAATCTCTGGCGGGTCTTCATCTCGTATTTTTTTGGTTCATCCCAACTAACTTGCGACGCCAAAACCTCAAAGGCAGATCGCGAATGACCCAGAGGTTTATGAGGATCCCGGTGAGTTCCAACCGGAACGCTTCTTGGGCGCTCAAGGTGCCCTCGACCCCCACGTGTGGGCGTTCGGCTTTGGCCGACGTGCATGTCCCGGGGTGGCGCTCGCGGGTGCAACTGTGTATGCCTTCATGTCGACGGCTCTCGCAACGTACAACTTTGCGCCGGGCCCTGAGGGGGCTCCGAAACCAGAATTCTTCTCGGGCTCAGTCAGGTGGGCAGCGGTTCCACCTCTCTGGCTTCTGGTTGTCACTGATCCGATGGAATCCTGGCGGCGGTCGCTGGCAGCCACCCGAAACCGTTCAAGTGTAGCATAACAGCGCGATCGTCTGCCACCCTCGATACTATGCGCGCGGCGTATTCCGACCATCCCGTGGAGCCCCCGTCGCAATTCTAAATCATGTACTGCCTAGAAACGATGTACTAACTGTTATATCTGCATGGAGTTGCACACATGTAATAGCGTTTACGGTCCGTTCTATAAGAATGGCCTCGTTGGAAGCCCGACCACATTCCGATGTCACTGGTCGTCGTTAATGTCGTATGGGTTACGATGAGGTTCATGAGCCTCAGGGGCGTAAGTGAAGTAATTCAAAGACACTGAGGCTTTGAAATGGCCTTGCAATCATTATGTTCCCTGATGGTGGCATGATAAGGTCTTGCGAGAAACGCAGTACCGACACAATTGTGGAGAAGATGCCGTGTGAATCAACTTCCTAATCAAGGGTGCATTTACCGCAGATGGTAGACTTGATGGTAGAGCACAGTAAGTTATTAGGTCTGGCAAATTTACCACGATATCCGACGGGGCTATGTTAGAGCATTTTCAATCAGGCCTTCTATCGCAGAAGAAATACAGTAGCTCCGAGAATCATCGACTCAATTGAACTTTTTGTGTTCTGCCTTGCAAGTTCGTGCTTACGAAACAGTAGGAGTTTGAAAACAAAAGGCATTCGGCCGTCAGCTACTCAGGTCCTCATTTGAGTTACAGCTAAATCCATAATGGGGGGCCCCTCCGCAAATTACACACACAGCTGACCTCCAAATTTGACGTGCGGGGTTCATAGTTAAGTATAGTTTGAAATTCTCAGGAAATTTGGTATCTCGCAAATACATAGTTATTAAATAGTTATCCGAGGTATCAAATAGTTATCCTGTAATGCTGAGACGGCACTCAGCCAAGAGTCGGAGTTATCTCATACTTATCGCCCGTTGTGTGGCGGTTTCTCCCATTTCCGTCACCTTTGTCCGTCGTCATCGCCCCCATTGGCAATCACTGACTGGGGGCAAAGGTAAAGGGAGAACTCAGACTGGCCATCGTCGTTCTCTTTCTCAACCAAAGATACGTATCGCTTCTCCCATCACCTTGTGTATACACTTTCTCGCTCTCTCTCCCCTCCTCCCCGACGCACCCCTTCGTCAAACCGGATCACCGACGCCAAGCACCTCGCAAACAGTCCCTAGGCACCTGAAGACAGGCCGCGTGTCCCTCTCTCTTCGCAAATACGAAACTACGTTTTTTTTTCCTTCTTCTTTTTCCCGTTCGTCTCTAACCGGTGCAGGCCGCAAGACAGTGACTGCATCGTCATCACTTTCACAAGAGCCTCCTCCCACCGCCTTTACACCTCGCAGCATGCGAGCATCCAATCCGCCTCGCCTGCCGCTCCCAACCCTCAACCTGTCGCTCACGCATGTGTACGCAGGTCATACCGTCGTCGCTATTTCCATTGTCACCATCTCGCACTTGGCCCCACTCAGATGTGAGTTTTTTTCACATCTTGTTTTTCTCTAACTCATTTCGACTGGGCAGGACTTCCTGCTCCCGCGACTATAACGACTTCGCCGCAACCTCAGCACCACCACACCCGCACCCGCTGCCTGTCGACCCCGCCACCTCGACATGGCTGCGACACCCTACCGACCCAGTTACGACCACCACCTCGACCCCGCCACGCTGCCACCACCTCGACACGGCCTTACCGCTACCTCGATCCCGTTTCGACACGGCCGCCACTGCTCGACCCTCCTACGACGCTTTCACCAACGCCGCGCACCTCGACCCCGCTACGACGCTCCCACCGGTGCCGCGCACCTCGACCCGCACCAGTGCCAACTCGACACAGCCCCCACCGCCACCTCGACGCCTGCGCCACCTACCCGTTCACCCCGCCTCGACTCCACCCCATCGACGCTGTTTCGACACCACCTCTCAACTTGCCACGTCATCCTTCACGCGCGATCCCCAGACAAGCTCACATTCCCCTGTAGTACCTGTAGTTGTGTATATAAGATCATGTGCATGTGTACCTGTACACATATGACCGGAACACCCGCACGGGTTTTCGTACCTGTGTGACCCGTCTAAACTCGCACCCGAACCCGAGAAAACCCGTACCCCTCATCACGGGTACGGGTGGCTCCAAAATACAGGGGTGACCCGAGCAAATCACTCCTCAACGCAGCTGTGGACGACTATGACAGACACTGGTGTCAAAATTTATTCGCAGATTAGTAATTTTTCATTTTTTAATTACTACAAATAATTTCTCGTGGGACAAACTTCGGCATGGTTATCAAAACCTCTTCAGACTCAGCTCGGCTACTAAAAGGGGCCCCCCATTATGGATTTAGCTGTACCACAGCACTTGGCCACCAAAAGCACCCAACACTGACTTGAAAGCGCCGATTGGTCGGGAGTTCATAAAACCTCTACTTTGAACTCGGGTTGTCCGGGTTCCAGGTTGACCGCATTTGACTAATTTGACCGGGTCACATCGAAAAGGTCAACGAATTACGGACAAGCCGATCCTATTCGTCGTTCACCATACACCGGGCATGCCTTTCACTCATGGAGATTTCGCAGAAATTGTGCGGTAAGCGGCTGCAGGTGCTCGCTGGGTAAGCGGTGAGTGGACCAGCGTCCCTTCAATCTGAATCCAGATCACACGACGATGCGGCACATAAAATTGCATAAACGCGCTCAGAGGATCAACGAATATCTCAGGACTGCATGGGAGCGCATTGAGGATCTAGATCGAGCGTTCGAGCCCTGGGATCAGGAGAGAAGAGCAAGGAAATCCTACGAAACCACGAATCGCAGATCTCGGCACTGGAGCGCATCAAAATTGAAGCCGATGGCATGGGGGATATTGGCTGGCGGATCTCTCTCCTCCAAGACGCGATCTACGGCGCCATTCACGGATTGACGTGACGGCTTCCCGGGAGATCGTTCAGCAAGCTCAAGCGCTCCAGACCCCTTCTGATACTAAGCGAAGTCTTCAATTTCCCGTTGATCTACAGCACTCCTATCACGCCGCAATTAGTATCCTCCGCATGGTAAATCTGGGCACTGTCTTCGCTGAGCCTCAAATTCCGCGATGTGCTCGCGGGGTGGAGCGCTGAGGGAGACGCTCGAAAGCTTGAAATCTATCGACAAGGTCCGGTGTCTAGCAAGCGCTCAGCCCTGGCCTAGGCAAGCGAGGATTTAAGACAGGAGTGGAAAGCATCATGGACGTATTGCTCGTCCAGGGGGCCTTCGTCATCGATTACTCTACGCGTAGTCGAGGTCATGAAGAAAGCTCTTCCATGTATCCACAACCTGAGTTACAGTATGCTTGATATAGACACAGCGCGTGTGTACAGCACAGTCGGGACTCGGGAGACACAAGTGCGATGCGCGGTACTGTACTGAACCAATAAGGAACCAATAAGGAAACTTGCAGAGTGACAAAAGAAAAAATGAGAGTTCGTCTAGAGATCTAATAACCTTCTCATGCCCTGCCAAACCGCGAAGCTCACCGCGTTCATCGGCACCATCTTCAGGTATCCAATGCCCAACCCGACAAAAAACCCCTTAGGCCCACCCCGCGCCCATATTGCACGCACCGTTTCTCCCCAACGCAGCCACCGCCCGGGCTCCGTCAGCCCGCCGACCTGCATGCGCCGGCGCACGACCTCAAATGGATAAGAGACCGTCTGCGCCACTGCGCCCGACAGAGCGCCAATACCAAGATCTGCCAGCGGCGTCGCGCGGGGGCGCCGGCCGTCCGGTGCGAGGGGGACGAGCGTGGAGCGCAGGTAGCCCCAGGTGAGGAACGCAGTGCCCGCGTACGGGACGATGCCCACCAGGCTGGCCGTGAAGCCGCGGTAGAACCTGAGAAGCGGGAGGCTGTGGAATAGGTCGCGTCTGATCGGTGCCCCAGTTGATTGGAGGGGTGCTCCTTCGGAGTAGATGATGCGCGCCGTCTGCAAGAAGGACGGTCGCGTGGGGCGCCCGGACGCGGAACTTTGAATGGTGTGGAATGCCATTCGCACGCGCAGCAGCTCGAGGGGATACGTGAAAAAGACGGAGATGGTGCCTGGTGGCAGTTCGGTCAAGTGCTACCTGGGCAGTACAACTCACACACCTGATATGGCACCAGCTGAGAATCGGCGCAGGTTTGTTTCATGTGAGTGAGTCGGCATTAGTAACTGCAAACGTGTTAGAGGGGTAGAGACGAAAGGACCGGCAGTGGGACGTACATTATGCATTTCGTCGTAAGCTAGGAATTTGATGGCCGCATACGGGAAGATACGCAAGAGCGTTGCTGAGTGGCCCTGGAAGAGTCCCAGGGTCCCCGAGTCTTTGTATATTTGCGCCCCGGCGCGGAACGCACCACTCCATGTCCCTGGTAAACGCATATACCGACAAAAGATTGTCAGGTCTGCGCACAGCGACGCATCCATTTATATGTTGTATCGACGCACCTGCGTATTTATGGTATTCAGGATTTGATGCTTGGAAGAGGATCTTGACGCGGTCAAGCGGGGCGACGACTGTCTTGGCCTGGAGGACTTCGGGTCAGTGGGACAGCAGAGAGAGGATGTGTACACACGACACAACCAGCAACCCCGCCAGCGATTCCAGAGCGAATCACTTGGTCCGCAGCTCGAAACTTGGGTACATCAGAGCTCATCTGAGCCACATACGCAGTGGGCCGTCTGCAACGCCGACCACGAGTGCAAAGTCAATTCCGGGTCAACAAAGTTTGGCCCTGTCGGTCCGGAATCACTGGGAGATAACTCTTATCAGATATCATATTATTAATATTATATTGCGGAATTTTGGGGCCCGCCTGTCTGGCACGCACACGAACGCACTGACAATTTGTAACGGTGACACTCGGATGATCCTCGATAAGAGTATAACAGAGCATAGATGGACGGAGAATCTGATGTGTTGTCAGCTAGGGAATGCGCATGTTCGAACTACTCCCGTCTAATTGTATTCCCGCCTTTCACTCGGCAGCAACGGGAGCGTATCACATTTTCAGGCTCAAGCTCAAGCTCTGCACAACTGTCATAGATACAGTAAATGTTCCCTCCAAGCTATTATACACGTTTTCTCCAAGCAACCACTCCTTCATTGGCGGCCTAACCGCTTCTTTGTCGTTGCCACCAGGTACTCTTAATGTACACGGTCAGTCGTACCCCACCCACGGGACTAAATAGCATACGCACCGAATCAAAGGTGTTCTTGAAGCTCTCACGGGTTGAGATGCTCGGTAGTAGTCTGCAAGCGCGCGAAGCGCTCACTCTGGAACCACACGCGGGCCGGTTCCCTCCTCAAACGCGCCAAGGTCGAGCAGTTCCCAGCGGCCGAGGAACGGCGCAAGTGCGGCATTTGCGATCGTGAAGTGATCCCCCGACGGCGAATTGGGCAGCAGGCGGGAGCAGCTCCTGGAGCTCGGCAATCGCCGCGATGAAAGCTCGCCGTGGTGGGAGAACGCGAAGAAGGGCGGGAAGACCTTGGCCGATACCGTGTCGATAAAGAACCGCACGTGGGCGCGCTCGACGGGGTCATTTGGGAGCAGGCCCGAGTCCGGGTAAGGTCCGCGACGAACTCGAGCAAGGCGAGCGACTTGGTGATCCTGGCCGACTCTGGAGACGGGTTCTCGGGGTCCGACTTTGCGCTCCCGGACACTACAGCTGGGACCTATCACGGGGGTTCAAGCGTCAGGATAGTAATGGGGAAGAAGCGCGCGGAAATCTGACCCTGCGTGCTGGGTTGATCCGCGAGGCGTGCTATTCGGGCTTGTTCCCAAGCTCGGTCGAATTCCTGGTCTTCGCCTCTTGGAACGCGACCTCCACCTGTGTCAACATATGGACCCATGGGAGAAGACCAACTGGACTCACCTGCTGAGCATATGGGCAGACCTGGAAAAGTCACATCGACAAAGTTGGCTTGGGACAGAGGAGCAAGAGTTTCGTGCTCACTTTGGCAGTATAAAAGATTATTTCTGAAGTGGACATGACGTGAGCGTGGTCAGCAGGGAAGAGTCCTGGAGCGCGAGCTATCATATGTCCATCCTGCCCATCGCCGAGCCGCTGATGCTGTTTCGTGTTGTTTCTGACATCACGCAGATGACCACAATTTACTGCGTGAGTCGCTCGTTCTCCATGGTGGCGGAGGAGCCCGATCACTGACGGATCGCCATCCTTATCTTATTAGTCGATCAGCCTGAAAGTAACCAAATGGCATGAAGTTCAACTCCATGCAATATGGTTACTTTCACCGTCACGGTCTTGCTTTGCTGCTCTCCCATATTTTTAGCACAGGTCCTGCTTTATACCCAATTAAGCGAGATACCTACTGCGGATATAGTTGGTGGATTCAACTAGAGGGCGATATGAGGGTGGAACAAACTGCTGTTGCGCCACCAGAATGATGGGGCCGTGACCGTGTGTGTGACACCGGGTGTCAGTCATGTGCCCTGACCGAGCTTCTGCACTGCCTCTGCACACTCTCTGCACTCGAGCTTGAACTTCTCCTCGCTCTATAACCATTATTCTAGTAGATACCACGATGCACAGACGCAAAGGCACTTAGATGATCCCGACCAAGGAGAATGCCATATCAGTCTTAGATCGCCCCTTTTCCGACGAGTATTGATGGCCCAAAAGGTAGGATTTGGGGATTTGGGGAGAGGCGTTGTCGGAGGCTTCCGGAAGACGTTCGAATTCAGTGCGTATCCTGTGCTGTTAAGTGCGTATAGATCTGACGAGGGTGATGTGTTGTAAACGCAGGAGGGAGTGTAATGAACAATTCTTCAGATGGCCCGGCTCAAGGCGAGCGCAGGGATTTCGATGATGGTGCCAATGCCCTCTGGTCTCTTTACAGAAAAGAGGCTCAAAGTCACGATGGGGCTCTCTTCCAAGGCTTGTTAGCAGATATGAATGGAATCCCCACATTCGTGTGTCTATATTCTCGTAGACTTGAATTCACCTGCGTTTCCACAGGCCGGCTTGTTTGCTGCCGTTATCACCCCCTTCCTCGTCGACTGTCTTATGGATTTGCAACCGGATCCTACGCAACAATCTGTATACTACCAACAGAAATCTGTCGCAATGCACGCCCAGATCTCACAGTAAGTCGCATCTATCGCCCCACAGGTCTCTGTCCCATCTATCCCACCACCACCTTACCCGGTATTCCACCCATCAAAGACAACTTGAACTGTGGCAGTGAACTCTCTCTAGGGTCGTCGACCTCATTTATAGTCTGACTGCAGCGCTTTTTGCAACTATCGTTGAAGACCGGGTTCGGTCCTATTGAAGCGAGCGCGGTTTCGACGATTTTTTTTCGATGGCACCTGGCTAGTGCAGATGTTAGCGTATCTATCCACTTATGCGATCCATGTATTACTCAAACTATTTTTTTTGGGCTTGATCGTTTCCACATTTGATGTCAATAAAACTATGGCGTCGTCACGTTCATTTTTACCAATCCCACTTCAGTAGTACTTCAGCAGTTCGGGACTCCCTATTCAGAGATCGATCCTAAAGATTACTTCCTTGGACATATGAGTATATCCAGAATGAGTGGTGATGGAGGAGACCGATGAACGTAAAAACCGCGACGTGCGTGCCATCCGTTAGTTGGTTGATAGTACCGCGGCGAACGCCAACATGGAACCTCATATTGGTGATCTCTTTTAACACCGAATGGCGCAGAAATGTATGGAGAGAGGTCTCATCTCGGGCGCGCGAGGCACACGACATAAGAGCTTGCAACAGGTCCTTCGCCCGCCGGTAGACCCCCCACATCCATTAGGAGGAGCCACCGATGACACCATCTCTCGATGTATACGCTACTTGTTCGAGACCTGCAACAATCGCAATCTTTTCGAAAACGAGGAGGAAAGACATATGCGCATGCGCTGAGGCTGCGGCCTCGTATGCTGTCTCGATTATCGACCGGACTAGTCGGCAAGCTGGCACCGATCATGCCCCTCGGGGCGTCCGGCGCCACTGCCGCTCCCACTGGACGAGTTAGAAGACGATGACGCGACGCGGGGGGTAGAGCCGCGGTAACGTCTTTCCCTGCGTTGTGGGTTTGACGGGAGCGGGCGCAGAGGCGGCAGTGAAGCTGGTGTCGAGGCCTAACGCGGCAAAGACGGGGCCACCGCCCGCGCCGACGGCGGGTGTATTCGGTGCAATGATGGGCAGGTGCTACTGCACGTTGAGCGGGGCCCAGGATCGTGCTCGGTGATGTTCGTCGGTGGGATACCGGCTTGGGCGACATTGAGGTTTCGTAGCCCGTTGCGTTGGCAACGCAGGAGTAGACATTCGAGCGCCCTGCGGGACGGATGTTAGCTTGGGGGAAATGCGAGATTGCAGGACGCACTCGTTCGTGTCGCCGCGGCCAAGCGACCCGAGACCCCAGTTTGCCTCCACCATGGAGAGTGAGGAGTAGTGCGTGTAGTAGGTCGAGCCGACGGTGCCGCGAGTGCTCAGGGATAGCACCTCCAAGCAGCAGGGAGACGGCGTATATCTCAGTTTCGTCAAAGGTGAGGAGGACGAGAATACGACGGTTGTCGTTGTCGTTGATGTCGTTAAGCAGCGGGAGGAGCCAGTAATCGACCTACTGGCTCGAAAGTCAATGGTGGTATCATGGATATCGTTGACCATATGTTCCACGAACAACCACTGAGGCATTGACATCGGCGGCAGAGTCGTTAAAGTTGCGACGACACGCAAAACAAGAGGCAACCCAGGCGACCGAATCGTAGAAGATGGTTAGGTTGTGCTTGCGTACGTAGAAGGTATAAGAAGGTGTGTGTGAGTGGAGAGGTGTTGAAGTACAATATGCGCATGTCTAAAGCGAAACAGACCTGAATGATTTTGCCGCAGACGTTTTTGGGTATGGAGACTACCATTGTTGGCACCGACATCGTTGGTGGATAGGGCCCCCTGAGGGCGGGACGAAATGTGGCACCTGTATTTAGGTCACAGTAGCGTCAGAACCAAGGTCAGAATAGTTGAACGTTGAACAAGCAAAATGCTCCTTGGCGGTGAGCACTGCAGGGAAGAGCAAGATGAGGGAGGCACACGTCGTCAGGTTGTCTGACACTAGACCAATAATTTCCCATTTCCGCCGGATGAGTGTAGAGATTCTCTTGAAAACGAGGGCAAGGCAAGGGGCGATTTCAGATCTGTGACACCACGTGACTAGCACACACGGAGGCAATCCGTGTCATGTCATGTCAGAATCAGAATCAGAAGCCGTGTCAGATAGGCTCAGCGTGGTCATATCGCAGGATGGTAGAGTCACTGCCTTGGTCACTGCACGCGTCGTTGCTACGGGGCTTGATTCAAGTTATGCCGTATCACAACCCGCACTTGAACAGGTTGAACACTCTCACTCTCCCCACTCGTTACCAAGCTCGTTACCGAAAACCTTTTAGCCTATTCTAGTGGATAACGCAATGCTCAGATGCACACGGCGCAGAGGTGATCCCGAACAAGGAGGATGGCTACCTCTTAGTGAGGCTTAGTTCGCCTCTTTTCTGACAGGTATTGATGACTCGAAAGTTGAGCTAGAGGAAGAGGCGCGGTCGGAAAGTCTCAGAAGACATGGTGCGTATCTTGTGTCGTTGACCGTGTGTGGATCTGACGATTAGGTGATATGTTATAGACACAGGAGGGAGGGAAATGGGGAATTCCTCAGATGGCCCGGGCCCATCTCTGTCAGAGGCTCAAAGCGAGCCAAGAAGCGAGCGCAAGGATTTCGATGATGGTGCCAATGCTCTCTGGTCTCTTTACGATAAGGAGGCCCAAGCCCACGACCAAGCTCTGTTCCAAGCTCTGTTAGAAGATATGAGCGGAATCCCACATTCGTGCGTGTATCTTCCTGTGTTCAGCCTAGACTTGTAATTCAAAGTACCCACGTTTCTATAGGCCGGCTTGTTTGCTGCCGTTCTCACTTCCTTCCTTGTCGACAGTCTTAAGAATTTGCAACCGGATCCTGCGCAACAATCCGTATATTATCACAACCAATCGGTCGCGATACTTGCCCATATCTCACACCAAATCGCATCCGCGACCTCACAGACACCCGCCCCCCCTATCCCCTCACTAGCACCTTACCCAGATTTCACTCCGTCAGGTCTAGACATCTTGGTGAACGGTTTCTGGCTGATCGGTCTCGTATGCAGCCTGTCTGCCGCGCTTTTGCGACTCTCGTTCAACAGTGGGTCCGATCCTATATGCGGGTCTACCAACAGTACGATCACCCTCTGAAGCGAGCGCGGTTTCGACAATTTTTTTTCGACGGCGCGCCTGGTCAGTGCGGGGGTTGGCGTTGTCGGCCACTTCGGCGATCCGTTTCTCGCTTGTCCTATTTTTTCTCGGCCTAAGCGGTTCCATACTGAACGTCGACACACATGTGGGCGCCATCGTGACCTTTTTTATCTGTGGTTGTGGATCGATCTTCCTATTTACCAAGTTGGTGCCGCTCTGGGACCTGCAATCCCCAGACAAGTCCGTGTTCTCGTGGCGGATACTCTTCTTGATGCGTTTCTTGGTGCAGAAGATCAAGCGACACGATTTCCGTAATCGCTCTCTTAGAGATATATTCACGCGTCGGGGCGTGGATGCACCTCGAGAACGGGTGGTGATGGAGGAGAGCGATGGACGCAGAATCCGTGACGTGCACGCCATCCAATGGTTGATCGATAGGACTGCAGCGAATGCCGAGATGGAACCGCTCGCGTTAGCGATTCCTGGTTCTTTCAACACCGAATGGGGCAGAGAAGTTTGGAGAGAGGGCCGAGTCTCCTCCCAGGCACGCGAGGCGCGTGACACGTCAGAGCCTCCAACAGATCCTTCGCCCACCGGTAGTCAAGTTTCCCTTATCCCTTATCCGAGTCCCCCGCATCCGCTGGGAGGAGCTACCATCGACACCATTTCTCGATGCATGCGCAACTTGTTCGAAAGCTGCAACAATCGTAGTCTCTTCGAAAACGAGGAGGCAAGACATAGGCGCATGCGCGCTTGTGTTGAGGCCGCGGCATCACTTGTCTGCCGTATTGATTATCAATTGGACTGGTTTGGGGAAGTCAGCAAGGTGGTCAGCGAAATAGGCCACATCGAAAAGGTCAACTCACCGACGACCACATCCGATTCATCGTTCATCATGCGCTGGACGTGTCTTTCACTCGTTGACATTCAGCAGATACTGGGCAGGCGCCCGCTGCGGGTCACGCTGCTCGCTGGATCCGCGGTGAGTGGACTGGCACGCTTTCAATTAGAGCACGGACAACCGGACGAGATGGGAGGGGAAGACGCTCAGAGGATCGATGAATGTCTCAAGATAGCATGGGGGTGCGCTGAGGACCTACGTCGAGCGTTCAAGCCCTGGACCCAGAAGTGGACCAGGGAAAGCAGGGTACAAGTCGAAGAAATCCTACTAACCCACGAACGGCAGATTTCCGAATTAGAGCGCATGAAAATCGAGGCCAATGTAATGGCGGGCGTTGACCAGAAGATCTCTCTTTATCAAGATGAGATGGATGGCGTTACTCACAAGCTAACACGGCAACTCCCCGGTGTATCGTTCGATGAGCCTCACCGATCTGAATCCTTCCTGATAGGCGATGCGTTCAACACGCCGCCCACAGCTAGCGCCCCAGTCGCTCCACAACTGATATTCCCCGGACAACAGCTTCAAGCGTTGGCCAGACTTGGCCTAAAGCTTCGTGAAGTCCTGGATGGGCAAGTCGCCGAGGGATACGAGGAAGTGCTCGAAAGTCTGAAATCCATCGACCAAGTTCCTGTTTCTCTGCGTCGGCCCAATGGCCTGATAAGACGGCAATTGTGGCGTCTGCAAGATGTACGCGACGGCGGTGGTTTTGGGTATACCGTCGAGCTTTTCTTCCTCTCCCTCCGACGACTTTTATCGCTGTCTCCGTTGCACGAGGACTTCTACGTCAGCACCTTCAAGCTTATTACCTCTCGATGGATGGAGAGCAGGGAGTCGCTCGGGACGCAATGTATCCTCCTCAATATCATCTGCGACCTGATTGCCTCAGGCCGTGGGATTTTCTCGGATTTTTCGTATCCGGAGTCTATCACGACCATGCTCTTTAACACGGTGAAAAACATGCTTCGAGGGTATGCTGGTCCAGACAAGTATATCCGCGATGCTGTGCAGGAGATTGAGAGCGCCAGCCCGATCCGGAGGGACATGACACAACTCCGGCACAGTGCATTGACAGACTTTCCAGGATTTCGTGGAAACCCAGAGCATCATTGCGTTCGTTGGCCAGAGGCACGGGCTTTCACACCACTGCACGACTGTGGGCTGGGTACATGTTGGATGGGGCAGCTAGAGCGGCCGTCATTTTCAAGTTCTCAGGCTATGATAGATGATAGGGATTGACTCACTTGAATCGGTGTTACAGCTTCCGATCTTTCCCTTTGTTTTACGGCAACGGTGTATTTCCATTTACAAGGCAACGTCGCCGTTCGTCTCTGGAAGCTTCATTTTCCGTTTGTTTTGACCAACACGGCCACATAACAGTACGTTGTTGGTCACGTGTTTTAGGAAGGAGTAACGGACACAGTCCGGCAAACCGTACCATAGCCAAACATGAGAGAGAGTATACGCTCTCCTCTGGTCCTCTACGCTCACACATAGTTCACCTAACCGGTTGCCTGCCTCTGTAAATCTCTATAAGTGTATACGAGAAAGCTATTGCAATTGAATACAACAGCTTTCTCGTATACACGTCTTTGGCCTCACAAACCCCAAACATCTCGCTTGATTTTACTCTCGTCTTGTGAATCATTGCCAAGATCATCATCACTCTGCCGCCCGTTGGCAATTGCCCTTGAACTTTCGAACCTCGAACAAACTCCGAACGATACGCTTTATTGCACGTAACAGTTCTAGCTTCTGGTTGTTGATGATGGCCCAAAAGAAGAGTTAGGTGGAGGAGCGTTGGCGGAGGCACTCGAAGTACCATTTGAACCCAGTACGTATATCCTGTGCCGTTGATGAAGACCTGACAAGTGGGTGATATATTTTAGACCCAGGAGGGAGCGCAATGAACAACTCAACTCCGTGTCGCTGCGGATTATCCACGATACCAGCCGATCTCCCATCAAGAGGCACAAGTGTGTGCGTTCATTTTAGCAAGGTACAGAGCGGGGGTCATCAACGTCAGTTTTACAGTAAGAAATCCAAAATTTTAGTACTGGTCGAACTAGCGAACCAAGACCACTCGTGTGTGGCGTGTACTGTCTAGTCCGCTCAAGCCAGAAGAAACGCAGCAACGCCCGCAAGAAGCGCCCCGAACACTGTGGCACCGACCATGCCTTCCCTGGCGCCCGCCGCACTGGACGGGTTAGACGGGGATGCGGCAACGCGGGGGCCGTGCCACGACTCCGTCTTTCCTCGCGTGGTGAGATTGACGGGTGACGTAGTCCTGCACGTTGAGCGGGCCCAGGATCGTGACCGTGATGTTCGTCAGCGGGATGTTCGTCAGCGGGATGTCGGCGATGGTCCATGGAGACGTCGAGGTTCGTGTAATCCATCGCGCTGGCGACAAAGGAGTAGACGTTCGAGAGCGTCCTGCGGGGCGGAGGTTAGCTGGGGGATTTGAGAGACCGCTATTGTTCGTGTCGCCGGGGCCGAGCGACCTGAGACCCCACGGTAGAGAGTGAGGAATAGTGAAAAATAGTGCGTGTAGTAGGTCGAGTCGACCGTGCCGCGAACGCTCTCGGGGACGGCGCCTCCCAGTAGCAGGGGGAGAATGCGGTTGTTGTTGTTGTTGTTAGCGGTGTATGTCTCGGTTTCGTCAAAGGTAAGGAGGATCGGAGTACGATTGTCGTTGGAGTTGGCGTCGTCTAGTAACGGACCGAGTCAGTAATCGACCCACTGGCCCGCAAAGTGGATGGTGGCATCATGTCCGTGGTTGAACCATATTGGGTGTGACGAATAAACACTGAGGGAGAGCCGACATTGACACCGGGGTCCGGGGCAAAGTGTTTTCAGTCAGCATCTGAAATCGCTTCAAGACCTATGGCCCCCGCCTCATGAGGCAGCCACATTTGATCTCGAACTTCCTTACTACCCTCACTTTATAACTATAATTTCAGCCCTTATATCGCAATGCCCAGACATACAAGGCGCAGAGGTGACCACGAACGAGGAGAACAGCTACCTCTTGGTGGGTCCTCGATTGTCTCTTTTCCGACGGATCTGATGGTCCAAAAGACCAAAAGATGAGTTAGTGCCACTTAGGGGGCGGCGCTGCGCTGGGAGACTCTCGGAGAAAATACTTGGAACCTAGTGAGTATTCCGTGTCATCGAGTGCGTGGAGATTTGACGAGTATGTGAAATGTTCACTAGCAGGGGGTGGAGAAATGAACAGTTCTTCAGATATCACATCTCAAAGCGAGTGCAGGGATGCCCTCAGGCTCTGGTCTCTTTACGGCAAAGTAGCTTAAACCCACGGACAAAAAACATTGCAGTGCGGCACGTCGCACTGAGAACGTCAATGTTACTCACTGAGGAAAGTGGCGTATACTTCCTCATGCGTGGACCAGAATGTAGGATGGTGTTCCTGTAGTCGGTCTGCCAGTGCGTGCCAGTCACTGCGAGACAGCGCATTCAAACGTAACGTTCCAGATTTGAAAGGTTCTCATTGGACATGGCGCGAAACCCTCAGTCACCGTTGGAATTCCCATAGCCCGGTGCAGGAACGATAGAAAGAACCGAGGCTCTTGCAGGAATTGTGTCTGTTCCACTTACTGATTGATGTGAAGCCACGCGATCTTGATATGCTCCACTCACACGAGGGAGCCAGATTTCACTGTATGAGTCGCTGACAGCGCCGACAGGTCACAAGGGTCAAATCGGACTCGGAGTTACGACTTCCACGGACCCTTGACCAGCATCTATCTAAAAATACAGTCCATCAGCGCATGACTGGGTCAAACCATATGTTAGTCAGGACATCGCCGCGCATCACTTAAATTCGCTCACCTCCCTCACGACGTTTCAGCCCATGTTAATGGATATCACAATGTCCAGACTCACAAGACGCAGAGGTGACCCCCGAACAAGGAGAACAAATACCTCTTGGTGAGTCTTAGATCGTCTCTTATCCTATGGGTATTGACGGCCAAAAAGTTGAATTAGGGGGAGAGCCGCAGTCGGAGACTCCCGGAAGACATCTGGACCCGAGTGCGTATCTTGTATCTTTGGGGTGCGTGGAGATCTGACGAGTGGTCGTTGTAAACCCAGGAGGGACAAAAAACGAACAATTCTTCAGATGGCAAGCACAAGGATTTCGATGACGGCGCGAATGCCCTCTGGTCCCTTTACGGAAAAGAGGCTCAAGCCCACGACGAAGCTCTGTTCAAAGG
The DNA here is from genome assembly GCA_024734325.1 of Lactarius hatsudake. NCBI lineage: Eukaryota > Fungi > Basidiomycota > Agaricomycetes > Russulales > Russulaceae > Lactarius > Lactarius hatsudake. Next base: position 63,370 of record JANSJP010000050.1, on the reverse strand, counting down.
CATATTAGCTGAAATGGACGGAGTTCCTACATTCGTGCGTCTATCTCCCCGTTTCCAGCGCAGACCTTGAAACCTAACCACATTTCCACAAGGCTGGCTTATTTGCTGCCGTTCTCACTTCCTTCCTCGTCGACAGTCTTAAGAATTTGCAACCGGATCCTGCGCAACAATCCGTGTATTATCAGCAGCAATCGGTCGCAATGCTCGCCCAGATCTCACAGCAAGTCGCATCTATCGCACCACAGGTCTCGGTCCCATCTACTCCCCCACCACCTTACCCAGTATTCCAACCGTCCGGGGCTGACCTCCAAGTGAACAGTTTCTGGCTAGGCGGTCTCGTGTGCAGTCTGTCCGCAGCGCTTCTTGCGACTTACATTCAACAGTGGGTTCGATCCTATATGGAGGTCTTGCAGAAGTACGATCACCCTCTGGAGCGGGCGCGATTTCGACAATTCTTTTTCGAAGGCGCCGGGTCAACGCGATCAATGGCAAGGGTGGTTCCTTCGTTGATTCGATTCTCGCTTATCCTATTCTTTCTCGGCCTGATCACTTCCGTTCGCAATATCAACACCTCTCTGGCACCACTACGATCATTTACATCTGCATGGACGGATCGTACTCCCTGTACAGCACGGTCATACCGCTCTGGAAACCACAGTTGCTATACCAGACTCCGTTCCCACAGCCAGTAGTTTTATGGATACAGACGCACGTGCTATCCTATTTCGGTCGCCGCTTTCCAAAAAAAGAGCTTATGTCCATGGGCTTGGAAACACGTCGAGAATGGGTGGTGATGAAGGAGCCTGATGGACGTAAAGACCGTGATGTGCGCGCCGTCCAGTGGTTGATCAATAGGACCGCCGCGAACGCCGAGATGGAAACCCTGGCGTTGGCGATCCCTGGCTCTTTCAACACCGAATGGGGCCAAGACGTTTGGAAAAAGGTCTCCTCTCAGACCCACGATAAGTTAGAGCCTTCAACAGGACCTCCGCCCACTGGTAGTCAAGTCTCCCTTATCCCTCACTCCCCACATCCGCCAGAAATAGCCGCCGGTGACACGATTTCTCGATCCGTGACGTATCTTTTCGAGACCTGCAACCATCACAGTTATTTCGAAAGCGAGGAGGCAAGACATAGGCGCATGCGTGCGTGCGTTGAGGCCGCGGCGTCACTTGTATGCCGTGTTGACTATCGGCTAGACTGGTTCGGAGAAGTCAGCGATGTGGTCAGCGAAATAGGCCAAATTGAAAAGATCAACTCACCGACGACTACATCCGATACGCCGTTCATCATTCGCTGGACATGTCTTTCACTCGTGGACATTCAGCAGAAGCTGAGCAGAAGCCGGCTGCAAGCGCTGGCTGAGCACGCGGTGAACGGACTGGCACGCTTTCAACCGGAGCACGAACAACCGGACGAGACGGGACGAGAAGGCACTCAGAGGATCGATGAATGTCTCAAGACAGCATGGGAGCGTGTTGAGGACTTGCGTCAGGCATTCGAGCCCTGGACACAGAAGAAGACCAAAGAGCAGGTCGAGCAAATCCTACTGTCCCACGAACGACAGATTTCGGATTTAGAGCGCATTAAATCCGAGGCTGATGAAATGGCGGTCGTCGATCGGGAGATCTCTGTTTATCAAAATGCAATGGACGATGCTACTCACAGATTGACACGGCAACTTCCCGGTGTATCATACGACGAGCCTCGCCGATCTGACTCCTTTTCGATAAGCGATGCTTTCAATACGCCAGCCTCAGCTAGCGCCGCGGTCACTCCCCAATTGATACTCCCGGGACAACAACTTCAAGCGTTGGTCAGACTCGGCCTACAGTTTCGCGAAGTCTTAGATGGTCAGGTTGCCGAGGGAAACGAGGAAGTTCTCGAAAGCCTGAGATCCGTTGACAAAATCCCTGTTCTCTGCGTCAGCCCAATGGCTTGATGAAACGGCAAATGTGGCGTCTGCAAGATATACGCGACGGCGGTGGCATTGGGTTCTCCATCGAACTTTTCTTCCTCTCCCTTCGACGACTTTTGTCGATATCTTCGGACGAATCATATAGCGTCTTCTACACTGGCACCCTCAAGGTCATCACCTCGCACTGGATGGAGGGCAAGGAATCTCCCGGAACACACCGTATTCTCCTTAACATCATTTGCGACCTGATTATCCCAGGCCGTGGGACTTTCTCGGATTTCTCTTGCCCAGAATCTATCACGACCATGCTCCTTGACACGGTAGGCAATATGCTTCAAGGATATGTGGGCACGGACGAGGATATCCGCTCGGCTGTGCGGGAGATTGAGAGCGCTGACCCAGACTCGGACATCCGCGATGTTGTACGGGAAATTGACGACGTCGAGCCGATCCGGATGGACAGGAAGGAACTAAAGCGCAGGGCATTGGCGGCCTTTCCACGATTCCGTACTAACCCAGGGTATCTCGAACATGTAGTCGCAGATCCCGTAGGCTAGAAGCACGTTTCTTTAAATTGCGGACTAGGAATGTATCATATGTAATGATCACTACAATGTCTTGTGATTGCTAAGTCCATCCGGCTCTAAGTTAGTTCGGTTCGTGCTGAATAGGGCAAATAGAGAGTGCCATCTTTAATTCGAACCATGCGTTGCATATGGATGCGGCAAAGATGTTCAGATGCGTGCGACAGTGCCACTGCAGATATCGTAGAAGATCTGCTGCCGGATCAGAGGAGAGGATCAGAGGAGAGGTCTCTCCGGGATGTCGGTGCGGGAATCCCGTCCCCCTTTGGTTCTATCGCGGCTAGTGTTGGTTCCGACCCATTCGTTCGCTTGCACTGGCCACGACCGTGGTTGGTCCTATTTTGTCAACCCAGCTATATCTGAAATCGTTGCGCCCTAAAAGCCTCAAGTTATGGCCCCTGTTTTCAAGATGATCTCTATACTAAGCCAGCGAAAATGAGGCTATGCTTGTGTCAGATGGTATTTGAAAACGCATAGGGTCATGGCACCCGCCGCTGCCATGAGGCAGCCTGATTTTACCGTATCATAGGCTGAACTTGAGCTCGAACTTCCTTACTCCCCCGGGCCTCACTCTATAACCATCATTTTAGCCCATTCCAGTGGATATCGCAATGCCCAGGCGCGCAAGGCACAGAGGTGACCCCGAACGAGGAGAACAGCTACGTGAGTCTTAGATCATCTCTTATCCGACGGGTATTGATGGCCAAAAAGGTGAATTAGGGGGAGAGCCACGGCCAGAGGCTCTCGAAAGACGTTTGGACCCGAGTGCGTATCCTGTGTTGTTGAGTGCATGGAGATCTGACGAGTCGGCGATATGTTGTAGCAGGAGGCAGTGCTATGAACAATTCTCCAGATAGCCCATCTCTTTCAGAGGCTCGAAGCGATTTCGATGATGGTGCTAATGCCCTTTGGGGCTCAAGCCCACGACGAAGCTCTATTCCAAGGAATGTTAGCAGATATGAGTGGAATACCAACATTTTTGCGTCTAGTATCTTCCCGGCTTCGGCGTGGACTTGAATACAATGTACTCACGTTTCCACAGGCTGGCTTGTTTGCTGCCGTTCTCACATCCTTCCTCGTCGACAGTCTGAAGAATTTGCGACCGGATCCCGCGGAGCAATCCGTATATTATCAGCAGCAATCAGTTGCGATGCTCGCCCAGATCTCACAGCAAATCGCATCTATCTCACAGGTCTCTGCCAGTGTCCCATCTACTCCCCCACAACCTTACCCAGCATTCCACCCTTCAAATAAAGACGTGGTAGTGAACTCTTTGTGGCTTAGCGGACTCATCTACAGTCTGGCCGCAGCGTTTTTTTGCGACTCTCGTTCAACAGCGGGTCCGATCCTATCTGCAGGTCTTTCAGCGATACGATCACCCTCTACAGCGAGCGCGGTTTCGACAATATTTTTTCGATCGCAGTCGATCTGTGCGGGTGTTGGCGTCATTAGCCACTTGGTTCATCCGCGTCTCGGTCATCCTATTTTTTTGGGGTCTGTGCATTACTACATTCCGTATCGGCATCGTGTTTGGCATCGTCCCGGCTATGTGTATCTCTTCTTTTTTGTTGATGTTACTGAGGTTCGTTTCGACGTTGGCCAACACCCTCCAGACACGAGACGGTGTTCTTACCCTCTTTCGATTCTAGCGATGGGATTAGTTCCCTGTTTACGGAAGGAATTCGAGAACGGGTGGTGATGGGGCAGACCAAACAACGCAAAGGCCGTGACGTGCGCGGCATCGAATGGTTGATCAATAGGACCGCGGTGATCGCAGAGATGGAACCGCTCGTGTTAGCGATCCCTGGCTCTTTCAACACAGAGTGGGGAAGAGAAATGTGGGGAGTGGTCTCCTCTCGGCTACGCCCGCCTGAGGCAGGTTCGTCGCCCGCTAGCAGTGAAGTTTCCCTCATCCCTTACATCCGCTAGGAGCTACCGTTGACGCGATTGCTCGATCTGTGCGCTACTTGTTCGAGACCTGCAACAACCGCAGTCATTTCGAAAACGAGGGGGCAAGACGTAGGCGCATGCGCGCCTGCGTTGAGGCTGCAACATCACTTGTATGTCGTATCGATTACCCATTGGACGGGTTTGGAGAAATCGGCAAGCTGGTCAGCGAAAAGGCCACACCGATAAGACCAACTCACCGACGATCACATCCGACATATCGTTCGTCATACGTTGGACATGCCTTTCACTCGTGGAGATTCAGCGGATACTGGGCAGAAACCGGCTGAAAGTGCTCGCCGGTTATGCAGTGAACGGATTGGACGAGACGGGCGCTCAGAGGATCGATGAATGTCTGAAGACAGCATGGGGGCGCGTTGAGGACCTACACCGAGTATTCGAGCCCTGGACCATGAAGAGGCCCAGAGAGCAAGTCGAAGAAATCCTACGAAGGTACGAACGACATATTTCCGGGTTGGAGCACAGTAAAGTCGAAGCCGATGGCATGAAGGACGTCGACCAGCAGACCTCTCTTTATCAAGACGCAATGGATAACGCTACTTACGGGCTGATGCGGCAACTTCCCGGTGTTTCATCCGACGAACATCACCGATTTGGATACGTCCTGATAAGTGATATTTTCAATACGCCGACCACAGCTAGCGCCCTGCTCACTCCCCAGCTGGTATTACCGGGGCAACAAGTCCGAGCGTTGGCTAGACTCGGCCAAGGGCTTCGTGAAGTCCTGGATGAGCAGGTTGCTGAAGGATACGAGGAAGTGCTTGAAAGCCTCAAATCCGTCGACCAAGTTCCTGTTTCATTGCGCAAGCCCAATGGTTTGATGAGACGGCAACTGTGGCGTCTGCAAGATCTACGCGACGGTGGTGGTCTTGGGTTCACCGTCGAACTTTTCTTCCTCTCCCTTCGACGACTTCTATCGATGTCTCCGTTGCACGAATCAAATAGCGTCTTCTACGTCGGCGCCTTCAAGATTATCACCTCCCACTGGATGGAAGGCAGGGAATCTCTCGGGACGCACCGTATTTTCCTTGATATCATTTGCGACCTGATTATCCGAGACCGTGGGATCTTCTCGGATTTTTCATATCCAAAGTCCATCACGAACATGCTCCTTGTCACGGTAGGCGATATGCTCCGAGGATATGAGGGCCCAGACGAGCATATTCGCGAGGCTGTGCGGGAATTGACAGCGCCGATCCAGACGAGTATATCCGCGATACTGTGTGGGAGATTGAGGACGGCGAGCCGATCCGGATGGACAGGAGGGAGCTGCACGGCAAGGCATTGGCGGCTATTTCACGACCCCGTAGTAACCCAGATCTCGAACCCACTGTTACAGATTCCATAGCCTAGAGGCACGAGCTTCTTCACCTCTGTACAACTGCGAACTAGGAACGTATGTAATGATCACTACAATTTCTTGTGATTACCAAGTCCATCCGTAGTGTATGCGCGCATTTTCGTGTTGGCACCGCGGTACGAAGCTCATCAGCATCAGTTTTAGAGTAAGGAATCCAAGCTTCACACACGACTACCAAACATTACTTAAACCAAATCCTGGCCAAACCAGCGAACCAACACTGCTCGCGCATGGCGTGTACCATGTAGTCCGCTCAAGCCAGGAGAAACGCAGCAACTCCCACAAACAATGCGCCGAGCACCGTAGCGCCGTCCCCAGCGCCCGCCGCGCCATTGCCGTTGCCACTTGACGAGTTGGGTGCGGAGGCGGCGGTGAAGCCGGTGTCGAGGCCCGACGCGACAAAGATGGGACCCCCGCGACGGCGGACGTGTTCGGCGCCGTGATGGGCACGTTGAGCGTGTCCGGGGTCGTGCCGGTTATGTTCGTCAGCGGGATGTCGGCGAGGGAGACGTCGAGAGGTTTTTGTAGCCCGTCGCGTCCTGTGGGGCGGACGCGTGAGAGGTTAGATTTTGGGGAAAAGATCGTACTTGTTCGTGTCGCCATTGCCAGGCGACATGAGAGTTTGCCCCCACAGTGTAGAGTGAGGAGTAGTGCGTGTAGTAGGTCGAGTCGACCGTGCCGCGAGCGCTCTCAGGAATGGTACCTCCAAGTAGCAGGGGGACTCCAAGTAGCAGGGGGAGGATGCGGTTATTGACCGCGAATGTCTCAGTGTCAAAGATGAAGAGGATAAGAGTACGGGTCGTTGGGTGACGGGACGAGCCATTAATCGACCCACTCGCCTGCAAACTTGAAGCCAATGGCGTATCATGGCCATCCTTGACCATATTGGGCATCACGAACAAACACCGAGAGAGGGCCGAGGCATTGGTGTCGGCGGCAAAGTAGTTGGAATTGCGATGAAGCGCAAGGCGGGAGGTGACCGAATCGTAGAAGATGGTAGAGTTGTGCTTGGAGGTATATGGAGACGCGGAGGTGTAGAGGCACAATATGCGCGAGAGTAAAGCGAAACCGACATAATTCCCGGTCACCTGTGAAACGTTTTGCCGAAGAGGATTTCGCCATTGTCGGCGCCATTGGTGGATTCAACCAGAACAGAAGAAAGGGTGTGATGTAGGATGGAGAACACCGCAGTGTTGGACAGTCGCCGACTGGAAGTCGGAGGTCGGGTCATACAGTCAGTGACTAGTCATTGACTAGTCACTGACTGTGAAACAACCGTGACTTTCCTCATCACGTGAAGTAGCCGTCGGATTACCTGAGTAACTGTACTGTAGATTACACGTCATCACTTCACCAATATGAGTGCTACCCGCCCACCTCCATCTAATCGCCATTGGATTCGTGACTTCTTCAAAGACCACCCAAAGCTTGCACAAAGGGCACCTGAAGCATATTCTGGCACCCGAAAAACCCATGACAAGGCTAAGGTGTTCTGTATAGGTTGTTTAGCTAAACTTGTCCATGAGGCCCTTGAACAAGATCAAAGAGAAGTTGAGGCAGGTACTCGGGTGTCTGCTCGGACATTGGAAATGATTGAAGCAGAATGTGCGTCAGTACATCACATCTCCATAATTGTCACCTAATTACTGGCTTTCCACTAGTATTTGCGATCGATCAGAATGCAGATCGTCGTCCATGGTTGCCAGCACGTACAGATGGGCTAATCAATCATGCCATAGGCTGTTCCAATCAGATTGACGATGTGTGCGCAAGAGCACTGGCCTGGAAAGAGAGTAAATTACTGTCGCCCAGGAGATCCCGTCAGGAAGGCACTGGCATTGGGCCCATCTTACCATTGACACATCAATGGCTCCGTGACTCTGTATTGCCCTATCCAAGCCCCCAACTCCCTTCGTTACATCTCCAAACACCATCCGATTCCTTTCACTGGGAGCCCACAGACAGCTTTGCAGCTGGGCCAAGTTACGAGCGAGAGTCTTCTGTTGTATCCTCTTCGTCCTCTGGTGCCAGCGGTGCTTGCAGCCTTCTTCCTTTCGACTCTGTATCTATGCACTCATTCCCATCTTGATCATCTCGACACAGTTCAAGTTATGTCCCACAGGGCACCCCTTTTGTGCCCCCTGAACTTTCATGGTCAGAAGGACGTCAGGCCCGCTTCGAGGAACAGATAATACGCCTCACTGCGTCAGCAGGGCTACCGCTCTCATGGGTAGAAAACCCAGAGTGGCTAGACTTCTGTGTCGAATTTCTCCTGCAGGCCAAGTCACCAAGTTGCAAGGTCCTCACGCGGCGCCTTCTGCCTCAGGCACTTTCTGAGTTCCAATCAAAGGCAAAGGTTCAGTTGAATGGCAAGAACGCAACTGCCTCCTGTGATGGCTGGACAGGTGAAAATTTCCACCATTATATCGCGTTCATGGTCATGGCAAATGAACAGGTATGTCATTAGTATGACAACCGTCCTCCTTTATCTGACTACTAGGCTTAGGTCCACACGGTGAAGGTTCATAACGCATCGAATGAACGAAAGACTGCCGACAACCTCTTGACGTTGATGGTAGACGTAATCGAACATCTTCAGTCAGAATGGAATATTGTCGTCGTTGCATTCACAACAGATGCATCTGGTGAATCGCGAAAGGCAAGGAAGATGCTTCTTACTCGTTATCCACATATTGTGTGCCCCGACTGCTTTGCGCACCAGGTATGATACATTCTTTTATTGTCATATCAGTTATACTAATGTTTTGAAGGTGAACCTCGTCGTTGGGGATTATTTTAAGGTTGAGACGGTATATACAAAGCACAGCAAAATGGCCTGTGAGCTCATCAGTTGGCTGCGCAGCAAGACTCAGGTCCTTGCCCGCCTTCGGGAGGTCCAGGTGCAAAGTGGGATGCGACCTCTCTCAGTAATCCACACCGTCTTAACAAGGTGGACGGCACACTACCTCGCTTTCAGGCGTCTACTTGAGCTCCACCGTCCTCTCACGTTTCTTGTCAATAGCGACGCAATGGCCCAACCCAATCAACGTATTCTCATTTCCCCAGGCTTGTCGGCGTTGAACAAAAGAAAGGTGTTGATAAGTGACCTGTGCGCACTTAGCGGCTCAATGGACACGTAGATAACGGACTGCTTTAGATAAGATATACTGGACTTATGTAGATTAGATTATTATGATCTTTACAATCTTGGACTGTCTTATCTATGACATCACTGTACAATGACATCATGGACCCCTCTGGATTCCTATTGTATTTCGTCCTTGTACTCATTCTCTTTGTTTTATCTTTATTGTGATGTCACTATGATATCATAGTCTAGCCTTCCTTTGTTCTTTGCGCTCTTGTTCTCCTTCTGTACACTCCCTTGTGTCCCTCTGTAGAACAACGCTCCTTGTATTATGTGACTCTGTGTTACTTCTGTTGTACTAGTGTCACTCCTGTATTTTGTATAAGTAGTACAGCTTGTACGCTCCTGGTCCACATCAGTTCTCATCTGTTGTGTGCCAGGTATGTCTCCACCCCTCTAATGTAATATCAGTTCTCATCTGTTGTGTGCCAGACACTACCTCTGCTTCACTTGCAAGATCTTACTCTGTTGCTGCTTCCAGTCACCTTCTATATCTCACCACAGTCTCCTTTGTCACTGTGAGTATAGTCCTCTATGTGCACTGTTCATCAGGTTATGGGCCCTGGTGCCCAAGCCACTCCACTTGGCTGGTCACTGTGTTCTTAGGATCACACACCAGGTCAAGGTCTGTCTGGGGCCTCACCAGCCTTGCCCAAGGCAGTTGACACTGGGGCGCCAGTTGTCACTGCTGAGGAACCTCCTGTTCTATGTACTGCCCAGTAGTCCTACTTTCATCCCTACTGTATTCCTAGCCCCTGCGCTATGCGCAAGGAGATTGGATCTGGTAGCCCCTTAATCCATATCCAGGTGTGCATGGCCCACTGGGCTGTGTATTGTGGAGCTTAGCGCCAGCTGTCTCTGGTGCTCCACACTGGGCGCAGGATCTCCTCACCATGGGAGTGTAAAACCTGGTTCAGACTCTGGGGGGTGTTCACCTTATGGTGTTCTGCAACCAGATACCTGCCTTGTAGCGGCAACGGGAAAGGATGCAGTAAAGCCACTTGTGGCGATGAGGCAACCAATAGGCCGAGGAGGCTGAGGTAGACAGCCTTGGGCTCTGAAAGCACTCCCTTCATTTCCCCCTGACGCAAACTGGTGAAGCTGTGTCCTAGACACATTCTGGCTGGCAGCTAGCTTCCAGTATGGCAAAGGGATTCTCCATCCTGGGCCTAGCCCTTGTATCACTGGCATACCATCAGGAGGCAGGACGTGTTAGCGTTCTGGCCTTACAGATTCACAGACAGGAGTGGTTACCCCCATCATATCTTGCAACTATTTCAAAGCACTGTCGCTGACTGCTCCTCGGCGATAGATAAACCATCTCAATGTCTTCTACACACTCCTCTCGCGCTGCCTCGCCCACTGGTGCCACCGGTGCGGCTGCAGGCGCCACAGCAGGCGGTTCACTTCCACCTGCTTCTGGGTCCACACCCTCCTCGCGTATTGCGAATGCCTATGGCAATTCCTTCGGCATGCCTTCGGGCATTAATCTTACTCAGTTCGATGGGTCCAACTGGAACGAGTGGTCTGGAACTCTGGAGGCCATCCTCACGCTGAATGAAGCAGAGGATGTGTTCTACCTCCAGGTTCCACCCTCTGGAGTCACTGCTGATGAATGGGACTCCGTCCAGCGTCGGGCTAAGGCGTACCTCCGCCTTTACCTTAAGCCTGACGTCTACTCTCTCGTTGCCGACCCACTCGCCTATCCCACTTTCAAGTCAAAGTGGGACAAGCTGAAGGACGTATATGCTGGTGCTAGCTGTAGCGGTGCGACTGCCGCGCTACGTTAAGCAAGGCGAAGTTAAGGTTGAACTGAACTGGTGACACACCCAACCTAATGCGGAGACAAGTCACGCGCTAATCATGCAGTCAACGTGGAGAGTGCAGAACGTATGAGCCTTATTCAGGACTCTAACTGCGGGTGATCACACGGTGGCACGACTGAGTGGAGAACCAAGAGGACAAGTTCAGATTGACAGAGTGTGGAGAAGTACAAGGAAAATACGTACCTGAGTGGAGAACCAAGAGGACAAGTTGGTTCCACTCAGGACGCTACATGAGGGTTTATATACGCTACTGTAGCTGAGCTTGAACTGAGTCTAAACACTATCACTAAGTGTACAGTAAGACTCCTTGACTCAGGAGCTGACGCGTCGTGTCTATTAATAGCGCATCTTATTGTGCTGACTGATGCACATGTCATCGCGCTTACGAGCGGCTCCACTTGCTGAGTAAAACCTAATACAGCGAGTAAGCGTATACTACTAATTATGACGTATGTACATTCTAGATCCTTCTAGAGTCTTCCGTCTCCTTCCATCCAATCAGAACCTTTAAACGTATAAGGGACTCTTGTCCCACGGTCACGTGCACATGGGTGGCAGCCCGTGTGACTAACTCGCTATCAGTACTTTGGCCCTTTATATCAAGTGAATGCGTATAAATACGCAAAAATAAGATAAAATAATACGCGTCCATGACACTAGCGGCAGCACCACCATCTTTAACCTGTGGATCCAATTAACCCAAGCCCGCCTCGACGACTCCGCACCCATGGCCTCTCAGTTGGCCAAACTCAATGAGCTGCGGGTCGGCCTTTCCAACTGTTACGGTTCGGCCCGGAAGTGGACACTGATGCTCGGGAATGACACCACGTCAGCAGTATATCGTCATGGACTTGTTGGATCAGTCAGCCGGGTAAGCTCCGGCGTAGGTGATTGTGTACGATAACGGATCGGATCATGACTCGATGTGACTCATTCCTAGGATAGCTGTATTAGGGTTTGCTCTACTTACGCTACTGGCTAGGATAGTTTGGAGCGGCGCTTGAAAGCCCGCGAGTATCTGTATAAGTAGTAGTCGTGGAAGACCAGGATCGCCATCTTGGTCTTCTTCAATACCACCATCCTCGTTGTCTCCTCTCTCCTAGGACTCTCCTCCCTGCGAAGTGAGTCACCTCCAGCATATCCCCTTAGACCAGGGATCCCCGTGAGCTTATCCCGAGTTCCCCTTCGTGGGCAGTGGACATCTATCCTGTTGGATCGCAATATCATCAAGTGTTCCTGTACCACAACGAACGAGTCGCCAAGCCCTACGGATTCATCTATATCGTTGATCACCCTTCGTGGAGGACTATCGTCCCAGTCGAAGATCCCCCAGCCAACGTTCCTCAGGCAGAGGACTTACACGCATTCATTGCATTGAACGGGGATCTAGCCCCTCACCCAGCTGAGTATCCAGACGCTATTACCAATCGATTGTTCTATCGACCCCTTAGGATCGCCGCAACCAACGAGGCCTAAGTCAGGCAAGCGTCAGTGGTAGATGTTACATTAAGACCAAGATCCACCGTGGCCAATCCTAAAACCAAAGACCTCTGGGTGCCTTTCCGCCCCTACTATATCGATCAACGAGGAGAACGCAACGTTCCCAAGAGATACCTTCAATCAGCTTTCTGGAAAGACGACGCTGAAATCCCTGGATACGTCGCCTATTACATCGACCCACAAGACCGACAACATATTATCCCAGTCGAGTTCAACTTCGACTTCACCTGTTGGACCGAGATCTGTTGGAGCGACGCCAACAACAAATTCCAAGTCACAAAACCCGCATCATCCGCACTCAACCTCGACATCCGCAACAGCGAAGTAGTAACCCGTGATCAGTGGGGACCCCTTGACGGAGAAACAGAAGAACCAGCTTGATCCCCTACTCCCAAAACTCCTGCACCATCCCCATCACTTGCCAGCAACCCGGAAAGAGATCCACATAATCCGAAACGAACAAGAAGAAGAAGCCCTAGAGCTTATCGCTAAGTCCATCCCTACCACTATGAGTCAAACAATCACCCACGAGGAAATGAAAATTGGCACAGCACTATTCGACACCAAATACCCACGACACCCCGATGACCTGCCACCCGGGGGAGACCCCGGAGACAACCACGGCGGAAACGGAGGTGGCGGTGGAGGAGGCGGCGGAGAAGGACTCCCAACCGCGACAGCACCCATCGACCCCGCCCATCTCACGGACCGATTCGTCGGCAAGGAACCCCCCATCTTCAAGGGAGAACGGGATAAAGCAGAAGCATTCCTGTCCCAATGGAACCGATTCGCAGGAGTGAACAAGTTCAATCGAAGCATCAGTCACCCCTATACCAAGGCCATGATGTTCCTCACCTATATACAGGGGGATCTCGTCGACGAATGGGCCACGAAGACTGCAGAATGGCTCGACAAACAAACGGACCAACACGACCCCTGGCTCTGGAGCGGAGTAGAAATCGCTTTCAAAAGACAATTCCGCGACAACTTGGAACAAGAGAACACTCGCCTAGAGCTTGACAAGGGATTCCGCATGACGGGATCGGACATTGACAGCTACGTGACTAAATTCGAGAAAACGGTCCACTTAGCTGGCTATCGCTTATGTCACGGTACGCTCGAAGTGGACTCTTACTTACGGACATGGCCTCGTTTGTAAGTAGTAATGTGTCATGGACAAGGGGATCAGTCAGCGTAGTAGTACAGAATCACATGCCGATGTGGCATGACTCATAACTAGGATAGCGATAGTAGGGTTCGAGCTACTTTAGCTATTCATCGAACGGATTGGAGAGGAGCTTTAAAGCTACCTCGTAGATGTATAAATAGTGGCTCGACAAGACCAAGATACGCCATCTTGGTCTTCTTCAATCACCACTTCTCTCTTATCTTTCTCACATGTGCTTCGCTTGCCTCTTCGCGCGAGTCGACCTCATCGATCATCGGATTACCTAGTGGCACGACTTGCCCTAGTGTACGAAGCCAGATCACGTGCCGCAGTGCATAGGCGCCGTGTATCTCGTTGTCACAGGTCACGTGACCCCCAAGACAGAATTCGCTAAGTCATGAACGCCCTTTCGCAGTCCAAGTCGGACTAACGCCAGTGGTGGCGTTACATTAAGACCAAGATCCATTCATCGTGGCGTTCACAACTCGAGACCAGTGGAGAAACTTCCAGACCTACTCCCTTGAACGCAGGGGAGATCGCAACGTACCAGAACAGTTCCTAGGAGCCGCCAGGTGGAGAGAATACCGAGGAGAAACCGGTTACTTCGTAGACTTCGCATCGGGGCCAACCCGATATCGCCCCGTTGAGTTCAATTTCGATAACTTGTGCTGGGTCGAGATCACGTGGAACCCCGTAGATAATCATTACGACGTCATACGCCCAGCAGGACGTAACTACAACTGCGACATCGACTCGAGAAACCTCCCTACACGAGCAGAGTGGGGACGTATAGACGGACAACCAGAGGAAGAACCTAGCACATCGGAACCAAGAACTCCCGCCCCATCAGAAACCAGCGGAGAAGACGAAGAAACAAACGCGGACGACGAATCCGAAGTGGGAGAAATAATCCAGACAGCTGAGTCCCTCCGCATAAACGAACCAGAAGAAATTGAAGTCCACGCACCCGTAGAAATGGCAACCGCAACAGCTACGCGAGAAGACATCGCAACCGAAGAAGCGCGAAGGATAACAGAAGAAGCAGAGGCCTACCTACGCCCTATCAACCCGAGCACCGGGCATCGCATGACGGCCGACGACGCAGCCATATTCAGAGCGGTAGGCCCCGACATCCCCGACCCACCTCCAGGGGCAGGAGGACCACCACCGCCTAGAAGACCCGGAGGTAGTTTCGGCCAAGGACCACCAGGAGGCGGAGGAGGAGGACGACAACCTCAATTCGGAGGGGGGGGCGGAGGACACCCGTTCGGAGGAGGACCACCACCACCACCACTGCCAGCGGTAGGACCAATCCCAGGGGCACCACACGGAACAGACAAGTTAGTGGGAGAACCACCAAGCATTTTCGACGGAAACAGAGATGAGTACGAGTCGTTCCTCACTCAGTGGCACATTTATTGGGGGCAAAACTCAGAAGCGCCAATTATGACCAATGTCTATCGGCGATGCCTACTCTTCCTAGGCTTCATCAAAGGACCTCGAGTATCCAATTGGACGCTCGGCTTCCTCCAATGGCTCAACAACGAGCTACACCACGGACGAAAACCGATACGATCCCTTCTTATGGGATACTCTGACCGCCGGGTTTTCGGATCGATTCTCCAACGTACTGGAACAAGAGCAAGCTCAAGCCACATTGGCCAAAGGATTCAAAATGATAGGAGACGACATTGATTCGTACGTCACCAACTTCGAACAGCTAGCAAGGAAGGCTGATTACCGACTCAACGACCGCCAAACCCTGGATCGGTTTACGGCGGGGTTACCCAAAGCCCTGTTCATGAAAATCTACGAACTCGACGACCCGCAAAGTTTCAACGAATGGAAGGAAGCAGCCCTACGTCGGCAAAAGCAATACATCCATCTGCGTGCACGACTGGGACTCAACACCACACCCCGTGGTCCACCGCCACCTCGACCCCAGCAGCAACGGGGGTACGCCCCTCAATGGGCACCACCACGATTTCCCCCACCACGCTACGACCCGAATGCAATGGACACTTCGGCGGACCGCACCCGCGCCCGAGTCGCGGAAGTCAGAGATCCCAACAGGGGAGCTTATCAACGACCACCGTTTCCGCCTAGGGGGGGCCCAGGACAGACAAGGGGAGGCGGCCAACGCCGCGACATGAGGGAAGTCATTTGTTACAACTGTAACAACCCTGGCCACTTCTCACGAGATTGCACGCGACCCAGGAAACCGAGGCAGCCGTACCAACCACGTGCAAGCACTAGCAGGAGTGTGGATACCGACTACTACAGCCAGGAACCGGCAACCGTACGACACGCCGAAGCAACCCCCGAAGAACAAGCCAAGGGATGGATGGACACCATACGAGGGGCTAGTGATGAGGTCAAGGACCTCATATTCAAGGATCTGTGGACCCAAGAGGGTTTTCAGGACGCCTGAACCCATCGGCCTGGGTGAGGGCGGTTAATTGTAATTCTGTAATCATGACTCGCTATTGTTCGCTTCGAATTCCAGTCTCGATTCGCACCAATTACTCCATGGCCGACATAAAAGGACTCGTTGACTCAGGTGCCACCGATAACTTTATAAGACCCACGTTTGCAAAACGCATGGGCCTCGGACTGCAGACCCTTGAGCGACCGAAGAAGATATGGAACATAGATAATACCGAAAACAAAGCTGGGTCCATCACTCACTTCGTCGACCTCGACGTCCAGACGAAAGGAATTAACAAAACTATGAGATTCCTAGTTACGGACATCGGGAATGAAGATCTGGTCCTCGGCTATCCATGGCTCGCGACCTATGAACCAACCATTAGCTGGGCACACGCCACCATTCACGAGGACACACTGCCTATAGTAATCCGTTCCATCAATCCGGTGAAACCACAAACCACAATCGCAAGCGCCATCACCCACGATGAAGCGGAAGACATAGTGCAAGAACTGGAAGAAGAATGCCAGATACGCACCACAGCCACTGAATTAGCCATCACCGCCAATCAAAACACCGTGGCAGCAGTCCTTCCCGAACCATACCAACGCTTCGCCAAAATATTCAACGAAGAAGCATCACATCGATTCCCACCATCACGACCATGGGATCACGCCATCGACTTCAAACCGGGCACGCCAGCTAGTATCGATTGCAAAGTCTACCCCATGTCACAAGACGAAGACGAACAGCTGCGCAAATGGTTAGACGAACAGCTCAAAATGGGCTACATACGCCCCTCAAAATCACCATACGCCTCATCCTTCTTCTTCATCAAGAAGAAAGACGGCAAACTACGCCCGGTCCAAGACTATCGCAAGATCAATGCCTGTACAGTGCGTAACCAATACCCATTACCGCTTATGTCAGAACTCATCAATGACCTGGGGAACGGACGCATATACACCAAACTCGACGTGCGATGGGGATACAACAACATACGAGTCAAGGAAGGCGACGAACCCAAGGCCGCATTCAAAACAAAATACGGGCTCTTCGAACCTCTCGTCATGTACTTTGGACTCACTAACTCTCCGGCTACATTCCAAAACATGATGAACGACATCTTCAGCGACATTATCCCCTACTACGAGGCACGCGGAACGATCATACGGGTCTACATGGACGACATAGGCATCGCTACAAGCGAGGAAGCAGGCTTACAAGCACACATCGACGCAGTCAGCGCAGTTCTGCAAATCGCACTTGACCACGACCTCTACTTCAAACTGGAGAAATGCCAGTTCCACCAACCGCGAATGGATTACCTGGGGGTAATCCTTGAAAAGGGGGTAACTCACATGGACCCCGTCAAAATTGCAGGCATACGCGACTGGCCCACCCCCACAAAGGTACGCGACGTACGCTCCTTCTTAGGCTTCTGCAATTTTTACTGCCTCTTCATTCGCGGTTTCGCCACGTATGCACGAGCACTTAACAAACTCACGTGCAAAGACACCGACTGGACCTGGGGCAAAGACAAAGAAACGGCCTTTCAAACCCTCAAACGACTTGTCACCAGCGAACCCGTACTCGCACACCCCACCCTGACGGACCAATTCGAACTCGAAGTAGACGCGTCAGGATACGCAGTCGGCGCGGTACTCCTACAGAAGAAGAAGGACGGGAAACGACACCCTATCGGCTATTTTTCCTCCACCCTAAACGAAGCCGAACGCAACTATGACATCTATGATCTGGAACTCCTGGCCATTGTCAAGGCACTGCGACATTGGAGACCATTCCTAGCCGGCTCGCCACACAAAGTCAAGATCTTCTCCAACCACCTTAACCTTACGCACTGGAAATCACCCCAAAAGATAAGTCGTCGCATAGCACGAGAAGTTCTCGAACTCATGGAATATGACTTTGAAATCCACCATATCAAAGGCACCAACAACGGACGAGCCGACGCGCTATCCAGAAGACCCGACTACGACCGAGGCGAAAAGGACAATGAAGGGGTCGTAGTACTACCCGAAGCCGTCTTCATGCGAAACCTCAAGACACAAACCCCGGAAACCCACGATCAAGACGAAGACATCCTACGCCCCTGGGTAGACTCATACAAGCTCAAGAAGATCGACGGAACTTGGTACCGCCAAGGAGCACGGGTAATCACAGGAGGTCAAGACGCGATACGTACCATCATAGCCAATCATCACGACCCCCCAGTATACGGGCATCCAGGAATCAAACGGACGCTGAGAATCATCGAACGAACCCACTGGTGGCCACAAATGGTGAAGCACGTAACCGAATACGTCCAAGGATGCGCGGAGCGTCAGCGTCACAAAGTCAACAACCGTCCGACGAAAGCACCACTGACACCAATCACTCCAATAACCGACGCTAAGCCGTTCGAAGTCATAGCCCTCGACTTCATCACTAAATTACCGACTTCACAGGGGTACGATTCCATTCTCACGGTAACAGATCACGATTGCACCAAAGCATCCGTCTTTATCCCCTGCAACGAAGAAATATCAGCAGAGGAAACCGCCGCACTGTACGTCACCCACATATTCCGGAGATTCGGATTACCGGCAAAGATCATCAGTGATCGAGACCCACGCTTCGCATCCAAGTTCACCCGTGAACTATGCCGAATCTTAGGTATCTACCAGAACATTTCCACGGCTTATCACCCACGAACGGACGGACAATCGGAACGGACCAATCAGTGGTTGGAGCAGTACCTAAGGTTCTGGGCTAACGAGCGTCAAGATAACTGGGCGCACTTCCTACCCATGGCGGAATTCGCGCACAACAACTGGCCGCACGAGGCAACAAGGAAATCTCCATTCTCGCTAATGATGGGCTATGATCCACGCGCTGATTGGATCGATAAGCCGTCCCCCATCCCACAGGTTCTCACGCAACTCCAACAATTCCGAGAAGCACGGAAGGAAGCCCAGACTCTCATCAAGAAGGCCCAATCACTGTGGATCAAACACTGAGATACGCCCAAATATCAAATAGGAGACCAGGTATGGCTGGAAGGGCGACACCTCCGAACCAATCAGCCAACGGCCAAATTAGCGGCACGCCGGCATGGACCCTTCAAAATCACACGAGTATTGTCGCCGGTTAACTACCAGCTCGAGCTTCCCACGCAGTGGAGTATTCACCCCGTGTTCCACATCGATTTACTCACGCCTTATCGCGAGACGTCCTTGCATGGGAAGAACTTTCAACGCCCACCGCCGGATCTAGTCAATGGCGAGGAAGAATACGAAATCGAACAAATTCTAGACTCCCGACACTTCGGCAGAAGTCGGAAACTCCAGTACCTCGTGAAATGGAAGGGCTATCCGGACTCGGAGAACCAGTGGGTCAACAGAAGTGACGTCTTCGCTGACGAAGCCATAGCGGAGTACGAGCGGAGTTCAACCGCAGCCGGAACACATATAAGCAAGCACAACGACGCTAAGTCCCCCCCATCCTACCACACTGGACTCCTCACTCAACCAACAATGTCCCTTTCCTCCCATGCGGCTCCCCGTCTCCGAGGATCCTTCACCCACGAAGAGCTCACCGCAGCGGTCAACAACCTCGCCGCCATCGAAGACCTCGACAACCCCAACACCCCCACCACCTACTGGATGCTCGGCGCCGATGGCCAACGCCTCAACGTCACGCCCTATACGCAGGCCGAAGTTGATCGGCTTTGCGCAGCTCTCCGAGACTGTGCGGCTCCCTCACCGGGACCTCTCCCGGTTCGAGTGGAGTACTGGGTCGACAATGGCCAAGAACCCGAACACGCGACGGTGGGAGGAGTGGCGAGAGGTGGCAGCGAGGTGGAGGATCGAACAGCTGGCGCAGGCAGCGACAAGGAGAACGAGGATCCTGGAGAGGAGGAGGTTATTCGACGCGACGATGCGCGCCAAATCCAAGAACAACCCGAGCGGGAGCTGAAAGAGTGGTACCCAGCTGAGCACCCGTTCATTATTTCCACAACTGACTCTGATCACCCCGACGAAACGCCCTACACGCTCGATACAGTAGGCCGCCCTCTTTATCGAGGCTCCCTGAGGGTAGACCTCCCTTCCACATCACACCACACGGCCGTGCTTAACCGCCGGCTCTCCGACGCTCGCTTTGCCCCCTACGGTTACGTTCACAACCGAGGGGACAAATTTGTCCACTTCCCCATCACCGACTCTCAGGGAGTCACCACCCAGGCCGCCTACATCCAGGTCATCATGACCCCGGATCCGCTGGTCCTCGCGCTCGCCGCGGACAGCGACAAGACATTCTCAAAACCCCTGTACGCCGAGCCGCAAGTTCGGGAGCGGGGCAAGCCGTACTACACGGAACTCGAGGTTCAAGCCCTCGCCGCCAGTCACGCCAATCAGCACCGCCTCGATACGGCGGTGAACGAGTTGCGAGACGTAGGACTGAAAGCTGAGTTGCACCGGTTTTGAGCACTGAAGAAGGAGGCTGAGCGCATCGAGCACCGGCTCTTAGCCCTCTCCCAGGCGTTGGGCGGGATCCAAGGGGATGTCGCGCGTTCCAAGTTCAGGCTGGAGATGGCGGACATTCACAACCGGGTAGAGTCGGTTCAAGAGGGATGGCTAGGGGGTATCGCAGCTCCTCGGCGCCGTGGTCGTCGCGGCTGAAAAGGGGGTGATGTCACGGTATGCTCGAAGTGGACTCTTACTTACGGACATGGCCTTGTTTGTAAGTAGTAATGTGTCATGGACAAGGGGATCAGTCAGCGTAGTAGTACAGAATCACATGCCGATGTGGCATGACTCATAACTAGGATAGCGATAGTAGGGTTCGAGCTACTTTAGCTATTCGTTGAACGGATTGGAGAGGAGCTTTAAAGCTACCTCGTAGATGTATAAATAGTGGCTCGACAAGACCAAGATACGCCATCTTGGTCTTCTTCAATCACCACTTCTCTCTTATCTTTCTCACGTGTGCTTCGCTCGCCTCTTCGCGCGAGTTGACCTCATCGATCATCGGATTACCTAGTGGCACGACTTGCCCTAGTGTACGAAGCCAGATCACGTGCCGCAGTGCATAGGCGCCGTGTATCTCGTTGTCACAGGTCACGTGACCCCCAAGACAGAATTCGCTAAGTCGTGAACGCCCTTTCGCAGTCCAAGTCGGACTAACGCCAGTGGTGGCGTTACAGCTTAGATGATCAACTGGTCCTCGACAAATTCACAAGGGGACTACCCATGGACCTCTATCGCAACGCCTACCAATTCCACGACCCCAGAAACTACTCACAATGGAAGACTGCCGTAATCGAGCAGCAAAAGAAGTACCTTCACATGAAGGCTAGGCAAGACGGGTTCGGACGACTACCTGCACCACAAAGACCCAAACAGCAACAAATGCGCTTCCAAGCACCGCAACGACCACACCAACCGGCATGGCGGCAATATCAGAACCACCCCGACGCAATGGACACCACCCCGGGAAGAATCCGAGCCCGAGTGGCAGAAGTGGGTGACCCAAACCGCCCAGAAATCAACCATCGCGACAACCGCCCCCCATTTCCACCCAGGGGAGGATTTATCCAACGCGGACACGGAGGGCGCGGTGTCTTTAACGTTAAGGACGTCTCCTGCTACAATTGTGGACGCAAAGGCCATTTCTCACGCGATTGTTCCCAGCCTCGCCAACCACGACAAGGGTTTAATGGGCCTCCTCAAGGACGGAGTGCCTATATAGAAGAAATTCCTACCGCACCCCCTAGCGTAGCGGAGGAACCGCTCATCAATCTAGATGAGCCAACCACACCACCCCAAGAAACCGAGACGCCGATGACCCTGATGATGGGCAAGATGGCGGAGCTTCACAATCAGATGGGGGAATGGATGAGGAAGGATTTTCCCGACGCCTGAACCCATCGGCCTGGGTGAGGGCTTCTCAATGTAACTCGCAGTTCATAACACGCTATCGATCTATGCACGTTTCAGTTTCGATCCGCATGAGTAACTCAATGGCCGACAAACAAGCACTAGTGGACTCAGGAGCCACTAACAACTTTATGCATCCCAACTTCGCCAAGCAAATGGGCATCGGGATTAAAGAATTAGAACGACCCCGCAACATCTGGAACATCGACGGGACACACAACAAAGGAGGGAAGATCACCCACTACACCGACTTGAACGTACAAACAGACGGAAAAGTCAAAACAATCCCGTTCTTCATCACAGACGTAGGAGGCGAAGACGTCATACTCGGGTACCCCTGGCTAGCCACCTTCCAACCCAGAATCCACTGGGCCACCGCAACCCTGGACACCAAGCAATACCCCATCATCATACGCACCACAAACCCCATCAGACCCTTCACAGCACGATCCGCAATGGAACAACTACGGCAAACCCTCGAACAATGCATGGACCAACACAAAGAACGTATCCTCGCAGACTTAGAAGAGGACTCGTTACCCATTCACCTACGAACTACGGCAACGGAATTGGCAATCACGGCAAAACAGTACACGGAGAAAAAGGAAATCCCGGATGAATACAAGCGACATGCGAAGGTCTTCAGCGAAGAAGAATCACACCGCCTTCCACCTTCCAGACCATGGGACCACGCAATTGAGTTCAAACCGGACGCCCCCGACCACATCGACTGCAAAATCTACCCGATGAACCAAGCAGAGGACAAAGCACTTAAAGAATGGCTCGACGCAGAACTGGCAAAAGGGTACATCAGACCCTCTAAATCCCTGTACGCATCCCCTTTCTTCTTCATCAAAAAGAAGGACGGAAAACTACGACCAGTACAGGACTACCGAGTAATCAACAAATGGACCATACGCAATCAGTACCCACTCCCTCTGATACCGGAACTCATCGCAGACCTAAGCGGTGGAGTGATCTTTTCCAAATTTGACGTACGATGGGGATACAACAACATACTCGTCAAGGACGGCGACCAAGAGAAAGCAGCATTCAAGACGAAATACGGACTATACGAGCCACTAGTCATGTACTTCGGGCAAACAAACTCACCGGCCACCTTCCAAGCCATGATGAACTACATCATCGCCCCACTCATCGAATACTTCGAACAGAAGGGAACAATCATACGGGCTTACATGGACGACATCGGCATTGCAACAACAACAATGGAACAAGACCACACCGAGGCAGTACACGCGGTATTAGACCTCCTCGAAGAACACGACCTATACCTGAAACTGGAGAAATGCACCTTCCACTCTTCATCCCTCGATTACCTGGGGGTAATCATTGAAAAGGGGGTGATTTGCATGGACCCCGTCAAAATTTCGGGCATACGCAAATGGCCTACCCCAAAAACCGTCAAACAGGTGCGATCATTCCTAGGCTTCTGCAACTTTTACCGCGCTTTCATCCGAAATTTCGCCACACACGCACAACCCCTCAACAAACTTACTCACAAAGACACGGAATGGACATGGGGAACGGAACAACAACAGGCATTCGACAAACTTAAGGAGCTAGTGACACAAGAACCGGTACTCAAACACCCAGAACTAGACAAACCCTTCGAGCTTGAAGTCGACGCATCAGGATACGCCGTAGGAGCAGTACTACTCCAGCGAGGCGAAGACAACAAACGCCATCCCATCGCATACTACTCAAACACCCTCAACGCAGCCGAGCGAAACTATGACATCTATGACCTGGAATTACTTGCCATAGTCAAAGCCCTACGCAACTGGAGACAATATCTTGCAGGATCACCACACAAGATCAAAGTATTTTCGGACCATATGAACCTGCAATACTGGAGATCCCCTCAGAAAATATCCAGACGCGTAGCCCGGGAAGTACTCGAACTCTCAGAATACGATATAGAGATTCACCACATCAAAGGCACAGCTAACGGGCGAGCAGACGCATTATCCAGACGGCCAGACTACGACCAAGGAGACCACGACAACGAACAAGTCACAGTACTGCCAGACCACATCTTCGTCAGGGCGGCAGAAATCGACACTACGGAAGACCCAACACGACTCGGAAACACGATAACCATCGCAGAAATGCAACCTACGAACCCAGTATACACCCAAGACGAAGAAGTCATCCGACGATGGGTTGACCCCCACAAACTCAAGAAGATCGAAGGCACATGGTACAAAGACGGGCGACGCGCAGTCACGGGAGATCAAATCGAACGAAGACATATCGTCCAGGTCCACCACAACCCCCCAGTACATGGACACCCAGGAATCAGCCGAACGATAAAAATGGTCGAACAATACTACTGGTGGCCAGGACTACGACAAGAAGTACAGGATTACGTCAAAGGATGCGCGGACTGCCAAAGGATCAAAGTAAACAACCGCCCCACACGCGCACCACTGCAACCCATATTCCCGAAACCGGAAGCCATGCCGTTCGAAACCATAGCGCTGGACTTCATCACAAAATTACCCCAAGTGGATGGCTGCGACACGATACTGACAGTAACAGACCACGACTGTTCAAAAGCGGCCATATTTATCCCATGCCTGGAAGAGATAAGCGCAGAAGGAACCGCAGCACTGTACGTAAAACACGTATTCTCCCGATTCGGACTACCGGCTCGCATTATCAGCGATCGGGACCCACGATTCGCGTCCAAGTTCACACGCGAACTATGCAAAATACTAGGAATCGAACAAAACATCTCCACGGCTTATCATCCCCGAACCGACGGACAATCAGAACGCACCAATCAGTGGCTGGAGCAATACCTGCGCTTCTGGGTCAACGAACGACAGGACGACTGGACTCATTATCTCCCAATGGCGGAATTCACTCACAACAACTGGCCCAACGAATCCACAAGGGAATCCCCTTTCAACATCCTCATGGGGTATAACCCACGCGCCGACTGGATCGATCGACCCTCTCCCATCCCACAGGTAGCACTCCGCGTCAAACAGTTCAAAGAGGCTAGAACGCGCGCCCAGGAACTGATGAGAAAAGCGCAGCAGGGGTGGATCAAACACAAAGATACGCCCAAGTACCAAATCAGGGACCTTGTATGGCTAGAAGGACGCCACCTACGTACCAATCAACCAACCGCCAAACTTGCGCCCAGAAGACACGGCCCTTTTAAGGTTACCCAGGTGATGTCCGCAGTCAACTATCGATTAGAACTTCCCACGCAGTGGAGCATTCACCCAGTGTTCCACACGGACCTTCTGACTCCTTATCGCGAAACTCCCACACACGGCCCCAATTATCAGCGCCCGCCGCCGGATTTGATTGATGGCGAAGAAGAATACGAAGTCGAGAAAATTCTAGACTCTCGGCGCTTCGGCAGAACAAAGAAACTGCAGTATTTGGTCAAATGGCGCGGATACCCAGACTCCGATAATCAGTGGGTCTCGAAAGATGACGTATTCGCTGATGAAGCGATAAGGGAGTTCAAACGTTTAAACCCCGCCAGAGAGACACATATAAGCGCAGGATTTTTCCAAGAGACGTCCCCATCTCCTTCTCTCTCACCCTCACCTACTCATGTCCCAATCCCCAGTCCAAGTACATTATGTCCTCGACGACCTGCTCCCCATCTCAGTCCAGCCCACTGTCATCATTCAGAACGCCCCGCCATCACCATCCCTGTCGCCTGCCCAGTCCGTTCAACCCAGCCCCAGTCGTCCAACTACCCCCATTCCATCCCTTCTTCCTTCGCCAACACCTACAGCAGCGGGCACACGAAGCCCGTCTCCGCAAGGCTATGTTCCCACGAGACCTCCGTCCCGTCAAGACGAGACTCAGGTACAAGAAGATCGAGCATACAACCGGTACCTGTCGCAGGAGCATTGCCCCCTCAATCAACATCTCACGTATGGGACTCACCTCACGGAAACTCACGACGAAACCCCGCCGTTATGCAGCACGGACGGGGAACCACTCACTCTCCCCCCATCGGAAAGACCCGAGAAGCACCACCTCTACCGTCCGGAGGAACACAGTCCAGTTTCCCGATCTCGCGTGGAAACTCCGCCACCACGCGGGTTCCACCACAACAGGGGAGTTCATTTCATCCCCTTCCAGATTCGCGACGCTCAGGGCCGGCTGCACCCAGCTCGGTATACGCAGCTCGTCTTTACAGCGGACCCCTTCGTCCTCGCCTACAGACGAGGCAGCGACCAGCAGTACGGCAAGTCGGTGCACGCCGTCCCCAACTACGACGAACCCACGCCCACCTACACCGACGACGACCTGGTCTTTCTAGACCAGGACAGCACCTACTGCGAGTCGGTCGACATGGCCTGTATGGCTATGAACGATCTGACGGTCACGGCGGAGGTTCACCGCTACCGCTGTCTCCAAGCGGGTTACACGGCGAAGGAGGAGGAGCTCAAGAAGAAGGTCGACGAGCTCGACAAGATTGGGCGTATGCGACGGGAGTGCGTACTGCGCCTCCAACGCGCCAACACCATCAAACGCATCGAAGACGAGCGGGACTCATACCACCCTGGAGTCGAGGAGGGAGCCCGGATTGCGCGCCTCCGAGAAGAGATCTGCCGCGGTCGGTCTGGTGCCCGATCCTGAAAAGGGGGTGATGTTACGGTTCGGCCCGGAAGTGGACACTGACGCTCGGGAATGACACCACGTCAGCAGTATATCGTCATGGACTTGTTGGATCAGTCAGCTGGGTAAGCTCCGGCGTAGGTGATTGTGTACGATAACGGATCGGATCATGACTCGATGTGACTCATTCCTAGGATAGCTGTATTAGGGTTTGCTCTACTTACGCTACTGGCTAGGATAGTTTGGAGCGGTGCTTGAAAGCC
Organism: Lactarius hatsudake; assembly: GCA_024734325.1. Classification (NCBI taxonomy): domain Eukaryota; kingdom Fungi; phylum Basidiomycota; class Agaricomycetes; order Russulales; family Russulaceae; genus Lactarius; species Lactarius hatsudake. The sequence continues at coordinate 36,648 of JANSJP010000050.1, read as the reverse complement.
CGTGAGTATCTGTATAAGTAGTAGTCGTGGAAGACCAGGATCGCCATCTTGGTCTTCTTCAATACCACCATCCTCGTTGTCTCCTCTCTCCTAGGACTCTCCTCCCTGCGAAGTGAGTCACCTCCGGCATATCCCCTTAGACCAGGGATCCCCGTGAGCTTATCCCGAGTTCCCCTTCGTGGGCAGTGGACGTCTATCCTATTGGATCGCAATATCATCAAGTGTTCCTGTATCACAACGAACGAGTCGCCAAGCCCTACGGTTTCATCTATATCGTTGATCACCCTTCGTGGAGGACTATTGTCCCAGTTGAAGATCCCCCAGCCAACGTTCCTCAGGCAGAGGACTTACACGCATTCATTGCATTGAACGGGGATCTAGCCCCTCACCCAGCTGAGTATCCAGACGCTATTACCAATCGCTTGTTCTATCGACCCCTTAGGATCGCTGCAACCAATGAGGCCTAAGTCAGGCAAGCGTCAGTGGTAGACGTTACACAACGCCGGGGCGGATTACCTCCCATTTCGCATCGTCTCCCCCGATGGGGTCGAGCGCGAAGCCCGATACCACCAAGTCATCATGGGCCCGGACCCCATGGTGGTGGGCATCATCGACGAGTCCGACAAGGTCTACGCCCGCCCCCTTTATGCCGCACCCCGCTACCACTACGGCGGCAAGCCCATCTACCAGAATGAGGACATGGTCCTCTTCACCGAGGGTTTCGAGGACCAGGTGCGCGTAGACCGCTGCCTCTCCTCCCTCCACGACGTCTCGCTCTCGGGCGAGGTCACCCGCTACCGCGCCGCCAACCGCGAGCTGCAACGTCTCAACCAGCGGATCGACGATCTCATTGCCGCGGTAGGGGAGATCCAGGGTAAGGTCTTGGCGAGCCGGCGTAGGCTGGAGATGGCCAACGCGCTGGAGCGTATCGAGGACGAGGCCCGGACCATGGTGGACTACGAGCTGACGAAGAAGAGGACACGTCGAGGGTGCAGGGGCGCGGCGCAGGCTACGCGCACTAGGATACTATACGAGGAGGAGGGCTTCGGAGCGTCGGGGCGTCGCACCTGAAAGAGGGGTGATGTTGCGATCGGACTCATCGGTACGGACTACGGACTCGTGGGGTTCTGACTACCCTAGTATTAGTCAGGGACAGTCGTATCAGTCAGCAGAGTAGCGGTTATCACATGTATCGGACTTGACTCATACCTAGGATAGTCGTAGTAGGGTTCGAGCTACTATCGCTATAGGGTACTTTACTTTCGGGAGGAGCTTCAAAGCCCCTCGTCAACTGTATATCTTCTTAGCTGTACGAAGACCGAGCTCCTCAGCTTGGTCTTCTTGAATACCCAGCATCATTCTCGCGCTTCTCTTGGTCGCCTCTCTCCTCCTCTCTCTTTGCCTTCTACTGCGGCTTGCCTTCATATGGCGGCTCGTGCAACAACGATTATGCCTGGTGGACATCGCCCCAGTGCTGTGGACGATCACGTTCCTATTACGGACGTGTATCTATTTCTGCTAAGTCACCTCGCAACCCCTTGGCCACTGTATCTCGCTCAAGTCGAGCACGTTAGGACGGGCCTAACGCAACACCGTCACAGTCCTCACGGATCATGCAAATCTCCTCCACTATCGCCACCCCCAACGAATCAGTAGGTGTGTGGCGCGTCTGGTCAACATCCTCGCTGATTACGACCTCCGTCTTGTGCATTGTGCTGGTTCCTTACTACAGGCCGATGCCCTTTCCCGTCATCCGGGATTCGTGACTTCGTCTGCGTCAGATAACGACAACGTCCTTGTCCTGCCACCATCTCTGTTTGTCCAAGCAATTGAAACATCTACCCTCGACGACCGACTCCGTGCGGTGCAATCTTCTCATTGGCAGTCTCTTCTTCCCCTCATCCAAAATGGCACAGCTCGCGAAGCGGACTCTTTGGCCTGGCGTGGCGATCGTCTCATTGTTGTGGACGACATGACTCTTAAGAGGGCATCAGGAAAACATATGTTTTACTTATCCACACTTTTCTGTACTTTTCTGTTCTTTTCAGAAAAAAATTAGAAAAAGTAAGAAAAAGAAATCCCTCTTTCTTTTTTTTTTACTTGCTGAACTGCCAAAAAAAGTACAGGATAAGTAGAGTACCAAATAGTGTTGCCGTGGCTCGGCTCAGCTCGGCTTGGCTCAGCTAAGCACAGCTCGACCAAAAAAAGACGAGCCAAGCTGAGCCATTCCCAATTGAGCTGGCTCCAGCTGGGCTGAGCCGGCTCAAGCCACTCAAAAGCACAAATAGGGAATCATACCATTTTGGGTAGTCAGACAGCTGAGTCAGCCAAACTGCAAGTCGTGCTCTCGCACGCAGGGTTCAAACGTTCGCTTGAGTCAGCGCTTACATTATCAGCCAGATGCTCCTTCTCCCGTTTCCCCAATAACTTTTTCGTTAAACTTTTCGGCCACCTCCGGCTTTGCTTATTACATCTCTCCTCTGTGAACCCTCCATGCGGCGCTCATTGATCCTATTCACACTGTTCTTTACATTTTGTTCATGACATGTAACGCCACCACTAGCGTTAGTCCGACTTGGACTGCGAAAGGGCGTTCACGACTTAGCGAAATATTCGTCCGAGGTCACGTGACCTGATCACGAGATACACGGCGCTTTAACGAGGCACGTGATCTAGACGTACACGAGGGCAAGTCACGCCACTCGGTAATCCGATAATCGATGAGACGACTTGCACAAAGGGGCAAGCAAAGCACGCGCGAAAGAGAAGAGGAGGATGTGGTGATTGAAGAAGACCAAGATGGCGTATCTTGGTCTTGTCGAGCCACTATTTATACATATGCGAGGACGCTTTAAAGCTCCCCTCCAATCCGTACGACGAATAGCTAAAGTAGCTCGAACCCTACTATCGCTATCCTAGTTATGACTCATGCCACGTTGGCATGTGATAGTGCTACTCGCTGACTGATCTATCTGTCCATGACACATTACTCCTTACTAACGAGGCCATGTCCGTAAGTAAGAGTCCACTTCGCGCGTACCGTGACATCACCCCCTTTTCAGCCGCGACGACCACGGCGCCGAGGAGCTGCAATGCCTCCTAGCCAACCCTCCTGAACCGACTCCACCCGATTATGAATGTCCGCCATCTCCAACCTGAACTTCGACTTCGCAACGTCGCCCTGAATCCCGCCCAACGCCTGAGAGAGGGCTAAGAGCCTATGCTCGATGCGCTCAGCCTCCTTCTTCAACGAGCGAAACCTGTGTAACTCAGCTTTGAGCCCCACATCCCTCAGCTCGTTCACCGCGGTGTCGAGGCGATGTTGGTTGGCGTGTCCGGCAGCGAGGGCTTGAACCTCGAGCTCCGTGTAGTACGGCTTGCCTCGCTCCCGGACTTGCGGCTCGGCGTACAGGGGCTTGGAAAAGGTTTTGTCGCTGTCCGCGGCGAGCGTGAGGACCAGCGGGTCCGGGGTCATGATGACCTGGACGTAGGCGGCTTGGGTGGTGACTCCCTGGGAGTCGGTGATAGGGAAATGGACGAACTTGTCCCCTCGGTTGTGAACGTAACCGTAGGGGGCAAAGCGGGCGTCGGAAAGCCGGCGGTTAAGCACAGCTGTGTGGTGTGATGTAGAAGGGAGGTCCACCCTCAGGGAGCCTCGATAAAGGGGGCGACCCACTGTGTCGAGCGTGTAGGGGGTTTCGTCGGGATGATCAGAGTCGGTGGTGGAAATGATGAACGGATGCTCAGCTGGATACCACTCCTTCAACTCCCATTCGGGTTGCTCTTGGATTTGGCGCGCATCGTCGCGTCGAATAACTTCCTCCTCTCCAGGATTTTCGTTCTCCTTGTTGCTGCCAGCGCTAGCTGTTCGAGCCTCCACCTCGCCGCTACCTCCCGCCACTCCTCCCACCGTCGCGTGCTCGGGTTCTTGGTCATGGTCGACCCAGTACTCCACTCGAACCGGGAGAGGTCCCGGTGAGGGAGCCGCACAGTCTCGGAGAGCTGCGCGAAGCCGATCAACTTCGGCCTGCGAATAGGGCGTGGTGTTGAGGCGCTGGCCGTCAGGGCCGAGCAACCAGTAGGTGGCGGGGGTGTTGGGGTTGTCGAGGTCTTCGATGACGGCAAGGTTGTCGACGGCGGCTGTAAGCTCTTCGTGGGTGAAGGACCCCCTGAGGCGGGGAGCTGCATAGGAGGAGTAGGTGGAAGAGGGAAGAGACATCGTTGGTTGAGTGAGGAGTCCAGTGTGGTAGGATGGGGAGGACTTAGCGTCGTTGTGCATGCTTATATGTGCTCGGGCGGCGGTTGAACTCCGCTCGTACTCCGCTATGGCTTCATCAGCGAAGACGTCGTTTTTGTCGACCCACTGATTCTCCGAGTCCGGATAGCCCTTCCATTTCACGAGGTATTGGAGTTTCCGACTTCTGCCGAAATGCCGCGAGTCTAGAATTCGCTCGATTTCGTATTCCTCCTCGCCGTCAACTAGATCCGGTGGTGGGCGCTGGAAATTTTCTCCGTGTAGGGGCGTCTCGCGGTAAGGGGTGAGTAAATCGATATGAAACACAGGGTGGACACTCCACTGCGTGGGAAGCTCGAGTTGGTAATTAACCGGTGACAACACTCGTGCGATCTTGAAGGGTCCGTGTCGGCGTGCCGCTAATTTGGCCGTTGGCTGATTGGTTCGGAGATGTCGCCCTTCCAGCCATACCTGGTCCCCTATTTGATATTTGGGCATATCTCGGTGTTTGATCCACAGTGATTGGGCCTTCTTGATGAGGGTCTGGGCTTCTTTCCGCGCTTCTCGGAATTGCTGGAGTCGCGTGAGAACCTGTGGGATGGGGGACGGCTTATCGATCCAATCAGCGCGTGGATCATAGCCCATCATTAGCGAGAATGGAGACTTCCTTGTTGCCTCGTGCGGCCAGTTGTTATGCGCGAATTCCGCCATGGGTAGGAAATGCGCCCAGTTATCTTGACGCTCGTTAGTCCAGAACCTTAGGTACTGCTCCAACCACTGATTGGTCCGTTCCGATTGTCCGTCCGTTCGGGGGTGATAGGCCGTGGAAATGTTCTGATAGATACCTAAGATCCGGCATAGTTCGCGGGTGAACTTGGATGCGAAGCGCGGGTCACGGTCGCTGATAATCTTTGCCGGTAATCCGAATCTCCGGAATATGTGGGTGACGTACAGTGCGGCGGTTTCCTCTGCTGATATTTCCTCGTTGCAGGGGATGAAGACAGATGCTTTGGTGCAATCGTGATCCGTTACCGTGAGGATAGAATCGTATCCCTGCGAAGTCGGTAATTTAGTGATGAAGTCGAGAGCTATGACTTCGAACGGTTTGGCGTCGGTTATTGGAGTGATTGGCGTCAGTGGTGCTCTTGTTGGACGGTTGTTGACTTTGTGACGCTGACACTCCGCGCATCCTTGGACGTATTCGGTTACGTGCTTCAACATCTGTGGCCACCAGTGGGTTCGTTCGATGATTCTCAGCGTCCGTTTGATCCCTGGGTGTCCGTATACTGGGGGGTTGTGATGGTTGGCTATGATGGTGCGTATCACGTCTTGGCCTCCTGTGATTACTCGTGCTCCTTGGCGGTACCAAGTTCTGTCGATCTTCTTGAGTTTGTATGGGTCTACCCAGGGGCGTAGGGCGTCTTCATCTTGATCGTGGGTTTCTGGGGTTTGTGTCGTGAGGTTTCGTATGAATACGGATTCGGGTAGTACCACAACTCCTTCATTGTCCTTTTCACCCCAGTCGTAGTCGGGCCTTCTGGATAGCGCGTCGGCTCGTCCGTTGTTGGTGCCTTTGATGTGGTGGATTTCAAAGTCATATTCCATGAGCTCGAGGACTTCTCGCGCTACGCGACGACTTATCTTTTGGGGTGATTTCCAGTGCGTAAGGTTGAGGTGGTCGGAGAAGATCTTGACTTTGTGTGGTGAGCCGGCTAGGAACGGTCTCCAGTGTCGTAGTGCCTTGACGATGGCCAAGAGCTCCAGATCGTAGATGTCATAGTTGCGTTTGGCTTCGTTCAGGGTGGAGGAGAAGTAGCCGATAGGGTGTCGTTTCCCGTCCTTCTTCTTCTGTAGGAGTACTGCGCCGACTGCGTATCCTGACGCGTCTACTTCAAGTTCGAATTGATCTGTCAGAGTGGGGTGTGCGAGCACGGGTTCGCTGGTGACAAGTCGCTTGAGGGTTTGAAAGGCTGTTTCTTCGTCTTTGCCCCAGGTCCATTCGGTGTCTTTGCGCGTCAGTTTGTTAAGTGCTCGTGCGTACGTGGCGAAACCGCGAATGAAGAGACGGTAAAAATTGCAGAAGCCCAAGAAGGAGCGTACGTCGCGTACCTTTGTGGGAGTGGGCCAGTCGCGTATGCCTGCAATTTTAACGGGGTCCATGCGAGTTACCCCCTTTTCAAGGATTACCCCCAGGTAATCCATTCGCGGTTGGTGGAATTGGCATTTCTCGAGTTTGAAGTAGAGGTCGTGGTCGAGTGCGATTTGCAGGACTGCGCTGACTGCGTCGATGTGTGCTTGTAAGCCTGCTTCTTCGCTTGTAGCGATGCCTATGTCGTCCATGTAGACTCGTATGATCGTTCCGCGTGCTTCGTAGTAGGGAATGATGTCACCGAAGATGTCGTTCATCATGTTTTGGAATGTAGCCGGGGAGTTAGTAAGCCCAAAGTACATGACGAGAGGTTCGAAGAGTCCGTATTTTGTTTTGAACGCGGCCTTGGGTTCGTCGCCTTCCTTGACTCGTATGTTGTTGTATCCCCATCGCATGTCAAGTTTGGTGTATATGCGTCCGTTCCCCAGGTCGTTTATGAGTTCTGACATAAGCGGTAGTGGGTATTGGTTACGCACTGTACAGGCGTTGATTTTGCGATAGTCTTGGACCGGGCGTAGTTTGCCGTCTTTCTTCTTGATAAAGAAGAAGGATGAAGCGTATGGTGACTTCGAGGGGCGTATGTAGCCCATGTTGAGTTGTTCGTCTAACCATTTGCGCAACTGTTCGTCTTCGTCTTGTGACATGGGGTAGACTTTGCAGTCGATACTAGCTGGCGTGCCCGGTTTGAAGTCGATGGCGTGATCCCATGGTCGTGATGGCGGGAATCGGTGTGACGCTTCTTCGTTGAATATTTTGGCAAAGCGTTGGTATGGTTCGGGAAGGATTGCTGCCACAGTATTTTGATTGGCGGCGATGGCTAATTCGGTGGCTGTGGTGCGTATCTGGCATTCTTCTTCCAGTTCCTGTACTATGCTTTCTGCTTCGTCGCGGGTGATGGCACTTGCGATCGTAGTTTGTGGTTTTGCCGGATTGATGGAGCGGAGTACTATAGGTAATGTGTCTTCGTGGATGGTGGCGTGTGCCCAGCTAATGGTTGGTTCATAGGTCGCGAGCCATGGGTAGCCGAGGACCAGGTCCTCATTTCCGATGTCCGTAACTAGGAATCTCATGATTTTGTTAATTCCTTTTGTCTGGACGTCGAGGTCGACGAAGTGAGTGATGGACCCAGCTTTGTTTTCGGTATTATCTATGTTCCATATCTTTTTCGGTCCGCTCAAGGGCCTGCAACCCGAGGCCCATGCGTTTTGCGAACGTGGGTCTTATGAAGTTATCGGTGGCACCCGAGTCAACGAGTCCTTTTATGTCGGCCATGGAGTAATTGGTGCGAATCGAGACTGGAATTCGAAGCGAACGATAGCGAGTCATGATTACAGAATTACAATTAACCGCCCTCACCCAGGCCGATGGGTTCAGGCGTCCTGAAAACCCTCTTGGGTCCACAGATCCTTGAATATGAGGTCTTTGACCTCATCACTAGCCCCTCGTATGGTATCCATCCATCCCTTGGCTTGTTCTTCGGGGGTTGCTTCGGCGCGTCGTACGGTTACCGGTTCCTGACTGTAGTAGTCGGTGTCCGCGCTTCGGCTAGTGCTAGCACGCGGCTGATACGGCTGTCTTGGCTTTCTGGGTCGCGTACAGTCTCGTGAGAAGTGACCAGGGTTGTTACAGTTATAACAGATAACTTCCCTCATGTCACGGCGTTGCCCGCCTCCTCTCGTTTGCCCTGGGCCTCCTCTAGGTGGAAATGGCGGTCGTTGGTAAGCTCCCCTATTGGGATCTCCGACTTCCGCGACTCGGGCGTGGGTGCGGTCCGCCGAAGTGTCCATTGCATTCGGGTCGTAGCGTGGTGGGGGGAGCCGCGGTGGCGCCCATTGAGGGGCGTACCCCCGTTGCTGTTGGGGACGAGGTGGCGGTGGGCCACAGGGTGTGGTGTTGAGTCCCAGTCGTGCACGCAGATGGATGTATTGCTTCTGCCGTCGTAGGGCTGCTTCCTTCCATTCGTTGAAACTTTGCGGGTCGTCGAGTTCGTAGATTTTCGTGAACAGGGCTTTGGGCAACCCCGCCGTAAACCGATCCAGGGTTTGGCGGTCGTTGAGTCGGTAATCAGCCTTCCGCGCTAGCTGTTCGAAGTTGGTGACGTACGAATCAATGTCGTCTCCTATCATTTTGAATCCTTTGGCCAACGTGGCTTGAGCTTGCTCTTGTTCCAGTACGTTGGAGAATCGGTCTGAAAACCCGGCAGTCAGAGTGTCCCATAAGAAGGGATCGTATCGGTTTCGTCCGTGGTGCAGCTCGTTATTGAGCCATTGGAGGAAGCCGAGCGTCCAATTGGATACTCGAGGTCCTTTGATGAAGCCTAGGAAGAGTAGGCATCGCCGATAGACATTGGTCATAATCGGCGCTTCTGAGTTTTGCCCCCAATAAATGTGCCACTGAGTGAGGAACGACTCGTACTCATCTCTATTTCCATCGAAAATGCTTGGTGGTTCTCCTACTAACTTGTCTGTTCCGTGTGGTGCTCCTGGGATTGGTCCTATCGCTGGCGGTGGTGGTGGTGGCGGTCCTCCTCCGAACGGATGTCCTCCGCCTCCCCCTCCGAATTGAGGTTGTCGTCCTCCTCCTCCGCCCCCTGGTGGTCCTTGGCCGAAACTACCTCCGGGTCTTCTGGGCGGTGGTGGTCCTCCTGCCCCCGGAGGTGGGTCAGGGATGTCGGGGCCTACCGCTCTGAATATGGCTGCGTCGTCGGCCGTCATGCGGTGCCCAGTGCTCGGGTTGATAGGGCGTAGGTAGGCCTCCGCCTCTTCTGTTATCCTCCGCGCTTCTTCGGTTGCGATGTCTTCTCGCGTAGTTGTTGCGGTTGCCATTTCTACGGGTGCGTGGACTTCAATTTCTTCTGGTTCGTTTATGCGGAGGGACTCAGCTGTCTGGATTATTTCTCCCACTTCGGATTCGTCGTCCGCGTTTGTTTCTTCGTCTTCTCCGCTGGTTTCTGACGGGGCGGGAGTTCTTGGTTCCGATGTGCTAGGTTCTTCCTCTGGTTGTCCGTCTATACGTCCCCACTCTGCTCGTGTAGGGAGGTTTCTCGAGTCGATGTCGCAATTGTAGTTGCGTCCTGCTGGGCGTATGACGTCGTAACGATTATCTACAGGGTTCCACATGATCTCAACCCAGCACAAGTTATCAAAATTGAACTCAACGGGGCGATATCGGGTTGGCCCCGATGCGAAGTCTACAAAGTAACCGGTTTCTCCTCGGTATTCTCTCCACCTGGCGGCTCCTAGGAACTGTTCTGGTACGTTGCGATCTCCCCTGCGTTCAAGGGAGTAGGTTTGGAAGTTTCTCCACTGGTCTCGAGTTGTGAACGCCACGATGGGTAGATCTTGGTCTTAATGTAACGCCACCACTAGCGTTAGTCCGACTTGGACTGCGAAAGGGCGTTCACGACTTAGCGAAATATTCGTCCGAGGTCACGTGACCTGATCACGAGATACACGGCGCTTTAACGAGGCACGTGATCTAGACGTACACGAGGGCAAGTCGCGCCACTCGGTAATCCGATAATCGATGAGACGACTTGCACAAAGGGGCAAGCGAAGCACGCGCGAAAGAGAAGAGGAGGATGTGGTGATTGAAGAAGACCAAGATGGCGTATCTTGGTCTTGTCGAGCCACTATTTATACATATGCGAGGACGCTTTAAAGCTCCCCTCCAATCCGTACGACGAATAGCTAAAGTAGCTCGAACCCTACTATCGCTATCCTAGTTATGACTCATGCCACGTTGGCATGTGATAGTGCTACTCGCTGACTGATCTATCTGTCCATGACACATTACTCCTTACTAACGAGGCCATGTCTGTAAGTAAGAGTCCACTTCGCGCGTACCGTGACATGACATCTGTATGTGCCATCTTCTCCAAAACCTGGATTGAAGTGTCAGGCTCTGGCCCTTTCCACAGCCGCTCTGTGTCCTTTGCCACCCTCTGCACTTGCCGCCCTCTCTGGATCTTTGCCCTCCCCAAGGCGACAGCAGCGACGCTGCCGCCATCTGCATCATCCTCGCTGCTATCTTCTGCCCCCTCGCTGCCGCTCTCTGCCTCCTTGCTGCTGCTCTCTGCTCTCGCCGCCACCGCTCTGCCCCTTCGCCATCGCTGTCTGCGTCGTCACCATCTACACTGTTGCCACCGCTGTCCGTGTCTCACTGCCGCTGCCACCTGCACCCTCGCTGCCACAGTCTGCATCGTCATCGTCGTCGCCTGCGTCCTCGCTGCCATCGTCTGCATCATCGTCTGCGCCCTCGCTGCCGTCGCCTGCGTCCTTGCTGCTGTCGTCTGCGTCATCGTTGTCGTCGTCTGCGCCCTCACCGCTGCCGTCTGTGTCGTCATCGCTGCAGTCATCTGCACCTCGCTGCCGCCGTTTGTGTTGTCACCGTCTACACCGTTGCCGCCGCTGTCCGTGTCTCGCCGCTGCCACCTGCACCCTCGCTGCTGTTGTCTGCGTTGTCGTTGTCGTTGTCGTTGTCTGTGCCCTTGCTGCCGCCGTCTGCGTCGTTGTCGCTGCAGTCGTCTACACCTCGCCCTCTCTGCATTGCCTCTGCCCTCTCTGCTGCCCTCTGTGTCGTTGTCGTTGTCGCTGCCTCTGCGCCCTCACCTCTGTGTTGTCGCTGTCGCCGTTGCCTCCTGCCCCAAGTCGCCGCCGCTCTGTCCCCTCGCCCTCGCCCTCTCCCTCTGCGTCATCGCCGCCTTCTCTGCGTCGTCGCCACTGCCCTGTCGCCACCGCCGCCATTTGCGTCCTCACCCTCGCTGCCTTCTGCGCCCTCGCCGCTGCCATGGGCTCTGCTTCGCGTTGTTGTCGTTGTCGTTGCTGTTGCCACCGTCTGTGACCTCGCCACCAGTGCCTCTGGCAGTGCGTCACCATCATTGTCATCGTTGTCATCGCCACCGCCACCTCTGCGTCGTCATCGTCATTGTTGCTGTCACCTTTGCGTCGTCGTCGCTGCTACCCTCGCCCTCGCCCTCTCTGTGCCCTCGCCCCTCTCTGCGTCCCCGCTGCCTGCGTCTGTGCCCCTCTCCCTCTCCTTCGCCGCCTCGCACATCTCGCGCGTGCTCTCTCGTCCCCCTCAGACTTCCCTCCCCTTGCCGTTTCATCGCCTCTGATCCCTCGGACTGCCATCGCACCCCCTCGCGCCAACTCGGACTGCCATCACGCACCCTCGGACTCCCGCTGCACACCATCGCGCCACCTCGGACTCCTGCTGCACATCGCCGCGCCGCTTCGGACTCCCGCCGCACATTGCCACGCCGCCTCAGACTCCCGCCGCACCGCCTCACCTGCCACCATACACCGTCGCACAGCCTCGGACTGCTGTCGCACACCCTTGTACAACCTCCCTCTACCCTTTCTCTTCCCCTCCCCCTTTTCCCTCTCTGGCCACCCTGGGTGAGTCACACAGGGTCTCCTATTTGTATGTAGTTCATTCCTAGGTACAAGTACATGTATATAGCCTTGTCGCAAATAGACCCTTATTCATACTGCTCATTGATGCCCTTAAGATAAGCCCTCAAGTCCTCAACTGGTTTGACTGCCTCCACTCCCTCCAGCTCTGCTGTTTCTTCCTTCTCTCCAAGCCCTTCAGTGAAGTTGAGTTCCCTTTTATGCTTTGCCTCAAACTTGAGTATCTGTAAGGCTTCCATGTTGTCTGGCATAAGGTGGTTCCTCCTGGCTCTAGCTGTCTCCTTGCTTGCTGAGAAGACATGCTCACATGGTACTGAAGTGGCTTGAATAGGGAGTAAGTCCATGGCAAGCTTGAAGAGTGTTGGCCACTTTTTCTGGTGTTCCTGCCATTCCAACTCCTGTCAGTACTCCCCAACAAAATGGTTCATTCTACACACCTCCCAGAACTCAAGAAGATTGGCATATTTGGCTGGGGCTACTAGATAGTCATCAAGTTCATCTTCTATGGTATCTCCCTGTGGTCTGGTGGTAGGCATTGGGCCAATACCAAGGCTTGCCAAAGAGTAATACAAGAATAATTTGAGAAGTAGATGAGACAGATCAATTGAGATCGGGCAGAGATGAGGAGAGATGAGAGCACAGCAGATGGGGCAGAGACGCAGAGATGAGAGCGTGGGAATGCGTGGCGTACATGTGGTGGCTGCAAAATTCATGCTTTCACTGAGATGCACAACCCACCGCACAAACCACAAGTCCACAACGACACAACTATGACACACCCCGGCCCTCCTTTCCCCTGGCCCTATGGTAAGAGGTGACCCCCTCTGTCTGGCCGCTTACTGACCCACCTGCACACCGCTGCGGCACATCCTCACAGGCAACAAGTCCAGTTTCTTACAGCCACAGTGAGACCACCGCAACAAGCCCCAAGGCTGAGAACCTTGGTCAGGTTTTTTGAGAGGAGGCCGGGTGGCTTATCCAGGAAGCCAGGTATGTCTCCTCCCTCTGGTTCCTGTTTGTCTGCTCTCTGAGACAGCAGGGGCGAGTTTACTCGCCTCATCCTTGTCCAAAAGCTGCGCTCCTGGAGGAGGCCAGTGGGGAAAGTCATGGTAACACAGGGCGATCATTTGTAACGCTTGTGATGCGTAGAATGTGATGGTGCGTGAGATATTGTCCTCTTCAATTTCCCCGATAGGTACTGTCTTGACTTGGTTGCTACCCGGAGTCTTGTCTGCGGTGTCACGATACACTACCACATGATGCGTGCATTTCCGTGCCAATACCATCACTCGCACCCTTGATGTACAGACGGTGGCTTCCATCAGAGAGCTGCACCACGCAGCCCATGGACTTGCGATCACCGGAAAAGGAGATCAACTGAGTGATAATGGCCGAGTCGCGAGTGTCCTTGTAGTTCGGCCAGCCAAGTTCCTTCATAAATGCAAGCAATGCCATTTCGGTCTTGTTTCTGATAAACACTGGTGCACCGCTTTCGGGATCCATGTCTTCGAACGCAGTTGAGTTAATAGCTATAGCTGCATTGAAGAGGTCCTTTAGCAGCTGCAAGAGAACTGTGTCACGAACCTAGAAAACCAGATCGTGACCCAGGCGCTTAAGACCGGTCCGTGCCGGCCCGGTCTTATATAATCACTCTCTCAAAGAAAGATACTCGGAGTCGGAGTTCAATATTGGTACTCCGACGATCACGTGACCGCACACGTGATTATCCAGCAATTACCAAGTCACCTGATAACTCCAAAGTCTTACCACTCCTTGGATTTATCCGATTGGACTGCGGAGCACAAGTCGCACCACTCCCACGATTATTCCCATTGGACTGCGGAGCAGTCACACCATATGACGCCATCGACTGCGGGACAGTCGTACGATACAATACTCAATTCTCATTGGGCGTTATATTTTAGATGTCTCCAGAAGGTTCTATTCCGCAGCATTCCGCAGCACCTAAGGGCGGCCCTAAGCCTGCCCTAGAGCTACGCACAGACCATCCCTGTAGCTATATAAGCTAGCACAATAGAACGGACAGTCCCTCAGACTGTCCACTTGTGACACCTCCTCTTGACTGCCTCTTTTTCCTCTTCGCGCCCAGTGCCCCTCATCCCGAGCGCCACTACCCAACAACCCGCAGAGCCAGTCAACCTCGTCGCCCTCATCTCCGTTCCTATCACCCCCGGTCCAGTTTAATCCAGTTCTCTCTGTCGAGTGACAGTGAGTCTCCACACTTGGACAGTCTCTTTAACCTGACCCCGGGTGTCTCAGTGTCCGACTACGACTTTTCGCAGTTTGGTCAGTGGGACGGAGACTCAGCCTCTTATTATCAAGAGGACGACAACTACGATCCCCCCTCTCGTCACTTCACGCCTACTCCACTCGCTTCCCTTCTCCACTCACCCCAATCCCAGACCTTAGAGAAGGTCCTTCCACTGAGGGTATACAGTTCGAATATACCATCTCAGACATCCACGGTACCCCCCTCTCTGGGCTTCCATCGCCCATCACCCGTCCTTCCACCCCCCGACCTGCTACTCCTCTTGAGGATCAGGAGGAGTATTACCCAGAGTTCGACATCAGGACACAAGTAGCCGTCCGATCCACCCCATTCTCCCCATCTCCCGAGCTCACATACCCAGAACCCCCTTCCGAGGCTGCCCCTGAGCGCCCTACCTCTGCCCCCCCTCGTGTCCCCTCTCGAACCTCCTCTACTCCCCCTCGGGTTCCAACCCCCCGATTCCCCTATCAATTACGAACGAGTGGCCGAACAATCCCCCCTCGTTAACCAAGAAAACATCACCCCGTCCCCCCTACAGGAGAACATCGCTCCTTCCCCCTTATTCTACCCCCCCTCCGTGCTTGAACAGCCCGGATCACCCTCATCTTTATACTGCAGTGTACACACCTGAAGGAGAATCGTGGAGACCTGCCTCGGAATCCATCGCAGCCTATTTTTATCGCATTCCCCTCGTCCGTACTCTCGTCCAATCACCCCCAGTCTTCCCTTCGGTCACACCTTTCCGCATCCCTGCCCCCCACGCTTACAATCTCCTCCCACGCATCATCGACCCCTCCACACACCCTAACTTCCCCCCCCTTTACATTTGTTCAAAAGCCATCCTCGATCTTCCCTCTGTCGATCTTCCACTGGGAAGCATAAGGTACGATTTCCGCGACAAGCTCAGAGAGGCCTTCGCCCCCCCCTCTCTCGCCTCATCAGGGTAGGGTATTCGGACTGCTTGGTTACCCTAGAGATCCAGGACTTTTTAGACGGACGTGTTATTACTACTTACGGACATCTTCGCTTCACAAGTAACGGACAGGTCTTTGCCCTTCATCAGGGCTATTTCTTTGAAGATATTATTCGCTCCAACCTCTCCTCCTTGCCCCATACTCTTACTCCTCGCGTCCCGGCCGATCCTTTCTCCTGTATCTCGGTTACTCCCGATTCCCAACACTTTAAATTACTAGTGGTATAGAAAGTTGCCTTGACCATTTGAATCGAGCGATTCAAACCAACGCAACTAAGTAAGTGGTCTTTGCTTTCTGCTCCATTTAAGCCATAAATCGAGTGGTTTAAGTGCCTCCCCTGACCGAAGAACACACGTTTGCAAGGACACGTACACACTTTGACACCCACAGAAGTCGACAATTACGTCGATACTACCCCTCTTCCTCCTATTACAACCTCTCTGAATCCTCCCGCATCGATTGCTGGACAGAACCCCCATTGGTACTCAAGGGACTTCGTCAACCTCTTCGAGTTTGGAGAACTTATCAGCAAGACTCCTACAACGACCTGATCGACGATCTAGATACCATCGTCGACGGGTGCATACGACCAACTCCTTTTTTTGGCATCTCTCTGACTCAGTCTGCGACCAACTCCTACTGTGGACCAAAAGCGACTACCTCTGGTTCAACTACATTCCTCCCCGCCACGACTACATCCACCAACAAATCCTAGCTGGGAACCCCCAGCGATATATCGACCGCTTTCGACTCTCCTACGAAGAAATCCAAATATCCTTCTGTGAAGTTCGACTTAGGACCCAAGAAGGATCTCCACGCCTCGTTATAACGGAAAGTACCGAACTCACCTACACTTGGGCGAGCGAAACCTGGGAAACTACCCTTACAAACCCAGACCATAACCTAGTCAATCCCCGCATATACCACGACCCCCCTTCCGACCCAAACGACCCCGAGCTAGTAGAACTACTAGTCGGAAGATTCCCTACACCAAATCCTTTAAGTCTCCTAGCACGCCTATCCCTCCCAGCAAGTAGCCCCACAGGAGATTCCACTGACGGTTGGGGAGACAACTCAACCACACCAGACCACTGTTGGTGTGATCAAGAAGTGTGCATCTGTAACTACAGACCCAACACCCCGCCTACTCCAGAAGGAATAGTACTTTGGTCCCCTGGACTTAATCACTTACCTTTCCATTAAAATTACTTGTTGCAAAAATAATTTACGAGTGTAAATTAGACAAGTCTGGAACCTATCACAAATTGGGCTATTACCCTGGCTTCATCCCGGAACAGACAAAGACAACCCCACCGCCGGTTCAGGGCAAGAAATTCCCATATTTCTTCGCAAGAAGATTCCCCAAATATCCCAAGACAACCTGCAAGGCCTCAAAACTTTCGTGAAGGCATTCCCGACCCAAACCTCACCAGAATCAATCAAGCTCTACCAAACGAACCGGTCTACCCAACCATTTACTCAGCAGGACCTAGTAACCCAATCCATCCAACTATCCCAGTCACCGGACAACATTCCACAAGCAGTGACGAGGCTCAGTACCTAGAAACCCAACCTCGCACTCTCCATTGCCATCTTCCCGAAGCAATTTTTGTTTCTGAACAATTGCCACCAGAACCCTCGAGAGCTCGACGTATTCAAACACCACTGTCGCCTTCAGTACGACCGATACCCACAGCAAACATTACTCCTCACCTCACCCCTTACCCGAGCAAGGGATATTACTACAAGCCCTCTAAACTTCCAAAACTTTCTGTGGAGGAGTAAAACTACCCTAACCCACTTGGTATTCGGGAAGAATACCATTGGATCCGACGACAACAACGAGCAAACCAACCTGATCGAGCAATCCTCCGCCCTGCATACGAAATATTCTATCCGTGGAACGAAACAAGTTGGCACATTTCCCTGATATACCAACAAACCAGTGAATGAGCAACCGTCGAGACCTTACAACAGAAGAACAAGACCACATCCCAGTATATTTTAAAGATCCATATTACTCCCTCAGCGACAATATCATCTACGCCAGTTTCAACGAACAGGAAGTCTCCAGCCCTAACGGTCGCTACCCTTGGACAAAAACCGCTACCCAGAAACACCTCACTACTCACGACATCGAATTAGTTTTCCCTAACGTTAGAAAACTCCGGAAATTCGATTGGATTTTCCTTGAAGGATCTTACAAGAAGAAACGAGTAACTTGGTCTTACTCCCAACTACGCTGGGTCTACAAGAATAACCGACCCGTTCTATTTACCGACTCCGAGGCACAATCAGAAACCGACGCATCAGAAGATCCATTTAGCCCAGATAACGTCCCAAGTTCAGAAAGCGAACAAGAAGAAGTATCGCGCATCCTTGAAGACACCACCAAGTATCTTACAGGCCTAGTATCCAAAATAGCATCACAATCACCTTCCCCCCAAGCTTCCCCGGGTCCCAGTACATCCAGTAAACAACTTACAGCTCCTATACACATTCCCCTTCCACGACTACCCTCTCCCCCCATCACATTCCCTCCCCCTATTCCCCCAGTTCCTTATCACATGGCAGCAAACCCTCCCTCCAAAATCCTCGGCGCGGCGCCTGAGCCGTTTGATGGGAAACCGGATAAGGCACAAGGATTTTGGAGCAACTTGGCCAACTACTTCCACCTCAACGAATCCGTATTCGACACCGATGACAAGAAGATCTCTGCAGCCCTGACTTACTTCAAGATGGGCACGTCAGCAGGAGAATGGGCTCAAGATAGAATGAACAAAGCTTTGAATCCAACCACTGCCGGTGCAGCAATCTCATTTGGAACTTGGGCTGCCTTCAAAGCCGATTTCGACAAACACTTTATTCCAGCCCACACGGCCTTGGAAGCCACTCACCAAATGTATAACCTCAAAATGGGGACCCGACCCTTCAACGAATGGTACCAAGAATGGTCAACCTACGCCAAACGAAGCGGCGCAAACGAACACACACAGATGCACGCATTCCGCCAGACAATCCCAACGGCCCTACACATGAAACTTATGGGCATCTCTCCCCTCCCTACTACACTAGAAGGACTAGTCGATAAAGCCAGGGAATTCGACCGCGTTTGGAAACTCTATGCCAACCCACGACCCCCTCCGCGTAACCCACCCCCCAAATCAGCATATGGACGAGCGGTCCTCACCGAAGACGAAAATGTTAACATCAACGCCTCTTCCTCCCGTCCCGAGACACCCCGAGGAAAACTCACTAAAGAAGAGCGAAACCGTCGTTTCCAGAACAAACTTTGCCTATATTGCGGCAACCCAGGCCACATCCTCCGTGAATGCCGACTAAAGACACAAGCCATGAAAGCCAAAGGAGGCCGCCCTAACCCCAGCAATCCCAAAGTACGAGCTACCTTTGTCGACGACGTACAAGAACCACCGGACGATCACCCAGCCCAGATTGGGGCCCTATACCTCTCAGACACCACAACCATGGATGAGGATTTTTAAACCCTTCCACTGCAGCACTGTCAGTTGGAAGTTTGATCGCCAGTTGCGCTGTTAGCGGCTTTTCCCTGCTAGAAACGTTCGAGACAGAACCTGTACCAGTAGAAACAATACGAAATAGGAGAGCTCCATCGATTGTTCTCAGGGTGACACTAGTGGGAAAAAAGTCTGGCAAGGAAATCAGTGCCCGCGCCCTACTCGATAGTGGCGCGGAGGGCATCATCGTGGATGATGGGTTTGCACGTGCAAACAACTTAACCCTTCGAACCCTGGTCAAACCATTACCAGTTAGAAACGTGGATGGTTCCCCTAACAAAACGGGTTTAGTCAAGCACACTACAATCCAGAAATTACGAATCCAAGCATCTAATAACGCCTATCATGACGAAACTGTGGAACTCTACGTCACTACCCTGGGGGAACACGACATCATCCTAGGAACGGATTGGCTCCAAGCGCACAATCCTGAAATTAATTGGGCAAAACCACAACTCGCATTTACACGTTGCCCAAGCAGTTGCACCTTGTCTACAAGAGACGTCATTCTCTCCTCCCAAGCGCCCCAGACCCGAAGCACAACAATTAATACCCTAAACCTGGAACCAACCCTCGATGACGACGAACCACCCGAACCACCTTTCTCTTCCGAAATAGAAGAACCGTTCATGTGGGCACACAGCTGGCACAAGTACGATCACCTGTCCATTCGGGCAAAAATCACAACCAGTACGAAGATAGCGGCTCGAAATGCCCCCGTACCTTCCACGAGTCACATCCCAAGCCATTTCCAACGATACACCCGAGTCTTCAGTGAGACAGCATCCCACCGCCTACCCGAACATCAACCTTGGGACCACGCCATTGATCTAAAACCTGGAGCTAGCATGAAGAATTGCTCTATCTACCGCCTAACACCAAAAGAAACAGAGGCGCTTAAGGAGTATATTTCGGAACACCTACGAAAGGGCTACATCCGCCCCTCCAAGTCTCCCATGGCCAGCCCCTTCTTTTTTGTCGACAAAAAAGATGGCAAACTCCGCCCGGTTCAAGACTACCGCGCCCTGAACGATATCACCATCAAAAACGCAGCTCCTCTTCCCCTCATTCCCGAGTTAATTGACAAGCTTCAAGGAGCTCGCTATTTTACAAAAACTGGATATTCGCTGGGGATACAACAATATCCGCATCCGCCCTGGCGACGAATACAAAGCTGCCTTCAAGACCTCCTTGGGTCTCTATGAACCAACTGTTATGACCTTTGGCCTCTGTAATGCACCTGCCACGTTCCAGACACTGATGAACCAAATCTTCGAATCCCTAATCGATGGAGGACACGTAGTGGTCTACCTCGACGACATCCTCATCTTCGCCGAAGATCTCGACTCCCTCACAGCGCTGACCCACGAAGTACTCCAACGTCTGGAACGGCACGACCTGTACTTGAAACCAGAGAAATGCGTTTTCGCTCAGACCACCATCGAATACCTTGGCATTGTCATCTCCCACGGCCAGGTTTCCATGGATCCCGCCAAAGTGGCTGGCATTTCTGATTGGCCGATTCCCCGTACTGTCAAACAGGTCCAAGCTTTCCTAGGTTTCTGTAACTTCTACCGACGTTTTATACGAAACTATTCTGCAATCGCCCGCCCCCTTTTCAACCTAACCAGGAAAGATGTCCCGTTTACCTGGGATTCCACGACGGAGGATGCGTTCCGCACCCTAATCCAGGCCTTCACCCAGGCCCCCGTCTTAATGCTCCCTGATCACTCGAGGCCGTTCCGCCTCATCACCGACGCCAGCGACTTTGCAACCGGCGCTATTCTTGAACAACCCGATGCATTCAACATCTGGCACCCTGTCGCTTACCTTTCGAAGGCCTTACTCCCTGCCGAACGCAACTATGAGATTTGCGACAAGGAACTCCTTGCGATCATCCATGCCTTCCACGCCTTTCGCCACTACCTTGAGGGCCGTTCCGATACCACGGAAGTGTGGTCCGACCACGGCAACCTCGCTTACTTCATGACCAAACAGAAGCTTTCCCGGCGCCAAGCCCGCTGGGCACTGTTTCTCTCCAGCTTCCAGTTCATCATCATCCACAAACCAGGCAACCTAAACAGATCGGACGCTCTGTCCAGGCGTCCAGATCATAAAAAGGGGATAGCGGATGAAGATGAACAAAAAGTTCTCCTGGATACAAAATACTTTCGAATAAGCGCAGTACAAAGGACCACCGTCACCGCATTGGGAGACACCACCCTACGACAACGAATCCGAAACACACAAAAGTACGACAACGAAGTCAGCCTGGCATTAGAAACCCTCCTAAAAAGTGGCCCCCGTTCCCTCACAAAAGGACTAGAAGAGTGGAACCTGGAAGATGGAATCATCCTATTCCGAGGACAGATTTATATCCCCAAGGATAACGACCTTCGAAGAGATATTGTCAAACGATACCACGAACACATTGCTACAGGACACCCAGGAAGATGGAAGACTTACGAACTAGTGTCCCGAGATTTCTGGTGGCCAGGAATATCCACCTTCGTCAAAAGCTACGTTGATGGATGTGCCATCTGCCAATCAACAAAAATCAAACCTCGAACTCAAGTACCCCTGCTACCCAACTCAGTCCCCACTAGAGTTTGGGAAATCATAACCATGGACTTCATCACCGATCTACCTACATCCCTTAACTACGACACGCTATTCGTAGTTGTCGATCGCTTCAGCAAAGCAACAGTCATTGCACCCTGTAACAAAACTATCACAGCCGATGAAACTGCCAAATTATACCTAGAACAAGTATGGAGAAGAACTGGATTACCCCAACAAGTAATCTCGGACAGAGGACCCCAATTCGCATCTAAAGTTATGCAAGAAGTTTGGAACAAATTAGGAGTCAAGTCCACCATGTCAACCGCCTTTCACCCACAAACCGATGGAGAAACAGAACGGGTCAACCAAGAACTCGAACAATACCTCCGTGTCTTCTGCAATTTCCAAGCAGATAATTGGGCGGAACTGATTCCGTTCATGGAGTTCGCACACAATGTTCGACAACACAGTGCAAGCAAAAAATCACCCTTCGAAGTGTGGTATGGGTTTAAACCCGATTTCATTCCCCCCATCCACTTCACAACCAAAACCCAAGCAGCCGAAGATCGCCTAAAACTCCTGGACCAAATCCGATCTGAAGTTTCTGCGGCACTAAAGGTAGCAGCAGAAATCATGAGAAATTCCAAATCACACACCCCATCCCAAGAATTCAAGCCAGGCGATCTAGTATGGTTAGAAGGAACCAACATCCATACTACACACCCCAAACCCAAATTGGCCCCAAGACGTCACGGCCCGTTCAAAGTCCTATCTACCTGGGGAGTAAACTGCAAACTCCAACTCCCCAAAACATGGCGCATACACCCGGTCTTCCACACTTCCTTGATCTCTCCCTACCACGAGAACGACATCCACGGACCTAACTTCAACCGACCCCCTCCCGAGATCGTCCAAGGGGAAGACGATCACTACGAAGTAGAGGCTGTCCTTCAGTCCAAAATATCACCCAACAAAAAGGGAATACTATACCTAATCAAGTGGAAGGGCTACCCCAACTCGGAAAACTCCTGGCTTCCCTCATCCCAAATGACCCATTCCCGAGAACTAGTCCACGAGTTCCACAAAAAACACCCCAACGCCCCAAAACCAAAGACAATCAGTGCTGTCGGTGCAGCACTACAATAAAAAGGGGATACTGTCACGAACCTAGAAAACCAGATCGTGACCCAGGCGCTTAAGACCGGTCCGTGCCGGCCCGGTCTTATATAATCACTCTCTCAAAGAAAGAATACTCGGAGTCGGAGTTCAATATTGGTACTCCGACGATCACGTGACCGCACACGTGATTATCCAGCAATTACCAAGTCACCTGATAACTCCAAAGTCTTACCACTCCTTGGATTTATCCGATTGGACTGCGGAGCACAAGTCGCACCACTCCCACGATTATTCCCATTGGACTGCGGAGCAGTCACACCATATGACGCCATCGACTGCGGGACAGTCGTACGATACAATACTCAATTCTCATTGGGCGTTATATTTAGATGTCTCCAGAAGGTTCTATTCCGCAGCATTCCGCAGCACCTAAGGGCGGCCCTAAGCCTGCCCTAGAGCTACGCACAGACCATCCCTGTAGCTATATAAGCTAGCACAATAGAACGGACAGTCCCTCAGACTGTCCACTTGTGACACCTCCTCTTGACTGCCTCTTTTTCCTCTTCGCGCCCAGTGCCCCTCATCCCGAGCGCCACTACCCAACAACCCGCAGAGCCAGTCAACCTCGTCGCCCTCATCTCCGTTCCTATCACCCCCGGTCCAGTTTAATCCAGTTCTCTCTGTCGAGTGACAGTGAGTCTCCACAAACTGTGTCAAGGTCGGCCAAATCGATGGCGAAGTCCATTGCATTCGGGTTGCTGCGCACTTCACCGCCTGTCCATCCACGACTTTCTTCAAACCTCCGTATGAACTTGGCGTGGACGCCGACGGAGCCAGCAACGACAGTCATCTTGTTTTGTGTCAAGATACCGGTCTTGTCGGTGCAGATGTCCGATACGTTTGCCATGGTCCCACATGACCCGAGCACACGCACCAAGAGATTCTCTTTGGTCATCCATTTCGTCGCAAAGGCCAAGGCGAACAATGCCACCAACCCGGGCCCTCAAGGCAATGACAACGACGCAACCTCAACACCCCAAGGCGACACCGACACAACCCCAAACCCTGAAGATGACGACGCCGATGCGGCTTGGAGTCTAGCACCCGGGCAGTAGGTAGGATGTGTATATGCTATGTAGTCTGAACCAATATATTTTCGTTTTACATTACTACGAGGGGTCCTAAAGTCAAAGCTCAACAGGTCATTGATACGCAAACACTGTCGAACTTGAGCCTGCAATACGGGCAATACCACCAGCGAATTCATACCCAGGCAAGGGTCGTACACATTTGCTTCACAAATCTGGGGTCAATGACATAGTAGATTCCAGGGATTGTTAGATTGTTAGACTTGTTTCTGGGGATTCCACAACCTAAGTTGCTAAGGGCCGAACGAGAGCGAGAACAAGCGAGATTGATGCCATCCTAAGCGGCGAAACGAAGTGAGATGATGATGACGGAGATCTTACCCAAATGGCAGGCCTGACTTGAACCGAGATCATGCAGTTGGCAGACGAGATGGAAAGGGGGAAACACAACAATGCCATTAGACAAGCCAAAAATGTTTATATACATGGGAACCATATACGACGCTTTCCAAAACTAAGTCGAAAGCATAGAGAGATGAGAGGGAAGATGGGCACGAACACGGGAAAGTAAAACAATTATTCTAGGTAAAGTAACAAAGAAAGTATGATGCATGACAATAGAATTCGACAGTGACAACGATGGTGGGCGCAATGAGCTGCGCGTTCTCCAGCGGTGTCTTGCAGATGGCCCAGGGAAGCGAGAGCAGATGGGCTGTGACCTTGAAAGATGGTGATACAAAGAAGCCGGGGTATTGATGGACAAAGGTGGCAGGACGCGCAGGGACACGCGGCCTGGCTACGAGGGGCTGGGGAATCTCTTGCAGGGCAAGTACGGGCGGCAGCGATCCATTTGCGAGTGATGTGGGATGTCGAGCAAATAATGAGTGGGGAGAGAGAGAGAGAGAGAGAGAGAGAGAGAGAGAGTGTGTGTGTGTGTGTGTGTGTGTGTGTGTACAGGAAGCGAGAGATATGGGGGGAAGAGCAAGGGGGAATGTGTGGTGATCGATAGCAAGGTGTTGGGGCAAAGCCGTGGGAAGTCGAGACGATATGGCTGATAGCAGCTAAGCCACATGATGCCGGACCGAGACCAAAGAGACCAAAGATGAGTGATTTCGGGCCCAGAGCCTGAGGCACCCTTACAATGCGTGACTGTACCTCCAGAGGGAGCGCAGAGTAAATGGGCAGAATGATGAGCTCTGATACTGAGGCAGCGGGGCAAAGTGCATGGGCAAAGGCAGGAGAGGGAGTTAGCGAGGGCGGGGTAGATAGCAGGTGGCAGAGGGCAGACAACAAGGCAACGGGGACAGAGAGCGTGATGGCGATAGAGATTGCAAGGGGAAAGGAGAGGGAGACTGAGATAGGAGCGACGACAAAGGGGGAAGTAGCCATAGCGTAGAGGGCACAATGTCAGAGGCAGAGAGGGAGAGCTGCACAGCAGGCAAGGAGGGAGCATGTGGGCAGACAGTCGGTGTGCTGACAGCACACAGACAGTGAGCAGTCGGCACACCGACAGCGCTGACAGCGCAATGACGATGTGCAGACAGCAGGCCAATCTGTGCGCCGATGGCAGCACCAGAGCGGGGATGGAGCATAGGGGAGAGGAGGATGGGACAGGGGAGAGTGACATGGTGTATGCGAGGTGAGGACAGAGGAGCAAGGGTGACTTACCCAGTGTACAGCAAGCAGCACTCAGTCTCAGTCTCTCAGACTCTCAGTGAACACGTGCCGTTTCAGCCGGCTCGTTCCTGGCTGACTGCCAGTTTCCTGATCTCGCCCAGCCAGGCTCGACCTGCCTGATCCGGTCATGGCCTAATCAAGCCTTGGCTCAGCGGCTCAGCGCAGCTCATGAGCTGAGCTGAGCCAGGTTTGGTCATGAGCCGATTTGTCAGCTTGGCTCAGCTAAAGATGGCTCAGCTTGGCTGGCTCAGCCGTTTTGAGCCGAGCCACGGCAACACTAGTACCAAATGACCAAAAATGGACAAAATAAAATGACCAAAATGGAAATATCGGACCAAACCTTATTTTTTGGTCCGAAAATTACCATATATGGTAATAAATCGGACCAAAATTTCAAAAAATCGGACCAAAATCCAATTTTTTCCCCAGAAATATGCCTAAAAAGTATAAAAAGTACAGAAAAAGAAGAGGGGATTTCTTTTTGCAAGTAGTTGGTTCTTTTCTGAAAGGGTCCTTTATTCCCTTGCTGAAAGCAATAAAAGAACAGAAAGTATAAATAAGAAAAACATATGTTTTCCTGATGGGGGGTAATCGCCTTATTCCATTCGGCAATGACAGCAGGACATCCCGAAATAGCAAAAACACTGGATGCAATCCAACAACACTATTGGTGGCCACATATGAAGACAGACATCATGAGTTTCATTAGTGGCTGCGGTCTCTGCCAAGCCAGCAAGAATATGCCTGGGAAGCCAAAAATACCGATCTATCCGATATCACACAACCAGGAACAACTACCGTTCCAGACTATCGCGCTCGATTTTATCACGAAACTACCAAGATCGAACGGATACGATACCATCCTGACAATCACCGATCAAGGATGCACGAAGGTGAGCATCTTCCTGCCCTGTAAAGAGACCATCAGCGCAATAGAAACGGCGGGCTTATACATGAAGTGCGTCCTACCACATTATGGCCTACCTCGGAAAGTCATATTGGATAGAGACCCACAATTCACAGCTACCGTCTTCCAAGAACTGATGAAAAAACTGCAGATCGTACAGAACATCAGTATGGCGTATCACCCACAGACGGATGGGCAGTCAGAGAGAACTAATCAACGATTGGAACAATATCTACGGGTCTTCAGCAATCATCAAGACGATTGGGCGGATTGGCTACCAATCGCGCAGTATACGTTGAACGCCTGGAAATCAGAGACAACAAGACATGCTCCCTTCGAACTACTGTTTGGTTTCCAACCTTCGGTACACCAGCCGGTGACCGACCAAACGAGATCTAAGGAGGCAACAAATCGATTAGAAAGATTATGCGAGGCCTGACGAGCAACCTCGATAGCTATGAGAGCGACGCAAGAGAAGTGGATCAAAGAGTCGAAGCATGAAATTTATTCGGTCGGACAGAAGGTGTGGCTAGAAGCCACTAATTTGAAAACTACACATCCGACCGCTAAGTTGGCTCCTCGACGCTACAGACCCTTTATGATTGCGCAAGCGGTCTCGAAGACATCTTATCGACTTGTTCTTCCTTCTCAATGGAAAATCCACAACGTTTTCCACGCCGCATTATTGACACCATACTGCGAAACACAGATGCATGGAAAGAACTTCGAAGAACCGCCTCCAGATATTATCGAAGGCGAAGAAGAGTGGGAAGTCGAAGAAATTCGTGGTGAACGAAGGACGGGAAGAAAGAAAATACTTCAGTACCTTGTACATTGGAAGGGGTATGCAGACGCTTACGACAGCTGGGAAACTGCAGAGGACGTTCACGTGGACAAGCTCATTCAGGAGTATAAAGCTCGAACTGCTTCAGTACGACAAATCAACTGCCTCTCGATGGATCGTGCGGATCATGCTGTCGTTCTTCGCCCTTCTCTCTCGCCCACTGCTCCACTCGTCCCTGCTCTTAGACATCCTCCCCAGCATTACTTCGTGCCGGACAGAGAGCTTCCGGAGGCCGACCACCTTGCTATAGTCCAGCGAGTTGAAGAATGGGCTTGGCTACCTCTCGATCACGATGCCAGGGCTGACAGTCCCACTACAAGAGACGACTCTTGGGGCTACTCTACCTATTGGGATTCAGATACTAGTCGCCGCCGTCACTCGAGGGCTAGGGCTAACCGTAGGGAATGCCTGCGACATGAAAGGTGCGAAGAACTAGTGCAGCAGGCCATCGCGGAAAGAGGAGAGTACCCGGACGACATCCCGCCTCCCATCGAAGAACCTAGGGAAGAGCTCGTCATTGAACGAATCGGACCACTGCCCAGGGGTAGTGCAGACGCCCCGATTGAGCTGTCTGATACCCCTAGTCCAGAAGAAGACCCCTACCGTGGCGCATTTTGTTCCCCCCTTATCCCTGCACTATCAGAGCCAGCAGCGCCCGAACATCCGGGCCCAGGATGGAAGATTGCTAGACCCACAGAGCCCTATGCCTTCGACATCCTCTTTGAAGACGGTACGCGGGGACCAGCCCCGTTCATCAGGTTCGCCATCAATCAGCGAGATCAGCCCGTCGCGCTGGGGACCGAAGGGAAGAACAAACCGCAGTATTACAAGCTGCTCTACGCTCTCCCTCGCCCACCTCGAGAGCAACCGGGTATCGTGCGAGGACATTCCTTCGCACTTTTCTCTGAATCACATCCTGCTTGCGCGGAAGTAGACCAGGCAATCGTGTATGTTGCTGACCCGGGAGTTTGTGCGGACGTGCATAGGTTTAGGTGGTTGATGAGGAGGAAGCACGAATTATTCATGCGGATGCGTGATCTGGACAACGCATGGAACGATTGGCCCTCGGAAGCTGAGGGCATCAATAAACGCCTGAGGGAGTCTAACATCACTTCACGCATGTATCCATTCCTCCCCCAGCCCTTACTGACTAGTCTGGACGTGTATCATATGAGCGAACCGAATACTGATGATCGCAGGTATCGAGCTCATCTCGATGTCCTAGATGGCGTAGCCCCACACCCTGTTCCCCCTCGCCCTCCACTTCCACCCACGTCTCTCGCCCCACCTCGTTCTCGTCCCCTTCCATTCCCGCTTCTTCAAGGTGAAGTCATCAGGAAAATCTCCATTTTTCTTAACAGCACTTAAGTGTGCTTATTTGTGCTTGAAAAGATTCTAAGCCCTGCTAAGCCTGGGGGTCACTAAGCACAGTTGTGCTTAGTCTAAGCTCAGTTGTGCTTAGTCTAAGCTCAGTTGATTCATTAAAATGACTTAGCCAAGGCTTTGTATGGCTTATTCTGGACTTAGGGGGCCAAAGCACAGGCCAGATTTCCATAAGCCAAGACTTAAGTTCAATAAGTATCACACAAATCAGTGACAAATGCACAGAAAAACCTATTCATTGCATACTAGTAAAATACAACACACTAATACACAAAGGAAGTACAGGAGTCCCGCCACCATCATTCCCGCCGCTGCCGTCATCCCTGCCACACTACCACTGCTCCCAACACGCCGCCACTACCATTCCCACCGCCGCTGCCATTCCCGCCGCGCTGCCACTGCTCCCGACACGCCACCATCGCCATTCCCGCTGCCGCTGCCACGTCACCACCACCATCGATCCTGCCTCCATGCTGTTCCCACCACAGTACCACCACGTCACCGTCGTCGTCGGTGTGTTGGCGTCGTAACGGTAGGGGTTGCGCGCCGTGTGGGGGTGGCGTTGCGGTGGTTCTTGCATGCTGTAAGGGGTGGTGGTGGTGGCGGCGGACTTGTGCATGGCGATGCGTTGGAGGCGGCAGCCACGGGGTTATGTGCTGCAAGGTGGAGGCGGAGGCAGCAAGGTGGAGTCAGGTCTGTAACACAAGTGATTAAACGATACAGAACGAAAAAAACAAAACGAAAAAACAAAACGAAAAAACTTATCTCAATATAGTGGGCCGAAGCCCAACGTCGCAGCGGGGGGGGAAGGTGGGGGCCAAGGGACAGGGCGTGGTGGTGTGGTGGATTGTGTGCCTGCGACGATGTTTTCCCTGGAGTAGAGGGGTGGCCCACATGCAAGGCAATACCTGGAAGACAATCGTTAGAAGAATAGTTAGAAGGAAAAAAAGAAAAGAAAAGAACTTAATATAGTGGGCTAAGCCCAACATCGCGGCGGGGGGGTGAGGGCCAAGGGATAGGGCGTGGTGGTGTGGCAGATTGCGTGCCCGCGACGGTGTTTTCCCTGGAGTAGAGGGGGTGGCCCGCGTGCAAGGCGATACCTGGAAGATGACCGTTAGCAGAATAGTTAGAAGGAAAAAAGAAAAAAAGAAAAGAACAACGCATCAGTTCAGTTGTTCAGTTGTTGAAACGTTGAAGCGTTGAACGTTGAACGTTGAACTTTGAAGCTTGAAGCTTGAAGTGTTGAAGTACATAACTTAAGTAGAAGGGTGCCCAGTGTCGACACGTCGACGTGTCAAGGCACACTTTCCCACACCGCAGAGCACCGTTTCCCACGCCCCAGATTCAGCCTCCGCCAGACCCTTTTTTCTTTCTAAGTCAAGTGTGCCTCTGTCCACCGTGACCGCCACCGACCTCCACCGATGCCCACCACCGCCACTCCCACACGTGGACTCGGACTGCAAGCCACCACCACCACTCCAATGCAAGCCCTACGCGACGATGCATGCGGCACGCGGCATGGTGCAAGCTGCACGACGACTCCTTGCACGACTCCGACAGATGGTGCGAAGATGGTGTGACAATGGCGCGACGGTACGACCACGGCACAACAACGACACGACCACAGCGCAATAACGGCGCAAGTCGGCCGCGTGAAAATGACGCCGACGGCCGTGCGACCACGACCGCGACCACTCGACTACCACAACCACAACCACGTCAACTACCGCGACCACAACTGCGGTGAAGTGGCCAGTGATGTAACGCCACCACTGGCGTTAGTCCGACTTGGACTGCGAAAGGGCGTTCACGACTTAGCGAAATATATCTTCGAGGTCACGTGACCTGTAATCATGAGATACACGGCGCCTATACAGGGCACGTGATCTTTCTCCGTACACTAGGGCAAGTCGTGCCACTAGGTAATCCGATAGCCGATGAAATCGGCTTGTGTCGAGGGGCGAGCGAAGCACACGTGAAAGAGGTGAGAATGGAGTGGTGATTGAAGAAGACCAAGATGGCGTATCTTGGTCTTATCGAGCCACTATTTATACATATGCGAGGTAGCTTTGAAGCTCCTCTCCAATCCGTACGACGAATAGCTAAAGTAGCTCGAACCCTACTATCGCTATCCTAGTTATGACTCATGCCACGTTGGCATGTGATAGTACTACTCGCTGACTGATCTACCTGTCCATGACACATTACTTCTTACTAACGAGGCCATGTCCGTAAGTAAGAGTCCACTTCGCGCGTACCGTGACATCACCCCCTTTTCAGCCGCGACGACCACGGCGCCGAGGAGCTGCAATGCCTCCTAGCCAACCCTCCTGAACCGACTCCACCCGATTATGAATGTCCGCCATCTCCAACCTGAACTTCGACTTTGCGACGTCGCCTTGAACCCCGCCCAACGCCTGAGAGAGGGCTAGGAGCCTATGCTCGATGCGCTCAGCCTCCTTCTTCAACGAGCGAAATCTGTGTAACTCAGCTTTGAGCCCCACGTCCCTCAGCTCGTTCACCGCGGTATCGAGGCAATGCTGGTTGGCATGTCCGGCGGCGAGGGCTTGAACCTCGAGCTCCGTGTAGTACGGCTTGCCTCGCTCCCGGACTTGCGGTTCGGCGTACAAAGGTTTGGAGAAGGTCTTGTCGCTGTCCGCGGCGAGCGCGAGGACCAGCGGGTCCGGGGTCATGATGACCTGGACGTAGGCGGCTTGGGTGGTGACTCCCTGGGAGTCGGTGATGGGGAAATGGACGAACTTGTCCCCTCGGTTGTGAACATAACCGTAAGGGGCGAAGCGGGCGTCGGAAAGCCGGCGATTAAGCACGGCTGTGTGGTGTGATGTAGAAGGGAGGTCCACCCTCAGGGAACCTCGATAAAGGGGGCGACCCACTGTGTCGAGTGTGTAGGGGGTTTCGTCGGGGTGATCAGAGTCGGTGGTGGAGATGATAAAGGGGTGCTCAGCTGGATACCACTCCTTCAACTCCCGCTCGGGTTGCTCTCGGATTTGGCGCGCATCGTCGCGTCGAATAACTTCCTCCTCTCCAGGATCTTCGTTCTCCTTGTCACTGCCAGTGCCAACTGCTCGAGCCTCCACCTCGCCGCTACCTCCCGCCACTCCTCCCATCGTCGCGTGCTCGGGTTCTTGGCCATGGTCGACCCAGTACTCCACTCGAACCGGGAGAGGTCCCGGTGAGGGAGCCGCACAGTCTCGGAGAGCTGCGCGAAGCCGATCAATTTCGGCCTGCGAATAGGGCGTGGTGTTGAGACGCTGGCCGTCGGTGCCGAGTGTCACGATACGGGCGAAGTGGCCTCTTACTCACGCATATGACCACGTAGTAAGTAGTAATGAGTCATGGACAGTAGTACTATCACATGCCGATGTGGCATGAGTCATTCCTAGGATAGCGATAGTAGGGTTCGAGCTACTTACACTACTCGTCGTGTAGATTCGGGAGGAGCTTTAAAGCGCCCTCATACATGTATAAATAGTGGCTCGATAAGACCAAGATACGCCATCTTGGTCTTCTTCAATCACCACTTTCCTCTCATCTCTTTCACGTGTGTTTCGCTTGCCCCTTCGTGCAAGTCGACGTCATCGATCATCGGATTACCTAGTGGCACGACTTGCCCTAGTGTACACGAATTGGATCACGTGCCAGATAAGCGCCGTGTACCCCGTGGTTATAGGTCACGTGACCTTCAAGACAGAATTCGCTAAGTCGTGAATGCCCCTTTTGCAGTCCAAGTCGGACTAACGCCAGTGGTGGCGTTACATTAAGACCAAGATCCCTTCATCGTGGCGTTCACAACTCGAGACCAGTGGAGAAACTTTCAGACTTACTCCCTTGAACGAAGGGGAGATCGCAACGTACCAGTACAATTTCTAGGGGCCGCCAGGTGGAGAGAATACCGAGGAGAAACAGGTTACTTCATCGACTTCGCATCGGGGCCAACCCGATACCGCCCCGTTGAGTTCAATTTCGATAACTTGTGTTGGGTGGAGATCACGTGGAACCCCATAGACAATCGCTACGACGCTGTACGCCCAGCAGGACGCAACTATAACTGCGACATCGACTCAAGAAACCTCCCTACACGAGAAGAGTGGGGACGTATCGACGGACAGCCAGAAGAGGAACCCAGCACATCCGAACCCAGAACCCCAGCCCCTTCAGAAACTAGCGGAGAAGACGAAGAGACAAACGCAGACGACGAGTCCGAAGTGGGAGAAATAATCCAGACAGCTGAGTCCCTCCGCATAAACGAACCAGAAGAGATTGAAGTCCACGCACCCGTAGAAATGGCAACCGCAACAATTACGTGGGAAGACATCGCGACCGAAGAAGCACGAAGGATAACAGAAGAAGCAGAAGCCTACCTACGCCCTATCAACCCGAGCACCGGGCACTGTATGACGGCCGACGACGCGGCTATATTCAGGGCAGTAGGCCCCGACATCCCCGACCCACCTCCAGGGGCAGGAGGACCACCGCCGCCTAGAAGACCCGGAGGAAGTTTCGGCCAAGGGCCACCAGGAGGCGGAGGAGGAGGACGACAACCTCAATTCGGAGGGGGAGGCGGAGGACATCCATTCGGAGGGGGACCGCCACCGCCACCACCGCCAGTGGTAGGACCAGTCCTGGGAGCGCCACAAGGGACGGACAAATTAGTGGGAGAACCACCAAACATTTTCGACGGAAACAGAGATGAGTACGAGTCGTTCCTCACTCAGTGGCACATCTACTGGGGACAAAACTCAGAAGCGCCGATTATGACCAACGTCTATCGGCGATGCCTACTCTTCCTAGGCTTCATCAAAGGACCTCGAGTGTCCAATTGGACGCTTGGCTTCCTCCAGTGGCTCAACAACGAGCTACACCACGGGCGAAACCGATACGACCCCTTCTTATGGGACACCTTGACTGCCGGGTTTTCGGATTGATTCTCCAACGTACTGGAACAAGAGCAAGCTCAAGCCACGTTGGCCAAAGGGTTCAAAATGATAGGGGACGACATTGATTCGTACGTCACCAACTTCGAACAGCTAGCACGGAAGGCTGATTACCGACTCAACGACCGCCAAACATTGGATCGATTCACGGCGGGGCTGCCCAAGGCCCTGTTCACCAAAATATACGAACTCGACGACCCGCAAAGCTTCAACGAGTGGAAGGAAGCAGCCCTACGCCGGCAAAAGCAATATATCCACCTACGCGCCAGATTGGGTCTCAACACAAATCCCACACGAAACACGCCCCCGTCCCGACCAAATCAACCACGAGGGTACGCCCCACAATGGGCACCACCGCGCTTCCCACCACCACGCCATGATCCAAACGCCATGGATACGTCCGCAGACCGAACCCGCGCCCGACTCGCTGAAGTAGGGGACCCAAACAGAGGAAGCTACCAACGACCACCATTCCCACCACGAGGAGGTCCGGGGCAAGCGAGAGGAGGCGGCCAACGTCGCGATATGAGGGAGGTCATATGCTACAACTGTAACAACCCCGGTCACTTCTCACGGGATTGCACACGCCCTAGAAAGCCAAGGCAATCGTACCAACCACGCGCCAGCACCAGCTGGAGCGCTGACACCGACTACTACAGTCAAGAGCCAACTACCGCACGACGCGCCGAAGCAACCCCGGAAGAGCAAGCGAAGGGATGGATGGACACCATCAGGGGGGCTAGTGACGAGGTGAAAGACCTCATATTCAAGGACCTATGGACCCAAGAGGGTTTTCAGGACGCCTAAACCCATCGGCCTGGGTGAGGGCAGTTAATTGTAACTCTGTAATCATGACTCGCTACCGATCGCTCCGAATTCCAGTCTCGATTCGCACCAGTTACTCCATGGCCGACATAAAAGGGCTCGTTGACTCGGGCGCCACCGACAACTTTATAAGACCCGCATTTGCGAAACGCATGGGCCTCGGGTTACAAACCCTCGAGCGACCTAAGAAAATATGGAACATAGACAACACCGAAAATAAAGCTGGGTCCATCACTCACTTCGTCGACCTCGACGTCCAGACCAACGGAATTAACAAAGTTATGAGATTCCTGGTTACGGACATTGGAAACGAAGACCTAGTTCTCGGATATCCGTGGCTCGCAACCTACGAACCTACCATTAGCTGGACGCATGCCACCATTCACGAAAACGCGCTACCCATAGTGCTCCACTCCATCAACCTGACGGAACCACAAACCACTATCGCCAGTGCGATCACCCAAGATGAAGCCGAAAACATCGTGCAAGAACTAGAAGAAGAATGTCAAATACGCTCCACAGCCACGGAACTAGCCATCGCCGCAAACCAGAACATCGTCGCAGCGATCCTCCCCGAACCATATCAGCGTTTCGCGAAGATCTTCAACGAGGAAGCCTCCCACCGATTTCCACCGTCACGGCCCTGGGACCACGCCATCGACTTCAAGCCAGGCACCCCGGCAAGTATCGACTGCAAGGTCTACCCCATGTCACAAGATGAAGACAACCAACTGCGCAAATGGCTAGATGAACAACTCAAGATGGGCTATATACGTCCCTCAAAATCGCCGTACGCCTCGTCTTTCTTCTTCATCAAGAAGAAGGACGGTAAACTACGTCCAGTCCAAGACTACTGTAAGATCAACGCCTGTACAGTACGTAACCAATACCCACTACCGCTCATGTCCGAACTCATCAACGACCTGGGAAATGGACGCATCTATACCAAACTCGATGTGCGATGGGGATACAACAACATACGGGTCAAAGAAGGCGATGAACCCAAAGCTGCCTTCAAAACGAAATATGGACTCTTCGAACCCCTTGTCATGTACTTCGGACTCACCAACTCCCCAGCGACCTTCCAAAACATGATGAACGACATCTTCGGCGACATCATTCCCTACTACGAGGCACGCGGAACCATCATACGAGTCTACATGGACGACATTGGCATCGCCACCAGCGAAGAAGCCGGCCTGCAAGCACACATCGACGCAGTCAGCGCCGTCCTACAGATCGTGCTCGACCACGACCTTTACTTCAAAACTCGAGAAATGCTTGTTCCACCAACCGCGAATGGATTACCTGGGGGTAATCCTTGAAAAGGGGGTAACTCGCATGGACCCCGTAAAAATTGCCGGCATACGCGACTGGCCCACACCTACGAAGGTACGCGATGTACGCTCCTTCCTTGGCTTCTGCAATTTTTACCGACTCTTCATTCGCGGTTTCGCCACGTACGCATGAGCCCTCAATAACTCACACGCAAGGACGTCGAATGGACGTGGGGTAAGGATGAAGAAAAGGCCTTTCAAACCCTCAAACGCCTAGTTACCAGCGAACCAGTCCTCGCACACCCCACCCTAACCGACCAGTTTGAACTAGAGGTAGACGCGTCTGGATACGCCGTAGGAGCAGTACTCCTACAGAAAAAACAAGACGGAAAGCGACACCCCATCGGCTATTATTCAGCCACACTAAACGAGGCCGAACGCAACTACGACATCTACGACCTGGAACTCCTGGCCATCGTCAAAGCGCTCCGACACTGGAGACCGTTCTTGGCAGGCTCACCACACAAAGTCAAAATCTTTTCCGACCACCTCAACCTTACACACTGGAAATCACCCCAAAAGATAAGTCGCCGCGTCGCCCGAGAAGTCCTCGAACTCATGGAATACGACTTCGAGATCCATCACATCAAAGGCACCAGCAACGGTAGAGCAGACGCCCTGTCGAGAAGACCCGACTACGACCAAGGCGAAAGGGACAACGAAGGAGTCGTAGTGCTCCCCGAAACGGTATTTGCGCGGAACATGGTAACCCAAATGCCGGAGGCCCACAACCAAGACGAAGACACCCTACGCCCATGGATCGACCCGCATCGACTCAGGAACATCGACGGAACCTGGTACCACCAACGAGCACGAGTAATCACGGAAGGACAGGACGCAATCTGCACCATCATAGCCAACCATCACGATCCCCCGATATACGGACACCCAGGGATAAGCCAAACGCTACGAATCATCGAGCGAAACTACTGGTGGCCACAAATGCCGAAGCACGTTGCGGAATACGTCAAAGGATGCGCAGAGTGTCAACGCCACCAAGGTCAATAATCGACCCACGAAAGCACCACTGACACCCATCACGCCGATCGTCGATGCCAAACCCTTCGAGGTCGTTGCACTAGACTTCATCACCAAATTGCCAACGTCCCAAGGATTCGACTCCATCCTCACGGTAATGGACCACGACTGCACAAAGGCGTCCGTCTTCATCCCCTGCAACGAAGAGATATCCGCGGAGGAAACTGCAGCGCTGTACGTTACCCATGTCTTCCGAAGGTTCGGATTACCGGCGAAAATTATCAGTGATCGAGACCCACGCTTTGCGTCCAAATTCACGCGCGAGCTCTGCCGGATCCTCGGCATCTACCAGAACATTTCCACGGCCTATCACCCC